>MU558303.1:2788246-2847559 GCA_024362625.1 Silurus asotus | reverse complement strand
CGTTTCCATACCCCTCTGTCCTCTACATCTGCCTCTTTCACCCCAACCACCTGCATGTCTTCCCTCACCACATCCATAAACCTCCTCGTTGGTCTTCCTCTTTTCCTCCTACTGACGGCTCCATCCTCAGCATTCTCCTACCAATATAACTCATGTCCCTCCTCTGCAAATGTCCAAACCATCTCAATCTCTCCTTCCTTACCTTGTCACCAAAACATCCATCATGTGCTGTCACTCTAATAAACTCAATTTCTAATCCTGTCCATCTTCGTCACTCCCAAAAACCTCAACATCTTCAGCTCTGCTACCTCCAGCTCCACCTCCTGTCTTTTACTCAATGCCACTGTCTCTAATCCATACAACATCGCAGGTCTCACCACAGTCCTATAAACTTTCCCTTTCATTCTTGCAGATACTCTTCTATCACAAATCACTCCTGCTATCACTCTTCTCCACCCACTCCACCCTGCCTGCACTCTTTTCTACACTTCTCTTACACACTCTCCATTACTTTGCACTGTTGACCCCCAGGTACCTGAACTCCTCCACCTTCTCCACCTCTTCTCCCTGTAACTGCACCACTCCACTGTGGGAGGACAGACATAAACCCACAAAACTATTCAAAGCACAAATAGCAAGATTGTTTATACAAATTTCCATAGGAACTAAAAGGTCATGATCATTTGCATATTAAAATGTGTTCATCTGAAGAACATAACAGATTGTAACATTTCATATAGAAAGAATGAGGAAAATGTAACCATGGTGGTTTGTATTTAGGGAAATAAACAAAAGTTTTTATTATATTATTACTCACCAGTTGTGAGTCACTTGTTGTAAAACTGGTGATTTATAACTGGTTTGGGAACAGGGGTGATCAGTAATTGTTGGGAATATCAGAGCATCAGCGTCAGCTTAACCAAACTGTCATGCCCATGAGCAAGAGGCTCTAACCCTCTCTGTCCCCCTAGGGCACTGTCTTTTCCTGTGCTCTGATCTGAGTCTAACTGCGTTATTTGCGATATTCATCCTACCTCTGGATGGAGTTCTCTTCAATTGGAGTCCACTCTGTGCAGCTGAGGATGGTTCACATCAACTGCCCAAAGACCCATGAAATTACTGAGCAACTCGAGAACTTTGAGGATTAATTTGAAATTAATATCAACAATCTACTACAATGGCCCAGGAACACATGTTGCATTTAACTATTCTGCACACCTTAACAATGATGGATCTGTAATGAATGGACATTTAAAGACACCCAGATGAGGATGGGCTTCCCTTTGAGTCCATGCCATCTCAATGAATGTTTCCTTGCCACAGTCACCACTGACTCACTCATTATAGATAAACTTATACAATTATATTAATAGGAAACAGCGGCGGTCAATAAATCGTCGTATCAAGTGCAGCACACTCAGACACATTAAAAATTAGTAAATCGATTACTAAGTGTGTAAAAACAAAACTCAGGTGTAAAAATAACCAAATCTAGTGATAAAGTATCTGATGTGGCAACACTGCGCACAGTTAGTTTCCATTCATCATGCCTGTTCTGTCATTTACAAGCACAAACAAATACAGCTGCATGAGCACCAGACTCAGCTGAGTGAAACATGCAACCTATAATACAAAGATTTGCTGCAACAATACTATGGGCTGCCTAATTCCTTATTCAGTTCACTATTAAAATGGGCACATACATGTTACAATTGCCAATACATCTGTTAAGATTGTAAGTTAGTATTTCATCTTTAAAGTTCATGAGTTGGTTCTATTGAATTTTTTAGTACATTAGTGTTATCACTTTGTTAGCAGAGGCTTAATATTTAAGGCTTTAGGTTTCACTATTGAGGATTCGAACACCAGCATCTTCAAGCTGACACTGTTGGGCTCCTCAGCCCGCTCTGCTTCGGGGGCACTGTATCATGGCTCAGCCTGCAATGGGATCAACAAAGAAAATAATTTCACTGTGCGATAAAGTATATGTGACAAATAAAGGGTTCTTCTTTTTTTTTTGGAATGACCTACACATGGCAGCCATGAGTATGAGTGTTCCCCCTTGCTGTTTATGGTTCATCACATCCGAATGAAGTGCGCTGTGTAAGAGCCATTTAGCGCAATATGAACCACCGAACCTAATGTGGGGAACATTTTTTCTCTTTATATAATGTCCATTACTTGATGTGAAACCGCTCTTTAATGGCCACCTTGCACCATTACTGGGAAATGTGATGAATTAATTAGACTATTAAAAAGCCCAACTTCAGACTGTTTTATTGTTGTATATTGTACAAATGTGCCCATGAAACAGTGACCCAGATTTGATCTCTATTTGGTCTGACATTTTTCAGCTCGTTTCGTTGTCACATCTTTAACTTGTCATCCGCAGTGGCTGAGAAGACACATGTTGTGGAAATAAAGTCATGGGTGTGATGAACATGAACAAGGTCAATTCTTTTTTTCAACTCTATCTACTGTTTTCACCATCAAAATTAAATTGATGGAGAAAATAAAAGCATAGAAAACACACACTTTCCAGTGAAAGTAAAAATTTCACAAAATGACTGATATGAATGACTGACGTTTTTTTTTTTTATTTGTGTAAAAAGAACAGAACTTTTTCTGAACACTGTATTAGATTTTATTTGAGCTGTGACTTGCACTTGGTTTATCATGATTTAATAATTACAGGGGTTAATCTTAACTCAACATGAAACTCATACAAACTAAAAATCAGCCACATTTTGACAGAAAATATTTGTCATATGCGATATGTGAATTTCCCCCATAACCCATTTCCCTATACTGACAGTAATAAACTGAAAATAACGGTAAAATACACAGGGACATGACTGGTTACAACCTTGCTTAGTTGTCACAACAATTTGTGATATGTTGACTGTTTTGTGTTTGCTGCCTCGTTCACCAGGCTTTTCTGCATTCTGAGAAGATGATTCAACTTTACAAGAAATCTTATGGAAATAAAAGGAAAAGAGGTCAACTGTAATTTTATGGCTTATTTAATACACCTTTTTTTGACTACAGCATGATAGAGCAGAGCACTTGAGTTATAATTTTACAATAGCGACACAGTGTAAACTGTTGTATTGTTCAGACGCTGAAGGATTTCATATTTTATGATCTGTTTATTGTTCTGTTTAATGCTGTGGGATATCCGCAGCATAAATTATTTTCTGGAAACTAAATTGTAACTAAATTTGAACTAATTTAACATTATAGCTATAATATTAATTTCATTACCGTTCTTTCTCATTTCTTTCTCTTGAATTATTAAGACCAAAAAAGTTAGATGGTACAAAAATCTCTATCTTGAAGTCTTTGTGTCAGAAACTTTAAAGATGTGTCTTCACCTGTTGCATAACAATGACGCTGGAGACTCTTCCAGGCATATGGAGTTCGTCCACAAAGTTGGAGACACATCATTTTATAGGATGTTTTTGGCAGGATTAAATTTTCCTTTAACCTAAACTAGGAGACTCAAACCTGTTCCAGCATGACAATACCCCTGTGCACAAAGCCAGCTTCATTAACATATGCTTTACATGGGTAGAAATGGAACATCTTAAATGGTCTGCTATGTATATCTTTGACCTCAATGCTATTAAACATCTTTGCGATTAAATTAAACACATATAAGGTCTCCTCACCTCACCTACATCAGTACTTGATTTTACGAACACCCTAAAGGGCTGAATGAGCACAAATCTCAACACGCACATTTTAAAGTCTGGTGGAACAGTTTCAGAAATTTACCACTAGATATTAGAAATTTCCAGATATTATAACAGCAAATATGGACTGTGGAGTAAATGTGGAATAGGATGCTCAAAAAGCACATCTTATGATCCGGTGTCCACAAACCTTTTCTAATATAGTGTATTACATCCCTTTCACCATTGCAAGTATTACACAAGTTTCAAATCAGCATACATGAAGAGACTCATGTTTTTGCCTAAACTATGGTTCATCGTCAGAAATAATTTCACTGTGTACTGACCATTTAGTAAAATACGAACATATAAATAGATGTCCCAGTTTGTTTGGCTGCAATATTGTGTTTCTGTATTTAATGTCAATTACTTGATGTGAAATGGCTTTTTTTATTGGACACATTAGTCTGAAATAAGGGCAAAAATAAACAGAAATTGTGTTAAGAATTATGATGAGTTATTGATAATGAATTATTATTCGTTCTCGAAACCATTAAAAGTTTCCTATTTTACCATTATTGGCTTGGACTATTTTTCCCCTCAGAAGTGTATTTAATATGATTCTGTACTGAAAGATGATCACAACCAATACGGTGTTTAGAATAAATGAAATTTCCAGTGCAATCCATGTCTTATGAGATGTTGTATGTCATCTATACTGTATCATACAATGCAATGTTCTACTACACTGAACTGCTATAAAATAATATACTGTACTTCTTTTTTTTTTTTTTTTATACGATACTACAAGAATACTATGCTATGCTATAAAATGCTATAAGAAATACCATCCTGAATAGTATGGTGTAACAATTAATACTCCACTATGATATACAATATTATGCTATGAGAATTCTATACAATACCGTATTGTATTGTATTGTATTGTATTGTACGATATTGTATTATTTGATGCTGTGCTTTACTAGGCTATACTTTATTATACTACACTATACTATATTGTTCCATACTATACTACACTATATTATACTAGTTTGTATTAAAGGACACAATAATATTTGATGCTGTGCTATACTATGTTGTGCTAAATAATATATACTATGCTACAAGTCTACTAAACTTTATTGTACTATACTATACTATACTATACTATACTATACTATACTATACTATACTATACTATACTATACTATACTGCACTGTATGTAATGCTTTTATGAGTGTACTATACTGTGTTGTTCTATACTATAGTATAATATACTGCACTATACCGCACTGTATGCAATGCTTTACTATACTATACTATACTATACTATACTATACTATACTATACTATACTATACTATACTATACTATACTATACTTTACTATACTATACTACACTATACTATACTGCACTGTATGTAATGCTTTACTATTTTATACTATACTGCACTGCATGTAATGCTTCACTACACTATACTATACTATACTATACTATACTATACTATACTATACTATACTATACTATGCTATGCTATACTGTACTATACTATACTGCACTGTATGTAATGCTTTACTACACAATACTATACTATACTATACTATACTATGCTATACTATGCTATACTATGCTATACTAAACTATACTGCACTGTATGTAATACTTTACTACACAACACTATACTATAATATACTATACTATACTATACTATACTATGCTATGCTATACTGTACTATACTATACTGCACTGTATGTAATGCTTTACTACACAATACTATACTATACTATACTATACTATGCTATACTATGCTATACTATGCTATACTAAACTATACTGCACTGTATGTAATACTTTACTACACAACACTATACTACACTATACTATACTATACTATACTATACTATACTATACTGCACTGTATGTAATGCTTTACTATTTTATACTATACTGCACTGCATGTAATGCTTCACTACACTATACTATACTATACTATAATATACTATACTATACTATACTATACTATGCTATACTGTACTAAACTATACTGCACTGTATGTAATACTTTACTACACAACACTATACTATAATATACTACACTGTATGTAATGCTGTACTGCACTGTTCTATGCTGTACAGCACTGTATTGTATTGTACGATATTGTATTATTTGATGCTGTGTTATACTATGCTGTGATACTCAATACTGTACTATACAATACTATGTTGAGAATACTACACTGTATTTTACTATACTATACTATACTATTCAGAGCAGTTATGGAAAATGAGGGATGAAAATAAACACAAAAATGTGAACACAAAAGTGTCTTCAACGTGACCTCGCTTCAGTTGCCAAAACAATTGTGTTTTGACTGTTTTCTGTCTGTGTCTGATTCACCTGGCTTTCCCGCATTCCATAAATCATCGACGTGATTAATGTTTACAATACATTTGAGTGAAAGGAAGTGACAGTGTATTGCTTAAATCACTATCATGACTTTAATCCATTTAGGATTTTATAACATTTTACAAGCACGCATAAAACTTTTCAGTAGTTACACATTACAGGAAGATGATCAGTGTCTGGGTGGAGTTACTTTTACCACCTCTTACCACCTCTTACTTTCCAATTACGACAAATCCTGAAGTGTTATATTTAAAATGTATACAATAGTTTTTAAGTATATAGTTATGATTAATGGTCATGACAAAGGTTAGTTCTTGTAATTGATGTTTATGAGAAATACTTACATATAGCTGTTGGAACAGCTGGAAACGTTCATTATTCAGCAGCAGCTTGGTTTTTCTCTCTTTTGAAGATAGTAATAAAAAAAAAAAGCAGCTAGTTATGTTACAAAATTAGATGGACTAGGAGTCCTCAATTATTCGGTACCATATACTGACCAGGCTGCTCAAAAAATTTATGTTTATGTTAAAGTTTCAAATTAATTAATCTTCATTAATATTTACATTTATGAATATTAATCAGTTCAAATAATTTTAGATTAATTAATATTCATTAGTATTTACATTTATTTAATTCATTTAAATTTACTACTAATAATATTTGCAACAATATATATATTTTTTTTATTCGGTGAGTTAAACTATATTTTCAGTATATTTTTACCAGTTAAAATAAAATTTAAATTATAGAATATGTACACTAGTAAGATAATATTCATATTATTGCATTATTTCACCCCCTGGTCTACGGATAAAAGTGTCTTGTGTGGTCCACTGGTTGGTGGTGCCAAAAAGATTAGGGGTTTGCTGCCTTAGACCTTTCCATTGTGACAAACTTCTATATTCAAACAAAAGTGCTTGCTAACCTCTGTAGACTGGAGACTACTCCCAAAATGCAAAATAAACATCTCCATATAGTAAAATGTCATTAAAACTATCATAACATAAATTTATCAACACAATCAAACTACTCTTAGATTCTGTTGCATGTCAAATATTGAACATCTACGTGCAGAAGCACCGATTCTATCAGAGCTGCTGCATGAGAAAAACGAATCAACAATTCAACATTGTTGTGGTACAAATTTGTTTAGAAATGTTTGATAGTTAGAAACAAACATGTTTGATAGCTAAAGACAAAGTTAATCCTCGTTCTGGAACATAATAACCAGAGACAGAGAGCACTAACCTTCTACCAGCTCTGGGTTTGTTCATTTGAGATTTTTATTGACAAGTGTGGGGGCTAGATAGGCTGCAGACACACACACACACACACACACACACACACACACCAGATATGAGATGAAAGGAGGCAATGTGTCTTTAAGCACCATCTGGTTAGATATGAATCTCTCTTGGGTACAGGAAAGCACGTAGTTCCAGACTCTCATATATAGACACACACACACACACACACACACACACACCAGATATGAGATGAAAGGAGGCAATGTGTCTTTAAGCACCATCTGGTTAGATATGAATCTCTCTTGGGTACAGGAAAGCACGTAGTTCCAGACTCTCATATATAGACACACACACACACACACACCCACACACACACACACACACACACCAGCTATTGTTTTTCAACAACTTGTGTTGATCTTTGCTTCATTTAAGCCTCTCCTGCTTTATAAAGTAGTGCAGTTACACAAGATGTGCTAATCAGTGTAAGCTGTGTAACGCAACTGGCATCAATTTACTGTCTGAGCAAAAGGAAAACAATGTTCTGCCATGAAGTCGTTTTTTAAATTTGTCCTTGGCATACAGCAAAAGTAAGAAAAAAAAAAGACTCGGCTGTAAATCAAGAGTCACGTCATACGGAGAAAGCGGCGCTTGGCACCTGCTGACTTTTACAGCGCAGATATTTCACTGAGGTACGAACTTTGCACCTGAACAGCAATGGAATCCTAGGGCGATTTCCTTCATCAGCTTATAACATGATTGCCTTGCCCTGTATTAGCATGCGACTGTATTCAAATTTCAAATTTCTGGGAGGTGATACAAATATACCAGGATTTGTTTACAACCAAACAGACGGGCTAATGTTTTGCCCTCATGAGGAAACTCTCGTAGAACCACTATCATTCTATAGTATGGAAATGGGTGTGTTTAAAATGTGTGTTTCAGTTCCAGCTTTCACTTTCAAGCAAAGGTGTCATCCGTGGTGTAAAGTGTTTGAGAAGATGTACTTCATTACTGTACTTAAGTCATTTTTTTAACTATTTTAAATAAATATCAAAGTTATAAGCAACATATATTGTATACTCAACTACAGTTATGATTCAATATACATACTTTTTACACCATTATATTTTCATTGACAGTGAGCATTACCAATTACATTTTGCATCTCTGTTGAAAATGTCATTATGACTCAACACTCCCCGCTTCTCATTTTCAGTCCATAAAGAGCTAGAATAAATTCCAAAAACATTAAGTACCAGCTGTTGTTGAAGTTGAATAAAAATGGCGCCCTTCTCTAAGACTGATAGCTGCATCAATTCACATTCAGTTCTAAATATTTGGTTTTTACGCTATCTAAAATGATCTACTTTTATTGTATTTGTCCATTGAATGCTAACAGTTATTTTACTTTGTGTTACAATACTGTCCTTTTATTTATTAGTTAAAAATACCTTTTTAAATGATCGCTTTCCCGTACCATCTAGAGCCGTACCAGTGCTAATTGGATCCCACTACATGTGTTGAGTTTTGACATTGGACCTCCTGGAGTGTTTAAAGGCTCTGGCATGGAGAAGCTGGTGTTGGATCTGTGATGATCAGAGTTACTCAGTAGCTCCTAGTTTTATAACCATAATGACTGTATAAGACTGTAGAAAGAACATTACTTAAAATCTTACACTCCAGTGCTCATGTTAGTTCTCACTCTCCAATGTTCTGTATTGTTTAAAGATTTATAATCACACTCTTGATGTCACCCAAATGAGGATGGGCTTCCCTTTTGAGTCTGGTTCCTCTCAAGGATTCTTCCTCATAACATCTAAGGGAGTTTTTCCTTGCCACAGTGGATAAGGGATAAATACACACCATTCACCTTGACTGTTGATTTCTGTAAAGCTGCTTTGAGACAATGTCTGTTGTGAAAAGCACTATAGAAATAAACTTGACTTGACTTGGCTTTACTATGTCTTTTTTTCTGAGCAACTTGTTTGATCCTTGTTTCATTCTGGCATGTTGAAGAGACTGTTGTGTTGATCTTTTTGTTAATGCAGTGTTAAAGTGTACAATTTAATTTGTATTTTAGAGAATAAAACCTCACAAATCAACTGTTCTTGGATTTTCACTAACGTGATAAGGATTAGTGCATCTTTGAGTCTATGTTGAATATGATTTAATTACTCACGTACTGTATAAATCAGATAATTTAAGACGGACATAATCCATATTGGTTTTGGTGAATTGTAACTCGTGATGGATTAAGTTTTGCAGACTGTATCGATAGTTTAAGTCAAGCAGGATTTTTAGGTACTCTTTACACCTCTGCTGCCATGGAGTTCAGAAACGTGAACTGCTCTGAGTGTGTGTGTGTGTGTGTGTGTGTGTGTGTGTGCTTGTAGCCATTAAAATGATATAGCCAGAAAAATGTCATTTACGTCTGACACTGATGGATGGACCTCCATTCTTTAGCGTTTGAACTCGCTGACATTTTGGTTCCAAATTTCATTTTAAAGATGACAAATGCGCGCACACACACACACACACACACACACACACACACACACACACACACACACACACACGTACGCACACACTTATTATAAACTCACAGGGGACTAAAAAGACTTGCTGTAGCTAGACAGGAACGAGGCCACGACTGAACATTATGGCCCTGAAAAGCTTTGATTAATCGAGTTCGCTCTCACCGGTGTGTTTTTTTCAACCTGATGCAGAAAGATGGTCTGCTGATAAGCCCATGCACCTGAATAACACCTGCTAATCAGTCTGTGTACAGAGTCTCTCCCATTCTCGGGTGATGAGAACGAACTGCAAAGCTCTATTCTTTTTCTGATTGAGCGTCGATAAGAATAAAATGATTGCTTTCATAACTTTTAGTACAACGCTGATTATAAATACTACTCTGGCTATTACTTCTTTATCTCAGCTATCTTCATGCAGCATCTCTGCACCGACTTTTATGACTTCCTCTTTTATTCTACAACTTACCCTGTTCCACATAGCTCACGTATCGCTCATCATTACATTTAATAGCAGCTGCTGGATTGCAGTCTATCAGGAGTTTGTTTTGGCACAGCTGGATTATATCTGTGAGTTTTCCCACATGGGCTCACACACAGCTCAATCTGTATGAAGTGTTACATGTCTTAGTGCTTGTCATGAGATTAGGTTGTAAATCAGGGCCGTGCACAGACCTTTTGAGGGGCATGTGCTGAAACTCCCTTTTTTTATATCAAGATTATTTAGTAACACCACCAAAAAAGGGCACTTTGGAGTGTAAGGGCAAAAAGGGCATGTGCTCTGCACAGGTTGAGCCCTACCTGTGCATGTGCCTGTTGTAAATATGAGCACATGTAGTATGTAATATGTTGGTCTGGAAAAAGTATCTGCGTGTATGAATTCTGGCCAAAAACAGCAAAAAGATTGAATAATTTTTCGCTAATATTGGATATTATTGCATTTTTCTGGCATATTTGGACAACTGAAGATTAAGAGTCATATTTTACTGAAAGTGACATAAAAAGCTTTTAAATCAGGTCTTGGATCAGATATTATCAGTCAAAGATTATAATGATCTCTGTAAGGTTGTTAGCTGTGTGATTTCCTCACACACTTCAGACACAGGCCTGATTGATTTAGTGTGTAATCAGATATTGGCTGTGGAAATGTTCTTGAAGTTCTTCAAATGCTCTGGAATGGTAGATTTTTTAAATGCAACTTTATTTTAGTTGAAATTCATAAAAAAACAGAAAACAAAAGCATATTTTATAAAGTCTCTAGATTTAGAACTATATTTAGTAGAATATTTGACCTTGTGAAGCGTTCTTCACACAGACCTCCACACATTATAACACATAAGCAATATTCTGAAATATACCGAATGCGTTTGCAACAAACTGGTAAACAATTTTGGAAAATACAAATTAACAAAATAAGAGAAGCAAACTTAAAAAAAAAACAAGATTGTTTTAAGTTAATTAGACTAATTAGATTGTTTGGAATAAGTGTTTTAATGCTTATATTTAGGATATATATATTTTTAAATTTTTAAATTTTTTCTTTCTTTCAAACTGGTAAACAATTTTGGAAAATACAAATTAACAAAATAAGAGAAGCAAACTTAAAAAAAAAACAAGATTGTTTTAAGTTAATTAGACTAATTAGATTGTTTGGAATAAGTGTTTTAATGCTTATATTTAGGATATATATTTTTTAAATTTTTAAATTTTTTCTTTCTGTCTTTCTTTCTTTCTTTCTTTCTTTCTTTCTTTCTTTATTTATTTATTTATTTGTCAAATCTAGATATGTTTTCTTATTCCAAAAATCTTACCAAGAGCAATTATCTTACTGCACTGGCAGATAATTTGACTTGTTTCTATTTTCCTATATTTAGATGGTCATTTTTTGCAGCGATACTTTTCAGTTATACAATAATGAATATCAAGAAAATTCCTCTTAATTTCAAAATTTTTGTTGTTGACATAAAACAAGCATTTGGAAGAAATAATAGCAATAAAGTCCTAAGTGTAGTTATTGTTTTTCTTTATTTTTGTGGGTAAACTTTCAGTATTTTATTCTAAAAATAAGATGATTAAGAATTTATTGGTTAGAAATAAGAGTGTAAGTCTTGAGTAGGTGAGGAGTTTTTGCAGTGTGGCAACCCTACAGTGGATCGGCAGCATTAAAGGGCACAATTATCTGGTATTTACAGAGCGCAGCTTTCTGAGATTAATATATATAGAGTACACGTATGAGCCAAAAAAGAAAAAAACAAACAAACAAATAAAAAAAAACAATTAGACCAACATGGCAAAATATTAACCATGTAATGGTCCTAAAAACACATCACTGGTCAAGATCATTGGTCATGAATTCAACAAATAGTGTAGATTGCCCTTTTTCCTATCAGTCTTGGCTCCATTTATGAGCTTGTTATCAGAGCCTTGATGGACTGCCTGAGGTGTGGCAGATAACCAAATTATGACCAAAAACATCCCAGAGCTATTATTGAAGACAAATTGCACACCCAGACAAGCTTTTTGTGTGTTTATTTTACATCAATCAATCTTTATCATGATTTTATCTTCACACACAAAAAGACTGCACACGTGAATAAAGCAATGAGCAAAGGGTGGTCTTGAGGGTGCATTTCTTGTTCAGATCTTGTTCAATAATTTGTTGTTATTAACAGCAATACTTTGCCATTTTGAAATATTTTTTTGCCCAGTAGTGTATGGAAGTGAGAGCTGCTGAATTTTATCGCAACCTTGTTAATATGGAAAGATTGTTTGACGATTTAATGTGCAGCAAACAGCCTGCATTCAGACTGCAGTCAAGCCAACAGCAATAGAAACTGAAGCACACATATAGATCACAGTTCATTGTAAGACCCTTCAGATATTTCCAAAAAGCTGCTGTTTATCAGATTTAATTAAGTAACCTCAGACCATTCTATACCACGGTATTTGCTAAACTACGAGCTACAATAAATGCAGAAATGTGTGAAAATGAAGAGTGATATAGGCTCTGGGCTGTTCCACCTTTATTTTATTCCAGTCTAAAACTAAAAATCTGGAGCATACACTTTAAAAAGCCAGAGCAAAGATTCGACAAAGGATAGAGTTAGAAATCAATAAAGTACTAAATTAGCATAGGAATTCACAGAATTCAAAGTGCGACGTGCAGCCTGACGGTTTAACTTTCACAATGCTGGAATTTACAACGAGTGTTGTGTTGGCTGTGTTATGTGAGGAGTTTAAATATGCTGCCTTAGACACAAGTATTCCTCTTTTTATATCATTCTACACAATGACTGAATGGTTAATCCCTGTGCCAAATTTTGTTCACTTTTGGGATAACCACTGAGAGAGTGGGAAAAGTCTCACACACACATATACACACAGGAAGCCGAAATATGTCTAGGAACATGGTCCTATTCCTTAGAGATACTGGGAGAACAAGCCAGAGTACAAACATTGCACGTGTGATAATGTCTTGGCCATCACATTTTTACAAGCCTGTTTGTCCATTCTTCCCTTAGACTGTTGGGAAAACTCTCTGTATTCTAACTACTTACTAACATTTACCAAAATATGGATAGATAGATAGATAGATAGATAGATAGATAGATAGATAGATAGATAGATAGATAGATAGATAGATAGATTGTATATACAACTATACAAAAATGTACCACTACATACATATGAATTTTCTGTATATAATATATACTGGAAATATGAATAAATATAAAGCCCTAATTCTACAAACATTGGAATGCTGTGTAAATAAAACAGTAAACATATAAATAAAAACAGAATCTAATTATTTGCATAATCCCATATTTTATTTACATTAGAACATGTTTAAACTGAGAAAATGTGCTATTTTCATAAAGAAATAAGGTCAATTTCAAATTGATTGCAGCAACATGTCTCAAAAAAGGTGGGGCAGAGGAAACAAAAGGGGTGGAAAAGTGTGTTATTATCAAGGAAGAGCTGGAAGAACATTTTGTGACTAATTCGTTTAATCGGCAGCAGGTCAGACAGCAGGGAAAAAGAGCATCTGATAGAATCATGAGAGTAACGATGGGCTGAGGTTCACCAATCTGTGAAAATCTGTGTCTACAAAATGTGGGACAATTTCAGAATAATGTTCCTCAACATAAAATTGCACATACCATTACCATAACTCTAACATTTACTGATTAATAGATAGATGTAAATATATGTACAACAAAGGAATATGTAAAAATAATAGAAATGTGCAGAAATATGGAATATATACATTATAAAAACATTAAATATGTAAATTGTGCGTGCAACTGTACAAATATTTACCAATAGCTACATGTGAATTTTCTTAGCGCATAGTGTATAAGGTAAATATAAATAAATATATATTAGTGCTGTCAATCGATTAAAATATTTAGGTGGTTTATCGCTCGTGAATAATCGCTAGTAAATAACACATTTTTATCAGTTCCAAATGTACCTTAAATGTCAAATATTGTCAAATATGAAAGCTTTATGCAAATTAATGTTAATTATTAGTGAAACCAAACTCAACATAGAGCATGAAGACAAAATATTTTTGTAAATGTTTTAAAGTAATTGTGGTGTTTTAAATGACATAAATCATCAGGACACCAAATGAAACTTTTGCTATGTTTCCACACGGACGGATTTAATTGCCGGGTCATGGTGGATTTTGGTGCTTGATTTAAGACTCAGTAAAAAAATGTCTAATGGATAAAAATCTTTTTTTTTGTTGAAATTTTTCTAATATTCTGAAAGAAAGGACTTAATGTGTGTTGCGCTAAAGTTGTTAATTTCGCCTCTTTTATCTATTTATTTATTGGTGCGTTAATAAAATTGGTGCAGTTAAAATGAATTTGCATATAAATATATATAAATAATATCAATAAGGGTTCCACTGGGTTTACAAAATCTCTCAAACTTGCTGTAGAAGCTCTTTCTAAACCTTCAAAAAGGAAAATCTTCTGTCAGAACATTTGCATATTCATTTCGAGATAATTACATGCTCCCATTGTTATTCACTAAACACAGAATGGTTTGAAATAAACAAACAATATCGTATACAATATTGCTTGTTTTTTCAATATTTAAACACATCTTATCTTAAAATTTCCAACAATGCGTATATTCTTTCCAGCAGTTCTCATGTGACCCTTCTGAGCTTGATGCTAATCACCACAGCAGTAACTTTATCTCAAACTTGAATATAAACAGCTGTAATTACAGTATGAACATAAATAATGAGCAACGTGACACAAACTTCCCTGCACTTCTATCTTATATCTAGGGCTAATTTGCGATGACCTGCTGTAACCATAGAGTTTATTATTTTAAAATTTATGTTGTGACGTACGTGATGAAACTGGAGAGTGATGTTAAATCATAGGGTTCTCAAACCACTGAGCCCTTTATGGTCACAACACACATTTATTTTAGAAACAAGGAGCATGTGTATTTGTGTGTTGGATAAATATGCATTGTTGCATTGCATTGCATTGAGTTTTCCACCAACGGCACCCAAATTGATCTTTTATTACGTTGTATTATTATTATTATAATACATTTTTTAATAAGAATAAAGAAATAAATCAGATAAAAAAATGTGTTTTGTCAAAGGAAGCTTTCTACGAGTGGATGTTTTAAAGAATTAGACAATATATACAAGAATGTTAAAATAATGTGGCTATTTTTAAATCTAGCTTTTAAAACACCTCTTGTGCTATTGAAACATTATTTTAGATATTTCAAATATTTTTAGAAAAAAAAACAAGATATGATGTGAGTGATGATGATCTTTGGTATTAATGTTGGACTCTCTTCAAATCAGTGATGTTCTCAGGAAGTTACTTAGTTTAAAAAGATTGAGGCTGAGTGTATAAAAAGCCAAACACCTTGTGGTTGAATGGTGATAGTAGTGAAATCAAATCAAAGCAGTTTGTCAGATTTAAGAAAAAGCTTTTACATGCAGTTTGATATTCAATTCAATTTAATGCACAGTATAAACCCTTTATAGACAAAGGTTTGTGGACATCTGACAATAAGATTCGTATGTGCTTTTTCTACATTTAGTCCCTATTTCCTGTTATAATAACCTCCACTCTTTTGACTCTTTTGGGAGTGTTATCCTAGATTTTGGAGTCTATGCTAATCTGGATACATTTGAAAAAAGTGTTCTCGTCTAAAAACACACAGCATCCACACTTTCGTTTTCAGTCGTTTCAAAATTGTTGCTGATTTCGCCCCTGTAAATGATTACACCCCTGTACTGATCATGAGTAAAACGTAAGACGCTTTGTCATTTCCGCCTGCATTGTATTTACTTTCCTGTCCTTTTAAAATGTCGAGGGAAGGCATACGAGGCAAAAAATGCATCAGCGTTTTCGAAAGGCTTCGTTTTCACAGTCCACGCTGCAGTGGGAAAAACTGCTTTTTCAGATTTATTCACTTCGGAGAGAGTTTTAAAAAAGCTATGTTTCTGTTGACTGAAAACGCCGTCTCAGTCCAAGCTTCCATCTCAGTCCATACTGCAGTGCAAAAACTGCTTTTTCAGATTTATTTACTTCGGAGAGTGTTTTCAAAAAGCTATGATTTTTGTTGACTGAAAACGCCGTCTCAGTGTGGATGGCAGGAAAAAAACTAATGACAAAAAAAATACGTGTTTCCAAACAAAAACGTATTAGTGTGGACCTGGCCAGAGTGTGCTCGTGGACATATGTGCTCATTCAACCACAAGATTGTAGTACAGCCAGCTACTGATGTATTGTAAGGAGGCCTGGTGTGCAATCAGTGTTTCAATTCATCCCAAAGGTGTTTACTAGATTGAAGTTCAGAGCTATAGCAGGCCACTCAAGATCTTCCACTCCAACTCATGTAAACCATATCTACACTACCAAGGCATTGTCATGCATCCTATACAATTGTGTGACTCTGGGGAAGAGGTCATATGTCCCAATACTTTTATCCATATAATGTATGATTAATCTTTACAATCCAATGGCTGCATAACTGTATAATAACCAAATAAACTATATAGAACATACTATAAGTCACTACCACTGTAATGCAATTAAAAGACATCAAAGAGAGCAGATGTTTTTATAAGAACCAGATGTTATGTATATGTAATCTTGAGGGCTTCATATGACCCTTATAATTGCTCTTTGTTCAAATGACCAAAAGGACACATGAAACAGCAGATTATATTGCAGTTAATTAATATCTCATAGCAGGTAAAGCAAGAAATCTGTATAGTGATTTGGTAAATATATTTATCTGATTTACATCCCTGCTCATAAAGAGCAGTTTCTCAACGTTGTGCTTGTTGTTTGTCTATTTTTAGCTTTGGATTAGCTGCACAACAAAATAATGAATAAGTAAACAAGGAACTAATGTTAATAATAGGCGGTCAGGGAAATCAGCAAAGCAGCAATACCTCATCCTCTTTTGCTCTGATGATCCAGCCTGTTGCATAAGGGTGCAATTTTCCAAAATGGCTCCATTCTGAAGTCTTACGTAATTTTCTTTAACCTCCCATTTTGTACCAGGCTCATGTCCAGCATTTAAACATCTCCATGTGTATGAGGAAAAAGGTATTCAACAGTATTAAGGTTTTACCCCGAGATCAAAGCAAGGTAGGCTGATTTTCGTGGCACGGCGGTCGAACGGAAATGTTAAAAGCTTGAAAGTTTACCGGTTCATGATAGAATATTAATGGCTGTAACAAAGAAATGGCAAATTATTTGTGGAGCTCGTTATTAATAGCTGTAAACACATTAGAAGAGTATTATGCAATCTTTTCCATTTCCATTTGCAGAACCGTTTCACCTCGGATGAATTTTAAATGCTTTCATTTCCGATTGATTCCTAATTCTTTTGTTAGAACTTTATAAACATTAATCACCTATTCGCTGAATGTATTAGTCGAGTGTAATGGAGGACATACTTTATAAAGTTTTTTCCCGACTATCTGAAAACATCAATCAAAATTTGAATTGAGTAAGTACAAAAATAGAGAAAATATAAATGATGAAACTATAATCTGAAAAAAAAAAATTTAAGGCTGTGTAGCAGATAAATGATGAATTTATATATGTAGTGTGTGTTGCAAAATCAGTCCAAGGTAGTAGAAGTTGTGCAACGAGTCCAAGGTCTAGTCATGGGTGTTGTCCTTGTTGAGGGCCCGCATGGCCTGTGGGAAGAAGCTCCTACTCATTCTCTCTCCTTCACTCAGCGAAAGAGTTTACCTGACCCTAAAACAGAGGGAAAAATCTATTATTTAGATAGCTGAGGTCCTACACCAACTTCAGCTTTGGTCCAGCCCTGCTTGCTTTACCTTGTTGCTACAGTGGTACGTTCAAGAAAAAAACATTAGCATATAATCAGCCCAATCTCATGCCATTTTGTGATATAGTCACTAAATGTAATTTATTGATTTGTGTTCATAGACATGAATTTCCATCTTTCATTTCGTGTCACTGAGGACGACTTTCTATGTAATGTATTTCAATAGGAAGTGTTTTTGGTGCCCTGCTAAAGTTTTCTTTCTGCCACTGGATACCAAGTGGCTGTATTGTTTTTTTTTCGTTTCTTATTGACTTTTTTTTTTATCTTCAAGCACCATAACTCAACATTTAAGCAGGAGATTATATCCCTGTTTTTATCACCTTATATTCAGTAAGCTCCTCACTCTTAAAAGAAATCATCAGTCAAAATAGTGAAAATACAGTAAATATTTTCTCCTGATTAATTCAGGAGACTGCGTTAATTAATGACACACACATTTATTACAGTATAACCATAACCTTGGAAATGGGGGTGGGGGGGAAATACTGTTGACATTTCTGTCAGCATTACCCTTAATTGCTGCAGAGACGGAGCCAGAGGAGGCAGCCGTGCAGAGTGACACGAAAAAAGAGGGACATTTGTGTCCATAGATGTTATATAGATATACAAGCATGATAGCTTACATCGCACGAATGCGGTATATTTAAATAAGGTATAAATTGATGTAATTGTTATATCTTTAGCTATTATTCTGAATGATACCCCATAACATGCAAAATTCCTTTTGAAAAATCCATACTGAAGCTACAAATCATATCACTCCAGTAACATGGGAAATCTTTATTTCGCAAATAAATGCACCTTTTTGGTGACTGTATGCAGAAAACTTATACAATTACATTATTCATAATGAAGTTTATGCTTAACAGATGCAAAAACATTCATTTTCTTTTTTGAAAGCAGGCTAAAAACACTTTTTAAAAAACAGGACAGAAAGGTTTTAATAAAGCATGCTGGAAAAGTATTCATAGTTTATTTACAGCATCCATTTACTCATCCTAATTATCTACCTGGTCATGTGGATGAGAAAAAATGTATTTAAAGGTATTAAGGCATTTAACTGGGATCTAATCAAGACAGACTGATTTTTACCTGGTTGGAAGGAAATGTTGAAAGCTTTATAACTAAAAGCTCATTAATTTATGATGGGTGTCATGTAATAAACAGAGTAGGAGATGCCAGTGTGAATATATTTTACTCACACATTGCAAATGTTGATTCTTTTTATAAAGAAGGTTCAGGGTGGAACTTAAATATAAATGCTATTAGACTTAAATGTGATGTGCTGAAAAAAATCATGTGACAGAGTTGATGCGAAACGTAGTCCAATAGGATATTAATGACTGAAACAAAGTAATGGCAGAATGATTTGTAGAATTCAGTGTTAATATCTGTAAACACATAAAAACAGTATGGTGTGTCATGGTCTTTTTTAATAAGGATACAAATTGATTCATATTTTGGGAATTACAGCCAAAATATGATTAAAAAATACCACAGGTATGTACAGAAGTCCTTAAAGGCCATGCATTATAATCTTTTTTCGTTCTTGTTTTCTCGTGATCACGACTAAATCTTTCTCATGATCTTGACAAAACAGATGTGGTTTTCTCATCACAATTTAGTTTTCATGCAGATGTCTCGGCCCTTCTCAAGTATCCGACACCAATGTGTAAGTTGTCAATCACTGACAAAAACAGAGCTATATCAGCTTGAGTGAGTCCCTGATCAACAGCGAATGTGATCATCCATGATGCTGCCTCTAGAACCTGATCTTATGTGGAGTAAACAGAAAAATTAAGTACTGATCACGAGGAAACAATGTTTGTTTTGTCAAGATCAAGAGAAAGTTGTGATAATGGAAAAAAAAAAACACTAATTATGTCAAAATCGCAAGAAAACATGGCTCTTAGGACTGCATGGCTCTAAGGACTTCTGTAGGTATGTACAAACCAAAATAGTAATAATTGTGGAATTAAGGAAACCTCTGCACACACTCTAATTCAGCCCAATTATGAACTACAGTGTATTCAGACATCTAGGCCACACCCACTCCAGGTTTTTTTCTAAATCTAGATTCAGATCCTCATGTTCGGATCCATAAACAAACCCTTCTTAATAGAAATTGTTCAAAAATACTATTTTAAATGATTTCATCAGTTTGACCATGTTTTCCTGCGTAATGAAAAAGGCCGGTTCCACTTATAAAACCTGGCGCTCTCAATCTCCAAGTGTAAAATAAACCCGAAGACATTCCTTTCAGCCTGGATTCCTGATCAGATACAGATAGAGATCTTTCCTTTCCTGATTACACGGAGTTGATATTGATTTCTCAGAACATCACATTATTCAATACTACAATGCAGTAAGAGTCTCTGAGGATTCCTGGTCATGTGACAGATGATAAGGTGATGAGGGAATGAACTCTGACTGTGAGACATGTGACATGACATGTGACAGTAATTTCATTGCCACCTCTTCCCTCACTTAGCTTCAACACGGTTTCATTTTAAAAACCCGAACTCAGTGAAATGACACATGATTCATGTTAATGTGAAATTTATTTAAAGAAACGTATATTTGAATGAAATGTCTGGATAAAGCTTTTGAAGCTGTATGAGGTAAAAACAGCTGATAATTACATACAATTCATAATAATATACTAATGCTTCTAATGGCTCTTCCTATATGTTGAATGCTGGACTGAACTGCTAACCATTTTCGGCTAAATTTGTCAGTTCTTTAAACCTGTTGTTGCACTTGTTGCCAAGACGACAAGTCTGTAAACTGAAACCTTTTCCGGAAGAGCAATCCATGTAAACAAGACTCGGTTGCACAATGTTTATCAGGAACACTTTTTTTTTTCAACCCAACCTTTTCTCTGCAGTGTGTTTTGGAGTGACAGGAGTGAAAACTGATGCAGTCTTTTTCTGTTGCCCATAAATTGTCAAGTGTTATGTGTTTGGAGATGCCCTTTTTGCTCACCACAGCAGGAGTGTTCTTATTTAAATTTGCCAAAGCTTTTCTCTCTGCTTGAACCAGTTTGTCCATTTTTCTTTCACTTCTCTCACCAAGGTGTTTAAAGTCTTCTTGCAAAATGTTCAATGAATGGTGCTTTTTAAAAAAAAACATATTCCACAATTCTCTTCAGCTGTTGCGTGTGAACATTGTGCAGATTTTATTTCAGTAAACCAGTAACAAACCAAAAAACAAAAGCATGAAGCAATAAACATCAACAAGGACTGGCAACGAAACCTTCACGCAAAAACTATGAGCAATGCCGTGGAACACGCAAAGACACAAATCCAAGATAAAAGCAGTTCTGGATAAAATCCTGAACTTAAGTAGGGGTGACTTGGTCCTGGCAGGGGCTGATGGTTAATGTACTCATTGTGCTGATTTCAGCATAATCATGAAAGACCCAGTTTAAATCAAAGAAATCGTTCTTCCTTGGCACTTTGATGAATGATAAGAGCATTAACTGACGTTCTTGACCTGCCTGATGTTTATGTACTGCATTGATCCCAAATGTTCGGATAAAAATGAGATAATTGCACAGATCAGCAGGTGTAGAGAAGTTCCTATTAAGGTTGCTGGTGTGTGTATGTAATGCGTGAGTAATAAATAAAACGCTTCATGCAATTGCTGGTGCGAGTCTTCAGATTAATTACGTTTGTGCTCCAGTGTAAGAAGAAAAAAAACCAACAATCAAACAATGAAACAACCAGTTTAGATACTGTAGTTTTTATCCACTATGGTGTTATAATTGTGGATAAAATGTTAGCTTCAGAATGATAGATGAGAAGCAGAGTTGTACAAAGATTTAGATCAAATAATATAGATAAAACCATACATATTTAAATAAGACTTTCACACCATTTCTGAGCGAAAACTGAACCCTAGGCAGAAATAGACTATATGGAAATAGAGTATTTGGACACCTGACTTACCACAAAGTTCAAGGCACACTGCTGTATAGAAGGCCATTGACTGCAGAAGCATGTTTTCCCTTCACTTGAACTCGAAGACCAAAATCTATTCCAGCATTACAATACCAATGTACACAAAGGCAGATTCCTGCAGATATGTTTTACATGGGTTGAAGTGAATGTCCTGCTTTAGAGCTCTGACCTCAACCTTATTGGATGCTTTTGGGATGAATTGGAATGCTGACTGCACCCCAGGCCTCCTCACCTCACCCTACATCAGCACAAATTTCCACAAGCACACTCCAAAATTTAGTGGAACATCTTCCCAGAAGAGTGGACTAAATGTGGAATGGTACGTTCAAAGATTTTATGGTCAGATGTCCAAAAACGTTTGTCCATTTAGCATAAATTTTATTGATAAATGAATAAATATATATAATTATTATTTTATATATAAAATAATAATTGTGCAATCAAATATAATTATAACTCTTAATATATTACATTTATATTCTTGACATTTATATATTATGTGTATATGTGTATACATTTTATTACAATTAATAATACATTATTTATCATATATATATCTTGTAGCCACAAAGACAATACCTGGAGTGTTGTGTGCCTTGTGTGGACGAAAAGAAAAAAGAATAAACTTTTAATAACGGCTCCAGACTTTCAAAGCATTTGCATTAACCAACTCGCTGATAAATGTTTTGTGTCTCGATAGATCTGTCCTTTTCAGTACAAATAGGAGTGTGCATTTACCTCAAACAAGTCACATCCTCCTGCTAATTCAGTTTCCAGGTGCGTCTGAAAAAACAACCAAATTATCCTGTTATAAATAAACAGCAAATCTGATATATATCATTCCGTGACCTTAGCATTATAATGTTCTTTCTGAAATAAAAAAAATAAATGGGAGATAAAATCGAATAACGTTAAAGCCACGATTTTTATTTTGGTCTTTGGATTATTTAATGATAAAAAAAAAAGCAAGAAACACTTTGGACCTGTTCACCTGCTGATTCAATTATAAAAACAGTAAATTGCTTATTACGTCCTTATGACAGACATAAGGAAATGACAACGCACGTCAGTGATTAAACGTCTCCTTTTTTTTTTTTTTCGCAATCCTGTCGTCTCAACTATTCATTTGCTCGGAATCAACATTGGAGAAAGGGGCAATAAAGACACCGTGTTCTCAAATAAAATTGTAAGTCCCTGTCCGGGTCATATTAGGACTGCAGGCTTTTCTGTATCACCGCCCATGTTTTATCATTCAACAGCACCATTGAGCAGGAGAGCAGAGAGAAGGTAGTGGTGGGGTGTGTGTGTGTGTGTGTGTGTGTGTGTGGTTAACGTGTGAGTCACCACGTAGGATAATTCATAGCATAATGCTTCTTATTTATTGTCGCTTATTGGATAGACGCTACCCTGAGGTAATGCTAATTCTCTAATAATGACATAATCTCCAGGTGCCATAGAGCCTAAATAACAGCTCTCAGGTTAACCCTCCCTGAAGGCAACAGACAAGGGACAACCATCAGGTTCTCTGAGAATCACTGGTGTCAGATTCTGCACTAATGACTAAGCCAGCTTTCAAAGGTCATTGAGGATAGGAAATACAGAAATACATACAGTACAATAAGCCTGAAAGTAAAATCGTGCTGTCCGCTTTAATACATCTTTCAGCATGTATACCGTACATTTCAATTCAACTCACTTCATTTTTATTCGTTAAACGCTTCTAACAATGGACATTGTCTCAAAGCAGCTTTATAGAGATTATAAAGTTGTAAAAAAAAAGGGTGTATTAGTTTACTGACTATAAATATGTCCCAATTGTAAGTTAAGCAAGTAGCGACCGTCGCAAGGAAAAACTACCTGAGATGGCAGGAAGAAACCTTGAGAGGAACCAGACTCAAAAGGGAACTCACCCTATTGTCTACAAGTTTATATACTACATATTACACGTCGAAAAGTTGTGCAAAACAGTGTTCAAACTACAAATCACCCACATTACAACGTGTCACATGACTAAATAATGACCTACTTTTAAGTCATTTGTATATCAAATGTCAAAATTTTATGTTCTAATGTTTTTTAATTGTTTCTAAAAATCACACACTCTAGACACTGTCTTTACTTTCTCTTCTTTCCTATAATTATTCCACTTATACCACATTTTTTAAACGCAACACTTTTTATTTAGTGCCATTCACATGTAATGTTGTGTAGACAACAAATCTACAACAAATCCATAAACTCAAACCTGCTCAATTAGACATTTCGAAGCACTTTTTTATATCTTGTATATAAATTTCACCGAACACACTTAGTGCATTTGGCAGAACCCTTTGCCTTTGAGCAGTTAGGAGTTGAGGGCCTTGTTTAAGGGGCCCTTGGCAGTGCTGGGATTTGAACTTATGCCCTTTTATTCAGAGACCAAAAGCCTTAACCACTGAGCTACCACCTTCACCATGAACTACCACCATAAAGAACACATCTTAATGAACTGATCTTTTTTTTAAATCATCTAATTTGCATATTTTTCATAATCCTGTGTCCCAATATGCCTCAATGTCCTCTTTTTATCTGTGTTATCTTGTTATTAGATAATTTTTTGCTCACCCTGGTTGTTCAGAGTGCTTCCATTAGTTTACTCTCTCCGTCAGCTCAAACAAGTCTTCATCACTTCATCATCAACAATGCATTTATTCTTGTTTAAAAGTGTTTCTTTTTTTTTTACCGAATATTCACCAATATTCCACTATTCTGTCTGAATGTTGTGTGTGAACATACTAGGACATCACCAGCTGTTCATATTGAAATACTTAACTTAGTTCCTGTTATATTTGACATTGTAACATCTGTAATCTAATGATTTTTAAATCCCTCTTTCATGAAGTAATAAATGAGGAAATATCCTGACCATATGAATGATTATAGACACGTTTGTAAATGCTGAGAGTATATTGTTACTATATAAATTAGAATGTAGTCAAACAAGCAAATAAACTATTTTTACTAGATTAGAGAAAAGGGTATTTCTGCCTGTTTTTGCAATGCTTTTATTTGTGATGTCACGCTCCGCATTAGTGATTAATACTGATATGAGAATAGACACTCCGGCCTTTTAGAATTTTGCAGCTTTACATAAGTATTTTTATACATAGACTACTAGGTTGTATAGAGTGTTTCGATGTTAAAAATAGCTTTAATTGTGCTGTTTTTTCGCTATATAAATACTGCTTTGGGAGGTGTGAATTGTTTGCCTATAATAGAGCTCACACTCCGACTGTATAACCATACACACCAGCAGCTGAACTCAGTCACAGTACACTACATACAGAAGCCCAACAGTGTCCTGAGTGATCTTAAACCAAACTTATTCACTAATTCAGGTGTTTTTACCCACTGAGAACATCCAATTACTGGAACCTGATGACAGAGGACATTTGATAACTGAACTATGTTGTATAAAAGTTAGTAGAGAAAAAATATATAAATAGTTTAGAAATGAATTTATTAGATAGACAGTGCATGTAGGACGTTTTGGAGATGAAAAAGGTGAGATTGAGATGGTTTGGACATGTGCAGAGGAGGGACATGGGGTATATCAGTAGGAAAATGCTGAGGATGGAGCCACCAGAAAGGAGGAAAAGAGGAAGGCCAAGGAAGAGGTGTATGGATGTGGTGAGAGAAGACATGCAGGTAGTTGGTATTAAAGAGGCAGATGTAGAGGACATGGGGTGTATGGAGACGGATTATCATCTGTGGTGACCACTAATGGGAGCAGCTGAAAGACGAAGAAGATACTGACAAAGGTATTGAGACATCTGACTTTTCCAGTCATGTGTGGTTCTTTCCCAAATTGGTACCACAAAGTTGGAGGCACACAACTGTATAAAATGTTTTTGGATTTGGTAGAATTATGCCCTTGTTCCTCGTGCGCAAATCCAGCTACATGAAAATATGCGTGGGTTGGAGTGGAAGATCTTGAGTGGGCTGCTATAGCGATCTGACCCCAACCCTACTGGCCACTCTTGGGATAAATTGCTCTTCTTTCTCCTCTCTTTACATCAGTACTTGACTTTACTAATGCCCTTGTGGCTGAATAAGCACAAATCGCCACAAGCTCTACACAATCTAGTGGAACATCTAAGAAGAGTGGAAGTTATTATTACAGCAAATGGGGACTAGATGTTGAATTGGATGCTCAAGAAGTACATACCAATCTAATGGTTATTATAGTATATATAGTGTCAGTTTTGTATGCAGTATATGGAGGATCTAGTGTACAGCTCCTGGTGTTGAGTAATTCATCCATAGACTGCTCGTCAGCACTCCATACAGCCCTCACAACTCTTAAATACTGATCCTGTGTTGGGTATTGATTTATTTTATGAGCTGTTGTTTAACAGCTGATAGGCTTCTTCAGGACAATTGCTTAATGGTTCGATGAGTCTGCATATCTAAATAAAGTGTTACCAAAGGGGTATTGCAATGCAAATCTACAAATGTAGCAATAATTGAGCGATTCTAAAGTACTAATTACCTCAAACTCAAATAGACTGCTCGTCAGCACTCCATACAGCCCTCACAACTCTTAAATACTGATCCTGTGTTGGGTATTGATTTATTTTATGAGCTGTTGTTTAACAGCTGATAGGCTTCTTCAGGACAATTGCTTAATGGTTCGATGAGTCTGCATATTCTAAAGTACTAATTACCTGATTTGCCAAAAACTCAATCATTATAAATCCAACCATACATTTCATTCAGCAAACAAAAAATCTGACAAAAAGATTCAAACTTGTACCATGAAAAGCAAACCTGTATTTATGATTATTATAGTTGAGTCTTATATATAATTAATTATTAATTAGTCACGACAAATTACAGATCAAAACTTACACAAAAATATTATAATCCTTATTTGTATCACTTTTGTTGACTCTTTTAAATGAATTATAGCCACACACTTTGAATGACTGTTAAGCATAAAATGATTGACAAGCAATAAGATATCAAAATATCGACAAATACAAATCGTTGTAAATATATGATGATGGAATTTTTAGGATCAGTCACTTTTGATAAAGTGTCTGATTTTGTGTTTGATTTATTTATTAATTTGCTGATGTGATTTATAACTTTTCCTCTTTAGAATTTTTGGACTCTGGGAAAAGAAGCATATGGTTCTAATGTGGTGTGTGTGTTTGTGTGTGTGTGTGTGTGTGTGTGTGTGTGTGTTTTGGTGTGTGTGTGTGAGCAGTCTCTGTATGCAATTTTGAAAGATGGAATAAAATGTTAAAGTGCGTAATTTTTCTTATAATAAATGATTACATAATTTTTTCCTGCATCACATAACAACCATAATTCACCTTCAATTTGATACAAAAAAAAATATTTTTTAAGATCTCCGAAGGCTTCATTAAACATATCCAAAATCATTTATATTCACTTAGATATAATCACATGTTCTTTAGGGAACCCTTTGGGACAATCCATTTTATTCTAGAAGTACTTCAGTGCAAAGACTTTTTTTTTTTTTGTGAGCCTGCGTCAGAGTGTAAACACACACTCGATCATGATTGGTTAGTCACGCTGCAGGCAGGACTGAGGCGTATAAAACCAGACAGAGAGGAGGAGACTGCTCTAAGTCCGTAGCGATCCTTTCCTTGACGAATCATACATTTTTTTCTGTGTGTGTTGGATTTGTTTTTCCCTTCACTGCCAACATGTGTAAGGGGCTCGCAGCCCTACCTGCAACCTGCTTAAAAAGGTATGGCATTTTTTTCCTTGTCAAACATTGAGCTTGCTTATGTGTAAAAAGGAATTAATTTCACTTTATTTAGAAACTAAATGTGATCAGTGTTTATAAAAAAAAGAACTAGAGATTATGGTTATGAAGTGGGTGACATGACATTTGTTTAAATACACCGGATAAAAAGTCAAGTTTTTTATTTATTAGTACTATTTCCTTTTTGGCAAATGATTTCACACACATTTCCTTTGCAGCGCAAAAGACATAAAGCATAAGATTGGGTTCCTGCTACAGAAGGCTGAGCCAGTTCAAGAGCAAAAGGCTGTCAAGGAGAAGGAAAAGCCTGCTGTTGAGAAAAGGTGAGAATCGGAAAGAAAAAGGTCACATTGTCTAAAGTTTAATGAGCTTATTTCAGGATCTGAACCTTTATTTCACTATAACAATGCCTTTTTTTTTTTTTTTTTAAGAAATAATCATACAATTTATTATAGTAATAATAGTTTCAAAATGCAGATGGTTTGAATTTTCGATCATGTGTACAAACTAATGAACAAAACAATCCACATGAAAAATATATCACTCGTGAAATACACACACACACACATATATATATATATATATATATAGTAAATTCTATTGTTTATAATAATGAACAAATTCTGGTTGATAAACAATATGTACAAATATTTTTTTTTAATAATTGCAGCACTACACCTATTGACACTGAGAAATGGAAAGCGTCATTTACCAACCTGATTAATAATGATGGTAAGTGAGTCTTTTTATTATCACGTACCATTAATGGTCCATCAAGAAAACAGAAGTAAAAGTCAAATCTTGAGTGAAACTTATTTAAGTTTAGGCTAATTGACAAGTGTGAGTGCGTCTGAGATGGGGCCGACCTCGTGGCTACATTCTCATGCCATTGGACGTGTGCTACGTGTCCACATCCTGCCCTAAGTGGCCTCCAAACAGTCCTAGTGTTCTGCTCTGTTAGTCTTTTAGGGGTCAGGCACCACAGGGACAAAACTGAAGAGCAGAGCTTTCTGGGAATCTCCTCTGAGACGGAGCAGTGACCTCTACATACTGAATGTCCTTAAAGGCTTCCAACCCCCTCCACTCCCTTCTCTAGAGACTGAAGTCTGATAGATAGAAGCAAAGTCCATATACATGGCATAGTTATGCAATTTGCATTGAGTAATTGTGAGGACAACTGAGATAGTGATAATTTTTCACCTGAATCAATCATCCAGGTAATCATACATTTTCCTTTTTTCAATTCCAGTTGGCCGGACTGCCTTCACCGCCTTCCTTAAGTCTGAGTTCAGCCAGGAGAACATCGAGTTCTGGGTTGCGTGCGAGGACTTCAAGAGAGCGCCTCCGCCACAGATGCAAGCCAAAGCCAAGCAGATTTTTAAACAGTACGTCGATGTCGATTCCCCGAATGAGGTAAGACAGGTCTTAATACTAACCCATTACATTATTAACAAATGGGTGAGATAGAAAAGCTTTCTACAAGTGATTAAGTGAGTCATTTGTAATCACATGTAACAAACAAGGCACAAGTGACATTCCAACACCTGAGGCTTTATGAAGCTGCAGGCTTGTATTCAATCACAGGAATTATATACGATAGCCAAAAGCCCTGTATGTGAAGTGAAGAATGGACGCGTGAAAGGAAATAATATTAAAAAAGCACAGGTGATGTGAAAGTATTAAATAAATCAACGCCTGCCATCAAATTGATATAAATGTAATGCTGGAAAGAGAAACTAATCAATCATGTGTACAAACTAATGAACAAAACAATCCACATGAAAAATATATCACTCGTGAAATACACACACACACACATATATATATATATATAAATTAACATTATATAATATATATTATATTAATAACATGGTATAATATAAGATAATAAAATATAAACTATTTTCAAATCTTCCAGGTTAACTTGGACTCTGCAACAAGAGAAGAAACCCGAAGGAACTTGGAAAAGTGTGACGTGACCTGTTTTGACGAGGCCCAGAGTAAGATTTTCACCCTGATGGAAAAGGACTCTTACAGACGCTTTCTGAAGTCTAAACTCTTCCTTGACCTCTCTCTGCCGTCCCATGACAATAAACACTGCGGTCTGGAGAGGAAAGGGACCTTCACTGAGTTTAGCCAGTGTCTCCTGTCTCATTGTGCTTAAATCTATGATAGAGATCATTCTTATGCTTAGATTACTGTGATGAGGTCACGCCTATGAGAAGAGCAAGTGAGTTAGAGGTAAAGGATTAAGTCACTGACGTAAATGCAAAATGGTCAAACACCAGAAACAGCAAGTAAGGAGGATGTTTTCATTTCTTTTAGTTTTCTTTTTTTTCCAGGTGTACGTGGCTTTAATGTGTTTATAATAATTTGAGAAAATTATTCGGAAACCTCCAGTGTAGCATTTTTGTCTTTTAATGCATTTTGTACGCAAAACAAAAGAAATAAAAATGAATAAATAATAATAAAAAAAAATCAAAGAAGCCACTTTTGAAACCCTTTCAGATGTTTTTTGTGGGAAGAAAGTTTACAGTGACATAAGTAAATAACTGTTACAGAAGATAAAGAAAGCCATGGGCTGCAGTACTATTTAATCTGTCTCTATATGTTCTATGTACCTTTTGCCACCAGATTAAAATCATAACAATAATAATCATCTTAGTAATAAACCAACAAAGCTCTGGAATATTAACTACAAAACAAATGTGACAAGTTTCATTTACGAAAAAAAACTGACTCTGTCCATTTGTTGTTACAGTGCTGTGAATCGAATACGTCTGTCCTCTTGTAATGTCACTTTAAGTCTTATTAGAATAAATGGATTCAAGCTGTTTACATATTTTGTTTACTCGCATGTATGACATATTTATTGTGATATTTATGAATAAAAATGTACAAACACAACACGGTTTTTGAGACTACATCATGCAGACAATCCGACGGATGAGAGCGTGTCCATTGGGATGCATGTCAAAACCAAATAATAAATGTATTCTATATCATCATGCCTGGTATCATTTCCATTTCCTCTACATTTCACATCTGGTTATTATTATTATTGTTGTTGTTTTTTATGGGATTTAATAATTCACATTTATGGAACAGTGGGAAACCTGTGACTCAGAGCAGGAATCTGTTCCTCACCACATGTGAGCTCTTTAAGATGTTAACCTAAGAAGAGACAGTTTAAAAAAAAAAAAAAAGCAAACAGTAACGATGTTGTCATTTAGTCTCCTGAGAATATTTTGCCTTGCACCAGAGCAACAATTGACTGTTTCCAGGCGAGCTTTGTACACATACAAGGTTTATACTTTTTTTTTTTTACAAACCATTACCAAAGTACACAGAGGTCTGATTCCCAAAACTTGATTCAAACTTGTTTTCGCCGAAATCTGCTACTTCAGTACACTTACCACAGTCCGATAGCCAGATGTAGTAATAAGCTGTTTTACAGAATTCTCCATTCTAAAAAAAAGCAAACAGTAACGATGTTGTCATTTAGTCTCCTGAGAATATTTTGCCTTGCTCCAGAGCAACAATTGACTGTTTCCAGGCGAGCTTTCTACACATACAATGTTAATACTTTTTTTTTTACAAACCATTACCAAAGTACACAGAGGTCTGATTCCCAAAACCTGATTCAAACTTGTTGTTTTCGCCGAAATCTGCTACTTCAGTACACTTACCACAGTCCGATAGCCAGATGTAGTAATAAGCTGTTTTACAGAATTCTCCATTCTGTGTAATGTATGCAGGCTCTGTCATTTTGTTTATTGAGGCATTCATGCAAAACCTCTAGTCCAGTGTAGCTAGCAAGAAATGAGTAGAATAAATATCAGGAATATCAAGCAGAACCCTTACACACTTAACGGAGTCAGATCTAAATACAGATATTACATTAATAAATATTGACTTAAAATTACTTTATCCATTTAGAGAAACAGACTGTATAAAAAATGGAAACTTTGCCAAATAATAATGGGGAAAGACAACAATGAAACACAGTTGTAAAGAATTTACTTATTCTATAGTACAAAATAAACTCAATTAAAAAACAAATACAAACCAACAGAAAAGTGGGAAGTGGTAAAAAGCAAGAGTTCAGTGGTTTAGATTTTAGACTTATAATTGAAAGATCTCAACTGCACCAATTTGGGCCTTTAAGCAAAACCCTTAACGGAGGAAGGAATGAGGAATGAGATAACTATTATATTGTGATATTGTATCTCTGTATATTAATGTGTGCCAGATGTATTAATATAAATGAGTCAAAGAGAATAACCTGAACAATGGAACAAGAATCACAAGGTGACAAACATGAGACACGGAGTGAGTGAGGTGCGAAGTGCAATATAAATACAAGTACTAATTAACGGCGACAAGGAACAGGTGTGAGTGATAAGTGACATGTGACAAGGACAAGCGATGCAGTATTGTGACTCCAGGCGGAAGCGTAGCAGCCTGCATCTCCATCCTTCAGAGATAAATAACCAAAAAAAACGTTCTCACTACATATTTGGTGAATGGAATCGAAAAATCACATTGGGAAAGTTCACACCCCTGACATAGTGGGATATTTTTGAGTAATTGTGTACAGGAATGGGCTTGAAAATAAAATCCATTCCTAATCCTAATGCATAACCACTGCAAATTGCCAAAAGAAGCTATTACTGCATACCTCTCACTGTCATCTCATATGTTTTACATTAACGCAAATAACAAGGATTACTATATTACAATCCTGCAACCTTGAACTTATTTGGAAAGTATTTACACTTGCACTACCTCACTTGACATACTATTAAAATCTTTGTCTTTATTAATTACTTTATTCTTCTTTCCTTTTTTTTAAATATTTATTTGTTTCTTTTATATTTTATAGCACCAGCACACCATCAGATTCCTTGTATATGCAACCCATAAAAAAACCTGGAAATAAAAATGATTCTGATTATTTAGTTTCATTGAACAAGATGACCTCAGGCAGTAGAAATCACGAACAGCATTTCCAAACCCATCACACTGAGCACTGTGGCCCCTCAGGGCTGTGTACTCGATCCCCTGCTGTTCACCCTGCTGACTCACGACTGTGTAGCAATGCACAGCTCAAACCACATCATTAAGTTTGCTGATGATACGACCGTTTTGGGTCTCATCAGCAAAAAAACGACGAGTCAGCATACAGAGAGGAGGTGCAGAGGTTGACAGACTGGTATAGAGCCAACAACCTGTCTCTAAACGTAGACAAAACAAAAGAGATGGTTGACTTCAGGAGGCCACAATTGACCGTTTCCCGCTGAACTTTAACAACTCCTCCATGGAAATTGTGAAGAGCACCAACTAGATTGGTGTTCACCTGGTGGAGAACCTCACCTGGTCCCCCAACACCGGCTTCCTCAGGGTCTCTACTTTCTGGGAAAGCTAAGAAAGGCACAGCTGCATCAATGCCTTGTTTGGGAATTGCATCGTCTTCAATCGCAAGACCCTACAGCGGATAATGACAACAATTGAGAAGATCTTCCTTTCATAATGGACATTTACACTGCATGCTGCATCTGTAAAGCCACCAGCATTGTGGCTGACCACACACCCCTCACACACACTGTTTACTCTCCTGCCGTCTAGAAAGAGGTACAGAAACATTCAGGCCTCACATCCAGACTGTGTAACAGTTTCTTTTCACAAGCCTTCAGACTACTTAACATAAAGGAAATGGATGGATACACACACAAAATTAACGGGAAAACCTCTCTGTTTGCACAACTGCTGTTTGCACACTTTAGTTGAACCTAAAGTTTACCTACAACCAAATGTTGACGTGTGCAGTATTTATTTTTGATTTACATACAGACAATCCATTTGCACACCCTTTTGTCTGTAATGTTCAGCGCTTCTGTGTTACTGTTTTTCCTTGTCTTGTGTTGTCACTTGTCTGTTTTTTTGCTCCTAATGTTTGACATGTGCACTTTGTGGTGTAGGTTTAAAGTTCTGTGTAGTTATGTATTCCTTTTGTTAACTTATTAATGTTGTTTGGTTTCACTGTGTACTGCACTGTATATGGTTGAAATGACAATAAAGCCTATTTGACATAAAAAAAAAGCTTGCTTCCCCCAATCGTTATTCGATAGCTAATGAGATCACTTGATCCACTAAATCCTACTTTTTGACATGTTTGTTCAATGTGTGGAGACTTTATTGATATAGATCTTAATTGAGATTATAACATTATAACATGTAGGGATGGTGATATGAGTTTTCAGTCACGCTATTTAATTTGCTATTAAGTTAAATTAACAATCTAATGCTAATATTTTTGTCTTTTTAGACTGTAAAGTACCCTTTTTTTTTTTTAAAAGTGTGTATGCATTAATACACCGATCAGGCATACAAATATGAAATTATAACATTTTGACTGGTGAAGTGAATAACAATTATCTCTTCATCATGGCACCTGTTAGTGGGTGGGAATATAACAGGCAGCAAGTGAACATTTTGTCCTCAATGTTGATCTGTTAGAAGCAGGAAAAGTATTAGGAGTTTTGTTACCTCCTTTCGCAGCCGGGCTTGGGACCGTCCATGACGGATTACTATATCCTCATTCCCACAAGTGAGCACCAATGGGGGTTAAGGGTCTTGCTCAAGAGACCAAGAGTGGCAGCCTAGTATGGCCGGGAGTCCAACCCACAACCCCCGAACCCAATGCCTTTCTTATGATTTGTATGTGAAGTGCTTCCATCATTTGCACAGTTCAATTAGTTTGTGCTAAATGATCCCTGAAATTGCCAAAAATCCCAAAGAAAGAATCAGCTAACCAAGCAGTCATCTGCTTAACCTAAATAATCATTTAAATTGTATATGATTGTGTGAAATATTATCTCAAATTAATTGCTGTCTCCTCAGTTTTCCCCCCAAAATATTCCTGAATTAATCAAATCATTTTTGATGTATTTAATATTAGCCTGAGATGGCTTTCTATAATTGTTTTGAGTATATTTGCAGCACAGAAAATAAACTATAACAAGACGTAATCTCGTTATGTCATGCATTCAGACAGTCGGGCTGGGCTTAATATTCTCTTGAGCAAAAATCATGCAAGAAAAATGTGCTCAAGTTCAGAGGCAGAAATGCGAGACAATTTAAAAAGGAAGTTGGACCTCGGAGGTGAGAGCGCTACCTGCTGTGCCAGCAGGCCTCTATAGTTTTAGCACTTTTTCAAATCAAAAATTTCCTGAGGAAGTACGTATTTCCACATAATTTAGGTTTCAAAGTTATTTGCTCCCTGTTGTTTATATTTGGAGGAAGCTAACACTGGGCATCATTTACCTTTTTTTATTTCCTATAATGTTTGCATGAGCCTCTACTTCTTCCTTCGGCTGGTTCCATTAGGGGTCGCCACAGCGGATAATCAGTCTCCATACCCCCCTGTCCTCTACATATGACTCTTTTAAACCAACTACCTGCATGCCTTCTCTCACCACATTCATAAACCTCCTCCTTGGCCTTCCTCATTTCCTCCTTCCTGGTGGCTCCATCCTCAGCATTCTTTTACCAATATACCCCATGTCCCTCCTCTGCACATGTCCAAACCATCTCAATCTCACCTCCCTCAAGTTGTTTCCAAAACGTCCTACATGTGCTGTCCCTCTAATAAACTCATTGCTAATCCTGTCCATCCAAATGAAAATCTCACCATCTTCAGCTCTGCTACCTCCAGCTCTACCTCCTGTCTTTTACTCAATGCCACTGTCTCTAAACCATACAACATCACAGGTCTCACCACAGTCCTATAAACTTTCTCTTTTACTCTTGCAGATACCCTTCTATCACAAATCACTCCTGCCACTCTTCTCCACCCACTCCATCCTGCCTGCACTCTTTTCTTCACTTCTCTAACACACTCTCCATTACTTTGCACTGTTGACCCCAGGTACCACCTACTCCACCTTCTCCACCTCTTCTCCATGCAACCACACCACTCCACTGCCCTCCCTCTCATTCACACATGTACTCTGACTTACTCTTACTGACTTTCATTCCCCTTCTCTCAAGCATGTACCTCCACCTCTCTAGGATCTTCTAAACCTGCTCCCTACTCTCACCACAAATCACAATAACAAACATCATAGTCCAGGGAGACTCCTGATTGGCCTTGTCTGTCAACCTGTCCATCACCACTGCAAACAAGAAAAGGCACAGAGCCGATCCTTGATGCAGTCCAACATTCACCTTAAACCAGTCTGTTTTATTACTGCACACTTCACTGCTGTCACACTGTTCTCATACATGTCCTGCACCACCATAACATACTTCTCTGACACACCAGACTTCCTCATACAATACCACCACTCCTCTCTCTGCACCCTGTTGTACACTTTCTATAAATCTACAAACACACAATGCAATTCCTTCTGACCTTCTCTGTACTTCTCCATCAACATTCTCAAAGCAAATAATGCATCCAAAGTGCTCTTCCTCGGCATGAAACCATACTGTTGCTCACAGATGGTCACCTCTTCTCTCAGCTTGGCTTCAACAACTCTTTCCCATAACTTCATGGTGTGACTGATCAATTTTATTCCAATGTATTTACTGCAGGTCTGCACATCTCCCTTTTCTTATATAACGGTATCAGCAGACTCCTATTCCATTCCTCATGCATCCACTCACCATCCGGAATCTCAAAAACTCCAGTGCCATCTCTCCTAAACATCTCCACTCTTCTACCTTCTAGTCCTACCAACTTTCCACTCTTCATCCTCTTAATAACTGTTCTCATTATCTTCTTACTATTCCTATCCACTTCCTGCTTCACCATCTCCATATCATCCAACTTTCTCTTTCTCTCTTTTTCCTAATTCATCATTTGCTTAAAATACTCCCTCTATCTTCTCAACACACCCTCCTCACTAGTCAACACATTTCCATCTGCATCCTTTATTGCTCTAACTTGCAGCACATCTTTCCCAGCTCGGTTGCTTTGTAAATTAAGAACATATTACACAGAATATTATATTTTACCTTGTATGTTATTGGACATGGTATGATGGTATAAAACATGCAACATTTCCTGGTACTACAGTTAAAGATTACACTTTTTCTTCATTCGGGTGTTTGATGTGGACTTCAAGTGTTTTTTCCTCCATTTATGTGGGAACAGAGCAGTAGCTGGTTTGATAACTCTAAGATGCTGGTTTACTGGTGTTTTTAATAAAGTTTATTTCTTTATAAAATCTTTCCCCAATAACAAACAATTTCCCAAATTTTTGTGGTCCACCAGGGTCTCAAAAGGTCATTGAGCACAATTCAAAATATTTAAATCAGCTTATCACTAAGAGAAAAATTGTTGATCTTTAGAATGTATAAATAACAATGAAGTGGATTCAGCTACAATTCCAGTTTATAAACCGTAGTGGATGGAAATGAGTTATTAGTTGATATTATGCGTAGGCGAACAAAACCACAAGAACAAATCACCATTCTATGATACTGGAAATCTGTTTTACTGGAAATCACCCTTAAGATGTTTAGACTGTAAAATTAATGAGTCATAAGTGCTATGTTGATGTCTACCAAATTTACTCTGTGTTTCCCAAATCATATAATATTATAATTGCTAAGTTCAGAGTGAACTCTATCAGTAAAACGAAAATGGACATGCTAACTAGCTGCTCATGTGTTTAATATTTGATAACATTGAATATAAATCATTTTATGTCTTTCATGTCTGAGTTACCTTCTTTTCCTTTTACTAGGCTGTCAAAGCCATTCTTGCCAAAGTTTCTGGTTGCAATCTGCAATCAATCTGCTTATTCATTATACTACAATAGGAATAATGAATTAGGGGTGTCCCCAAATAAAAATGTACATAGTCAAATTAGAATCATTAAGTCTTGCATATAGTTGACTGATAGTTAAATCATGTGTGTGTGTGTGTGTGTGTGTGTCTGTGTGTGTGTGTGTGTGTGTGTGTGTGTGTGTGTGTTTGTGTTTTGGGTATGGTGGGGGAGGGAGTGGGGGGATACTGGACAATGAGGTATTTGTGAATAAAACTTAAAACATTTTAAAGCCATGATCTATGAAACATCACCCAAATATATAGAGAAAAATGTATACAAACTTTTAGGATAAATAACCCTATAACTGCAGAAAGGCCACACTGTAGACAGGATTTGCATTTTACATTTTGGCAAATCAAATTAAATCAGCTACATTGCATGTGTGAATGCTCTCTAAGTACAGCATTATAATAAGATATATTAATTAAACATAAAACTATGTGAAATCAGACATCGAACACCCTCATATAACCAAAATGGCATGATACTTTTTTCATCCGTGCGAAGATTTGACTGTGAGATCGATAGTCGAATCAGGCTCCTCGTATCGAAGCATCGAATCTTCGATCATTTTGGTTTACACCTATTCCTAATAATCTGGTTTATTCTCCATTTCTCTCTCTCTCTCTCTCTCTCTCTCTCTCTCTCTCTGTCGCTCTGTCGCTCTGTGTCTTATTCTACATACCACTGAGGTACCATAATCTGGACCCCTTCTACACAGATCTCCATATATATCCCAATGACCTACTTCTGGATGGAGATCTCATTAATTAAAAACCATTGCGAAGGATGGCCTCCACATTGACAGCTGGAAAAAAAACCCCACTTGAGATTACCCTGGATTGTACCACTTTAACTCTCATGGTTGAAAATGGATTCTGACTTCAATTAATATGAAATATTCATATTAATATTGCCTTCAATTCTCCATCATTGAACACTTGATAATTTCAGCAATATTGAAACTATAATGACTGAACATCCAGAATCGTATCAAAATAATTTTCCTTTCCATTCTTGCCCTTGACTTGCTAATTAGTGATATATTTATATACATAAATACATACATTTAAGATTAATAATTGTAAACCATTTTTTCCTGTAAAGCAGCTTTGCTTTGACAATGTCCATTGTTAAAAAGCGCTAACCCCAAAAAATTGAATTATGTCTAATTAGTACTGGGTGTATCTCTAATTAACAGCCCAAATTCAATTAGCTCTGTGAGTGCATATGGAGGTTTTATTAAATCAGGCTTTGACATCTTTGGTGAGAAGATTGCTTTTAGTTCAAGTGCTCTACAGCTTCAAAGGAAACAGGATAACCTGGGATGGCTAAGTGGATGAATAAATAAGGTTCTGGCAGAACAGAGTCCTAGATTTTTTTTTTCTTGAATGTTTTATCTCTGTCTGTTCTCTGGTTTCTCTTGTGGCTGGATGTTGTGAGCAGTCTGCAGGCTACTCATTATAGTGGAACACTGGCCTTGATGCAATTACAAGCTGCCTTGTAGCTTTAGGTGTGACAGGGCCTGCTGGAACATTGGAGTGGTTAGCTTTTGAAATGTCATCCTGACACACACACATATACACACACACACACTTAAATACATCTAACTCGTATTGACTACCCTATATATATAAATGCGGTATCGTAGCCTAGTTCATAATTATCCAAGATTTGCAATTTCAACTCAAGGTTTATAATCTTTAACTCGAGCACGCTTCGAATCTTAATGCTGCAAAGACATAACAGCTAATAATCTAGACTCAATGAAAGCCAGCACTCTGTAGGTCAGCAAGAGCAAGAACAAGATCTTAGAAAAAGCAAAAAAAATCTATTTCTTCCAGCCCTAATAATATTATCCCTCATAAAATCTCATTACGAGAGCATTTGGCCTGAAGCGTTTTTGTTGGAGCTATACACAATGTGCTCTGCTAGCTAGATCATTGCATCATTGCTAGTTGTCCCAGGTTTTACCAATGATCTAGTCTATACTAATGTAGTATACGGCCTCCTTAATATGATCCTCAAACCACATTTGCTGTTCTCACGTCTATCATTTTGCTTGTGACGTCACCCTCAGCTCAGGATATGAATTGGGGAAGTGGTCAGTCAGGATTGATGGAAGAAGGACCAAAACCTGAGCTGTGTTCCACGGTTACCTTTTGAAAACTTAAAACATTTTGTGGAGGTCTGGGAAAACCCACAAAATCTAGACAGGAGGCAAAGATAGATTTATACTTCCACACTTACATCATGAAAACATCGCTATATCATGTTAATAAGTTTAATAAACTTTTTGAAAAATAAAGGTAAAGAGTCAATATATGCAAACACTTGTTAGATGTTATTAGAAGCCCAAACAATTTAGTGTGTAACCAGATAGTGCTTTCGAGATACCAGAGACCAGTGTTCCTGTCCCTTTCCTCTCCTCTCCTTGCGTCTGCCAGGATTGTCCCAGCGCCCTGCCTCTGGATGGGGCTCTTTTCAATTGGAGGCAAATCTGTGCACTTGGGGATGGTTTCTCATCAATGGCTTGGGGATCCATGAAATAAGCTTTGAGGATGGATTTGGACTGTAGTTGGCTACAATGGCTCAGGACCACAGGTTGCATTAAATCACGTATGACTTCACGCCTTAACAACAATGAACTGTAATGAATGGATATTCAGTGCCACTCAAATGAGGATGGACTTTCCTTATGAGTCTGCTTCCTCTAAAGATTACTTCCTCATGCCATCTCAGGGAGTTTTTCCTTGCCGCTGTCACCACGGGCTCACTCATTAGGGACAAACTTACAATTACAAGAAATAAATGTAGTAAAACCCCACTGGACGAGCATAATTCGTTCGTGAAAATTGCTCGTAGGTCCATTTGCTCGTACGTTCGAACTCATTTTCCCCATTAGAAAGAATGTAAAAGCAATTTAATATTTTGCAAGATATCATTCGATCACTTATTTCTGCACTTAAAACGTATTTGTAGCCTATTTTAACAAACAAATACACCGCAAATTACTATACAATAAATAATTTTAACGCTACCCATGTGGTAGTGGTTGATTGCGAGTGTGAGACGCACACCACGCTCGTAATTTTTGACTATATTCTTCTTGGTTTCAATGGTAATTCTATTTACTTTCTTTTTCCCAGCACTGATTTTCTTGGGAGACATTTTTCAAGATTTCTAGTGAAATAAAAATATAACACTAAATACGTTTTTGCTGCACTAAACACGAGAGCAACCGAGCGAACGCCGCTGCCCTCGGCCGACAACTGGGTACCGGCAACGTGGGTTTGCTCGTGCCTTCAAAATTTGCTTGTGAAATAGGGTAAAAAGGTCGCTCGTATCTTCGTTTGCTCATACTATGAGTTGCTCGTACCATAGGGTTTTACTGTACATTCTTTTATTACTGCTTTATCTCTGTAAAGCTGCTTTGAGACAACGTTCATTGTTAAAAGCGCTATACAAATGAAATGAATTGAACTGAATTGAATAGTGATTGTCGAAATGGCATGATATTTCTGAGCTGAAGAATGAAATCCTTACATTAAAACGATCATACTTTTATTTAAATTAACCAGATGACAATATACAATAGAAGCAGAAACATATTGAAATTCAGAATAGTTACTACAGCTATCCACAGTTAATACAGCTATCCACTTTTGTGAGTCTATTGTAGGCAGGAGTGGTGTTAGATGTTAGTGTACCTTCCTTAAGATGTGTCATATTGTGTGTTGTGAACTACTTACTTTTTTGCTTACTGTGGTTGTAAATGGTTGTTTTGTTTGCAGGACTGCAGGACTCATTTTTTTTCCTTTTCACACCATTCAGGGTAAACTCTAGAAGACTGTTGTGTGTGAAAGTCCCAGGAGATTTCTAAAATGCTCAAACCAACTCATCTGGCACTTGCAATCATGATCATGACTCACTGTTTCAGCCTGTATCTCGTACTGCTGCCTTATGATCAGATTATTCCGGGAATATACAAATGTACAGGTTTATTTGTTTGTTTTTCATGTGCTGTATTATCATAAGCATATAAAACATGTTAGTTAATCTCGACAAACCGACACATTTCTAGCGCTTATTTTTGAGGGTTCAGAACCCTTGTATTTTGCTGGTTTGGGTGGAACAACTGAGATGTGCTACACACTATTGACATCCTGAATTTGATTATCTGCCATGTGGCACAAAAGCCCAGTCTTCTCATTAGATGCCTGCGACTTGTACGACCTTACATGCAGCGATTTATAAACACATTACTAACTGTGTATATCTAAATAAACCCATGTGCCATCCTTTCCATGCCATGTATAACAATTAAATGTGGTGGGATATGTTTTATATTGATTAGTTAAAATCAATATTGGACTACACAAAGGGCATAAAAAGTGCATTGTATTCATTTGAACCCAATGCTCTCTTTCTGCATGCTGAGATGTCTAGGTCTTTCTACGAATGGGTTGTTTACAACCATTTATCTCGCCTCACATCTGGGCTTTGTGCATTCGCAGTTTGGTTCAGGTTTTGTTTTGTGTGTGTGTGTGTGTGTGTGTGTTGTGTGAGTGTGCCCCGAGCACATTTGTTTTCATTTGTGAGGTCTCATAATGAGCTGGCAGTGCGCTGTTGTGCTCAGTTTGACAGCAAGGGTTTACACTCTAGCACCCGGGCACATATGGAAGAAGATCTCAAACCCAATCTTTCACCGAGATTCAGACACATTTCTGTATAACTTGCTTTGGAAATCCGCCTGCTTGCTCAGAGAGTGTGTCCTTGGAAGAAATGGGACTTTATAAACAAGTAGTTTTTTGCTCTGGCTATGAAATATGCCTTAGTTTCCGTCTGGATCGTAGAACAAACCAAGTCTGGCACCACAGAAACAGGTCTGTGCCATGCTTAAAGTGGCATAAGAAATTTGTATTCATTAATCTTTTATTCATTAGGATTATTCAGAATGTTTGGAAGTAAGTAGATGCTTTTACATGTGCAGTTTGAAGCTTCATGGTCGATTCTTGTGTGGCTTCTGCACTCGAGTGTAAGCCAAAAAACATTCATAACAAGACCAAAAGGCAGCTTAATTTATATTGGGTTGCAGAATATTTATGAGCTGCTAAATTAATATCTGAAATGCAATATATTTCTTTTGATTTATTATTCATGATATTTGAGCTCTGTTTTTAAGGAAAAGCGAGCCATATTATTGGCCAATAACTAAAACACAAAGTTTGAGATCTATCACTTTCCCACATGCTTCTCTTACTATGTAGTTTTTCAAAAACCAAATAAATTTGTGCTGAAAATAAAAAACACACTTCCATCTGTACTAAACAAATGGACGAACAGGAGAAATGACGTTCTGTCATGGTAACGATAGAGAGATCATGCATTCATTAATAACAAGCCCTCTGTACAAATGAATATTTAAAGGTGTCTAATCATTCCCATGTCTTTTTCTTTACTTTTTTAGTAAGACTTAAATTAAGATTAAGATAAAAAATGGGCAGCGAACATAATTTGTTTTAGTTGAGGGTTAGTTAACTAGATCATTATATTTCATGGTATTGAATTGAAAATATACTCAATATAATTGAGTACCTAGAGATTCTCTGAAACCGAAGTCATGACATTTGAAAGCAAACCTGCAGGATCTGCAGGATCATGGTTAAAAATAGACAATAGTGTTAGAAAAAAAGGACAGAATAGAATCAGATCAGCTGATACTGTGGTCGATGTGCAGTGCACAAAGTTGCTGAGATTTTTAGTTCATATTAAACATTAGAATAGGCTTCATTTGGGATCTCAGTGACTTTGACCATGGTGACATGATTACTAGTGCCAGACAGGCTGGTTTCAGGAACTGCTGCTCTCCTGGAATTTCCACAGAAGTTTCCCAGAACTGTGTGAAAATACAAAAAAACAAGACATCCAGTGAGAAGCAAATTTACAGACTGAAACCCTCTTGATGTTGAGACAGAAGAATTGGTTCCATCTATTGAGAAAGCTACAGTAATTAGCCGCTCTTTAGAAAACATGGTGTCCGGAAAAGCATCTCAAAACACAAACATGCTGAATTTTTTGAGGGATGAGCTACAACTGTAGAAAGCCACATTAGCGTTTACGCCTGACTTCCACTACGCAATGTTTTCCCAATGACTTCAACTAGATATGAACATTAACTTCAGTGTTGAGCTCTATCTTCATGACTTTATGCAATGTCCTGCTGCCATGTGACTGGCTGATTGGATAATTGCATAAATATACAGGTGTATAGTTGTGACTACATGCATACATACAGTAGGAGTGGTAGGATTCATTGATTCTCATTGGTGCGTAGGATTAAATGTTAACATTGCGATTTCTCGATTTATAAAAGTGTGCATCGGATACAAGTTGCAACATTTTTTGCATTGGTAAAAAAATATTTATTTATATATAATTATTAGTAGATGCACTTTATTTTTATTATTTAGAAAGTTGTACGGTTTAGAGACAGTGGCATTGAGTAAAAGACAGGAGGTGGAGCTGGAGGTAGCAGAGCTGAAGATGCCGAGATTTTCGTTGGAAGTGACAACGATGGACAAGATTAGAAACAAGTTTATTAGAGGAACAGCATGTAGGACGTAATGGAAACAACTTGAAGGAGGCGCGATTGAGATGGCTTGGACATGTACAGAGGAGGGACATGGGGTATATCGGTAGGAGAATGCTGAGGATGGAGCTACCAGGAAGAAGGAAAAGAGGAAGACCAAGGAGGAGGTTTATGGATGTGGTGAAGAAAGACATGCAGGTAGTTGGGTTGAAAGAGGCAGATGTAGAGGACAGAGTTGTATGGAGACGGATGATCCGCTGTGGTGACCCCTAATGGGAGCAGCCAAAATAATAAGAAGAAATTGACCAATAAACTGTGACCAATATTTGATATGTAGATTGATTTCTGCTGCTATGTAAATATGATGTATCACAACACTACAGAGACCGAGGCATGTCCTGAGAGTCACATAAAATAGATTAACATGGCAGAGGTAGAGCTGCATCCTCCCGGAGACAGAACAGAGAATCTCTGTTATATATAGAAATATATTATATGCTTTACAAGTCAGAAGACACTTAAGTAAATGTATGATTTGCTGTCTGTCTGAACCTAAGAAAAAAAAAATACTATCTGTACCATATTGAATTGCATAACATCATATTATTTGCATTGTATCGTATTGCATTTAATCACATACCAAATGTGCTAATTATGCTAATGTGTTAAATGCTATTTACTGTGTCGAATCCAATCCAAATCGGATCACAATGCATCGTAATGTGGTGAATTGGCTATGCATCAAGATGCGAATTGCATCGGCTCTGGAGATACACATCCCTAACATGCATACATACTTTATCTTCTTCTTATAATGTCTGTAATGTAATATATAGAAAAGTATGTAAGAGTAGATTTTAGCTGTGTGTTTTTTGTTCTTTCCATGCTTTCAGTTTCTTTGGGCACATTTCTCCTCCTATGCCTCTTCTTGACCTTGTCTGTTTGATCGATCCTTCAGATTTTTTTTCCCCCAGCTTCTTTGTTTGGAAGTTGTGACTCATTTACTGTTGCTGTGGATAAACTCTAAATAATAGATAACATAAAAGTTAGACCTCTGATGTTATGCTTCCTGTATTACACATATTCCAGTTTTCAAGAGCAATCTTAAACCCTGTCCTTTTGTGTTAGATGCAAGAATTATCCACCCAATAAACTCCTAAAAAAACTACATTTAGGCTTGAGTCAGTGTTAATACAGGATTAAGAACACATTTAAACATTTTACCAGGTAAGCTAAGTGTTTTGCTGTGTGTTTCCTTATTTTTTCTTTTTTTGTTTAAGCCACTGAAAAACATTTTGTGCTTTCTGTTCATTGCTCGTGGCTGCTAACTCAGAAGATAAAAAACACCCCAGAGTCTACTATATAGACAGAATGCAAAAACGCTTCCTGATGTTTACATCCACAAAAATTAATTTCCATTAGCACAAAAAGAAAATGCCCCGGGTATCAACTCATATGCACAAGACATATATATGAGCTTGCTTTTACGAAAACATTATATAACGGAGGGGAATATATTCACCTCAGACATGTTTGTGTTGGCAACGTTTTTCGCCTTCTGTCCTTCTGCTTCATCTCATCCCCCTTTTCTTTCTCTCTCTCACACTCCATCTCTCCCTCTCTCTCTCTCTCTCTCTTTCTCTCTCTCTCTCTCTCTCTCTCTCTCTCTCACTCTCTCCCTCCTGTTTCTCTCTTCCACTTTAGGTCATTTCTGTATGGTGAAATAATGAAAGCCCACCTTGTTAGTGTAGAAAATTGATCAGGCTGTGAAAGGGAAGGCAGAAAGTAGCTTGTTTGTTCCTTACTGAGATGGTGTTTCTTTTCCTGAAAGTGCTCTTTAATAAATTGTGATATCGGAAAAAAAAATTTGCCACCCATGTACGCCTATTTCATGCTTTATTGTTCCTGGAAATAGGAAATACATACAGTAGATCCATTTTAAAGACAAGGGGGCGTTCTAGACAACGGAGCAGAACTTTGAATTTTATAAAATAAAAGAACACATTTTTCGACATCCTCCCCTGCTGCATTTATACACTTATCCCATCATTTAACTAATGCCTGGAAAGATTCGGCACAGAAAGACTTGTCGGTACGCCTGAACCATCCGGCAGCCTGCTTCATTTCATCACTAGTGAACCACCACGACCTGAATTTTTACTTGCGGACGTTATAGGCATCATCGTTTACACTATTTAAATGTTTTACTGCAGCTGCGCGTCTCATCACTGTACTGTGCGTAAACCTATTGTAGATATCAACAGGTTTTACGAGAAACTTCATTACCACCCGCAGTTCCATGCACACACACTAACACTGTTGTCTGATATCTTCATTAACAGTCTCTGGACTGGTCTGCCACCTACTACTGCGTGTGTTTCATACCTGTAAGATTAAAAATCCCAGATTGACTTGAACACCCCTTGTAGTGAACATTTTAGTCTGACCTGGATCAGAAGATATATTGTACGTCCTGCCACTAAGGATTTCATTATTCCACTGTTTAAGTGCTTGAAAAGACCAGTATCCTCATTTATAGGTCACTTAATAAAAAAAAGCTGCTATTAGTCAGTAAATTCGATTTTGTGGACCAGTGATTTCCTGGGTATTGGTGGACAGGTGATGAGGCAGTGAGGAAAATTTGGTTAAAACCTGCTGTTTATAAAAAGGTTTATATTTTTAATACATTACTGTATATAACTTTGTGGTTGCTCAGTCTGTCCATCTAAGCTCCATGGTCACTGGTTTGACCTCTGTCCCGGTCCTGTTTTCTAGTTTCTACCTTCCTCTGAAGAACAAAAGCTGTGAGAATTCCTGGAATAAACTCTGGATCTACTGTGACTGTGATCTACTTTGCCCTTGGCAAAGCACATACTAATGATTAAGAAAGGTCAAAATGTTTTCTTGTTGTAGTGCCACTAGATATATATTTGCCATGCCCCTCAAAAGTTTGATGTAGAACCTTTTTAGAAATTTTAAAAATGCTATTATTTCTAGACCAGACTTTTTTTGCTAGAACCATTAGATATTTAAAGACCAGAGTGTAAAGTGCGTAAAAACAAAAAACTATATAATCAGTGACATCTGCTCAATAAATTAGATTGGATGACTGAAATTTCTACTGACAACAGTGCAGCAATGTCCTCAATGCCCCACTGGACTTCAGGCTGTATTTACAAAACAGCTTCTGTCATCTGTCCTTTGGTCTAATTTTTATTTTAATTGTACAATCTGTGCTTAGTCATTCTACTTTTAGTTTCTCCTTTAAAGGCATTTTCACTCTGTGTTACCTCCTGCCACAACTGTTAGTGTGTATATCTACAGTCTGGACTAAAAAGAAATCAGCTGCCCTTGATATAAGGAGCAACTCAAAGTCATTACTCTTTTGATTTTTGATCATATGTGTGTGATATACACACACACACACACACACACATACACATATATATATATATATATACACATATGTTTGTCCGTCACATATAAGCATACACACACACACACACACACACACACACACACACACACACACACACACACACACACATGGATATGGCAGTGTGGGAAAAAGTGCTTATTATAGTCCCTCAGTTCTCATCATTCATGCGTTGGATGAACTGGACAAAAAAAACAAGGTTTTATGCTCCTCAGCATGTATATTCATGAATCCTGGGAAACAAAAAGTTATTTACTTCTGAAAAAATAAATAGGTGTTCACAACTTTTAATGCACTTATACATTTTTATGTGTGGCTACATTAGTACATACAAACGTATAGGATTAGATTGACTTTTAAATAAGAGGTGCACTATAAGTCCTTAGGAGCCATTACAATTTAATTCAATGTTATTTTGGCTGAGGAAATGAACTTTCTTTCCCAATGTTCAAAAAACAAACAAAAAATAAAAAAACAATTGAATTTTCCTATAAACTTTTAAAAGAAATGTCAACCAATTGATGATTTTCTGACCTGCAGTGTTCTAATAGTATTGTTTCTGTGGCATAACAATAAGGACTTATGGACCACCTATTGCTGCATATATTGCTTTATGCTATATATGTTTTAAATGCACAATAATAAAGTGAAAAATAAACAAAAAACAAAAAAACAAAACATGCAATAGTATATTGTAAGTGCATATTGTGAGATTCACACATGCAAAGTTTAATAAGGGAAATTTTTCATACATATGGATGACAAATGCAAAGGCAACATGCAATGGTCATGTCAAAGGCATGTGGTCATTAATAACTAAAATAATAATAATAATAATAATAATAATAATAATAATAATAATAATAATAATATCCATGATTTTAATGATCTTGACTTAAACAGACTCATCATTGGGTTTTGCTTTACTTTTTTTTCCTCCATGATCCATTATACGTTTTCGGAAAAGCGTTCCCTCTGTAAGTTATCCAATGCTCTATGGAGATCCACTCCTACTTGATTTTCCCATCTTAGCAACGTACACACCACAACAAGCGTGCTTCCTGGCTTTTCCCAGAGACTCGGTGCATTTAAACACGTCCCTCTTTTCTATTACTGTGAATGATGGTGGGCCTTTTTAGGGCTTAAGTGTATCCCCCCCTCCCCCACCCCCAACCCTCCATTGCTTTTATATATGAGTGTTAACATTAATGTGGACGTTTCCAAGAAAAAGCACTTGTGACTCGCTCCCGTCCCCACACCAGCTGTATCTCACTTTACAGCAGACGCCGTGCTCAGATCTGCATGTCTGCGTCTCTGCGTCCAGGATGTCCCCTCTTCACAAACATGAGACACTTGTCAGTTCTAATGAATTACAAGTGGGAATTAGGCTGACTAGGATTTTCCATTTTATTTCGCAGACAAAGAATTTAAAATCCATCCCAGCTAACAGGTTATGCAAACACAAACGGTGAACGGTACTTTGAGCAATATGCATAGGAACAATTCGATTTATTTTTTTTTAATGGCAAAACATTGGTTGATGGAATAACTGGTCTTTTTGTCATCATCAAGTTGTTTATCAATGCTGTTAGGGAGACAGTTTGGTTTTTGTATCTTTTTAATGAGATTTTTCGACTCAGATTTTGAAGCTCCATCATTATCTATGAAATAACTGACGAATAAGAATTGGATTCATAAATGTGGTCTAATAGTGGACTGAAAATTGTTGCCAAATCAATACCACTAAGGATGTTTAGAGTTGTTGTCTCCCTACAGCTGGATAACTTCTTTGGTTTACTTGATGAGCTCCAGGTATTGCTCAGTTTTGAGGAAGCGGCCGAAAGAATCCTTCTCCATCAGGTTGTAGATGCGGCTCTGAGCCAGGTCAAAGGTGGCAGGAGAAAGGTCAACCAGGTTCCTTAGAGTCACGTCTTTGGTGACATGATCAATGTTCACCTGCAGAGTGAAGAACATTGAGGATGTTATAGCAGGGGGGGGGGTCACTTGGGGAAAATGATTACAAGATTAGGAAGGAGATTAATGCAATTAACTTCCAAACAGAACGCAGTTTCAGACATTCATTAAAATTCAGGTTGTTTACAGAATGACAATGGGAATAGGATTATAGTGGGTTAGACAAAAATGAAATTAACTCCATTCATTTATAAAATGTTGGCTTACTTTCAATGACAGGAAATAAAACTTTCTTTGTGTCTTCCCAACTTTTGACCTACAACAATTTTTGACTTTGAGTCAAGTCTCACACTTGACAATAATAAGAGTAAATTGGATGTCGAAGCCAATAGAGAGGAACATTTCCACACTCCCAGGTGACCAGAGAAGAACTGGATCAGATGTTTATCTGTGTTAATCTTATAGGAGGCCAATTAAACCAGAACATCTAGTGAGTATGAAAATGTTTACAGATGAAAAGATGGGTAAATTCTTTTCACACTACACCTCCGACTGAACTTTTCAGAGGTGATCACAAGCACAAGCATTTCATCGTTCAGGGGTTTAAATTTACCAACCTCTTTGTGTCCACCAGTCTGAATAAAGTCTTCATAAATCTTCTTGGCCTTGGTGGACATTTTCAGTGGTGACTTGGTCTTCTTAAAATCCTCGCAAGCCAACCAGAACTCAACATTCTCCTCGCTGAACTCAGATCTCAAGAAACTTTTGAATGTAGCGAGTCCATCTGCATGAAAAAAGAATGTCAGAAAGCTCTTTTTGCTAATGTAGGCACTTGCATTAAACATTTCAGGAATATCTCATTATGGTTTATTCACACATTTCCCGCCACACTCCACTCCAATTCCGTGCCCACGTGCCTATTCAGTGATCTGTGCAAAAATCATTGCTTGGAGTGACTGACTACAATTAGATGAGGGGGAAAAAAGGATTTTATTGTATTGCGATGTTTTCTTTAAAAATCATGGCTGTAACCTTCAATTTGCTTGAAGTAGATTGAATGCTTGTCTGCAGAGTGCACCGGATTTAATTACAATTCAGGCAGAAAACAAAATGGTCTGACAGGCAATAACAACATAAAAAATAACACTACAAGTAAAGACATTTATTTTGTCTTTCCAAATGTATTTGTCTTTACAGGCATTCAAAGCCCCGTTCACTATGTCCGTGTTCCATGACAGTGTTCTGCAGGAGACCAGCTGATCTCAATAAATACTTTTCAGATATTATGTAATGCAAACGTAGCTTTACTTAACAATTTATTTAGAGTGAATGCCATTTAAATGTATATAGATTAATTTATTCATTTCAAATTATTATTATTATTATTATTATTATTATTATTATTATTATGATTATTATTATTTCTGTGAATCTGCATTGTAAAAATAGCCATTGTTAAAATATATGTCATTATTATACTCAGGGTTGGGTGTGTATAAATAAATGTAAAAATGTTTCTTTATTAAAAAAAAATAAAAAAATGACAATAATTTTTCATTGCTTTTGCATTGACACATAAACAATAGCATTCACAATAGTTTGTACATAAAAATACACTAAATGTTATACATCAGTGGTCCCCAATTTTTTATTTTTTTGCACCACAGACCGGTTTAATGTCCGACAATATTTTCAAGGACCGGCCTTTAAGGTGTGGCGGATAAATACAACAAAATAAAATAATACAACCATAAAAACTGGTATTTTCTAAATATAATAATCGTGAATCCACTGTGTAGTTTTTTAAACAATTTGCTTGCTTGGGGGTTTGAATTTTTGGCGGTAATGTATTATGTGTTAGAGGCCGGAGCCCCTTTAAGAAGGTAGCGGATGGAGGTAAGACATGTGACCGAGGCATCATGACATGCTTCAAGAGTAAATCATAGACAGATGTGCTGGAGAGAATCCGGTCATTTTCCAAAATTAAACATTATTTAGAATCAGAAAATAAATAAAAGGGAAATAATGTAAATTATGTATTCTTTCTGTGCGGCCCGGTACCAATTGACCCACGGACCGAGTAGAGTACAGTACAGTCACACAACTCAGTTTTTCAGTTATGTTAAAGGATTTCACTTTTATATTAATAAAGTGATATTTTGTTATGTTAAAATACCAAGGTGGGTTTAAGAGAGAGTTTTCCAGAGTGTTGTTATATTCACTTTTATCAGCCAGGTAGTGGTGGATTAGATATAGTCTACTGGAACAGGCAAAACAAGCAAAGTCCAATCAAAGTAGAAATAAAATAAAGAAACACACAAGAGAGCTGTGCATGATGTCTTGAGTTGAACTTGAACTAGGAGACCCAAACCTGTTCCAGCATGCTGATGCCCCTGTGCACAAAACCAGCTACATGAAGATATGCTTTACATGGGGTGGAGGAAAAATATAAAGTGACCTGCCCACAATCCCATTGAACACCTTTGGGATGAATTAAATTGCTGGACTGCTGAATAAGCACAAATCTCCATAAGAATGTTTTAAAATCTAGTGGAACATCATCTAAGATTATGGAATAAGGGCTAATTGTGGAAATGGATGGGATGATGGGAATCTTATAGTCAGGTTGCCAAACATTTTTTTTGCACATATATTGTATGTTGTAAAGTTTTTAAATGTGAGAATATAATTTTTAGTGTAAAATGATTAATAGGCTTATATGCCGAGGTTTTATGAAAGCTTTGGATTCATGTTGGCTGTATGATGCCTCTGTGTGTATCCACCAGCATTCTGTAATTAATGATTATTGTTGTTTTTGATGGTGCTGATGTCAGTTAATAATAGAGCTTTTTCAACAGAACATTGGAGGTTCTTTTGAAAGCCTAATTAAAATAGACAATTATAGCCAATGTGAGAAGTCCGATATCAATATTGCTTTAAAAGACATATCATTAAATGCTAATTAGGTTTTTGAGATTTTTCTTTTACTTTAAAAAAGAATGGTCTATGTGACTATATTAATAGTAACATTTTGACATAATGACATTTTGTGAATGTCACTTCAGTCATTTCATTCATCTCCAAACGTTTCTTTCATTTTTAATGATAGTTTTTACTGTTGGACAAATTTGTTATGAATGCTCTGCTATCCTTTTGTGACCAAAAAGCGCATTTGTTTCCTCATAGAAAATGAATGGGGCAGAAAGTTTGTGCGTCATATCTCGGCCCTTGAGTGTCCGACATGCACATATGGCATATCCACTCGTAGGGAGTCTGCAGCGGGTCACAGTCATATGCCCCTTGAACCCCGGACCTTCTCAGAATTCTGGGAATTCTGCATCATTCTGGCCTCCAAATGAATAAAAAGGAAATCCGACCCACCACGGTTTGGCTGGCGTTTGCCCCACATGCTCGTACAATGTATCCTCTCGTCTCGGGTGGCGAGCAGATCGTGCCCGCACACCCTGCATTAATTTATAACCCCGGAAATTAAGGGTAGGGGGCAATTAATTACCCTCACAGAAATTAATGAGAAAACAGCAAGAATTCACATACATTGACACACAGAGTGAACGAGCCGGGGCAAAGCCCACAGACCCCAGGCATGCCATACATCAATTCGAACAGGCCGGTGGGGAGAATTGCATTATAAGAAATGCTATAACACCACACTGAATAAAGGGGAAGGGGGGTAGGGGCAACAAAGTGGGCGGGGTGAAAAAATACAGGAAAAGGGCATGTGATATATCAACAGACTCAGCCCAGCATAGGGAGTTGCACTGTGGGTAATGTAGTGACGCCACGTGACGTCACCTAAAGCCATGCCCCGGCCATTAGCCGCACGGAAACTTTTGTACGTCGCTCTGGATAAGGGCGTCTGCTAAATGCCTCAAATGTAAATGTAAATGTAAATGTCAAAACACTCGGTGGTGGGAGTTGAACCACAGGTGAATTTTCACCATCATGTGACGACATAGGCCACACCCACGGCCACCATGCAAACCTATTAGCTTACTGCAAGAACATGCAAAAAATAAGAAAAAAATTAGAACGGGAAAAACTTTCTGTGACAGACACATCTAAACGCTTGGCACAGCGAGGGGAGTCAAACGCCGGGTCGCATAATGACATCAAAGGTTTACACAGAAACCTTTTTTGTTACTAAAATATTTAATAAAAAAAAAATAAAAATTACTTCTGTTTATCCACAATCACTAGTAATCTAAAAAGGTTAAATCAATGATTCAGCAAATAAAAAAAACCCACCAAGCACATTTTTGCTACTTTTCTCGCCAGCACAAGGTCCTTAGTAAGGAGGTCTTTTTAAATCCTGGTGGTCCGTAGAGGAATCATGGATACATTAAAATGGAGAAACGATTAATTAGACAAATCCCAATTCCCACAAAGTAATGTGAAACAATCTCTCTGGAGATCCTGACATTACAGCTGGAATTCAACAGTTTGACTTCTGCTACTTTATTAATAGCAGTCAGGGGCCATGCCCTAGAAGTGCACTGCTGTATAAAAAGGAAACAGTCATGCTGAGTATTTTTAATCATCTAAGTGAGAAAACATCCCCAACTGCAAAACAATTAAAAAAATAAATTAAATATTTATTTTGAATATTTTATTGTAACACCAAATAATGTGGACCACCAATGTTTACTTAGTACATTTGTGTAGTTTTTCCATTGTGCTTTTTCCTCATTGAGTACTCATAGTCATCACTTTTTGACCTTGACCTCATTTGTTTTGCTTATAAAAGTCTGTAGTTACATCCTGTTCATCCTGTTTCCCATTCTTCTTTTGCCAAGGAATAAAAAAAAGCTGAAACTGAAAGCAATATAATAAGTGAGCACACAGAAATCTTTCTGAAGCATCATTTTAAGAGTATCTAATTTATCTTGATTAGAGTTGTGGTGAATCTGGAACCAATCGTGGGTACACTGGGCAGGAGGTAGGAATGCACCTGGGTGGGAATCCCAATTCCAATCCGATTGCATTCAGGAGTCAAGGAGAATGCAGTATAGTGAATTATATTAATAATAGTGTTTGTGTGTGTGTGCAATTAGTTTTATTTTTTTGCAATATTTGTCACTGACTTAAAAAAAAGTTTTAAAGTGTGGATTTCTTTCAACCATGCCCACTCATCTGCATTTCAGGGCTCAATGCCAAGTTTTTGGCTCTGCAATGCCCCATTTTAATGAGATGATGGACATGACAAATGCTCAAATTGTGCAGTGCACCTTGCAGTCTGTGGAAAAAATATAGCCTATTTAACGATGCTACAGGAGTGCAGGAGGGAATGAAGTTGATGAGTGATGTGACTATAGGGCCTGCTAGGAATAAAAATAAGAGACCCCTTTGAATTCAAACTAAGCCATACTGACAGATCCTGAAAATATACCACATCTGCCAATCAAACTTTTCCTGTTTCAGATCATTCTATAACTTTGTTGCACACGGTAGTAAAAAAAATCAACTACGAATGTCTATGTCTTCTTGTCTTCTTGTCTCCCTCTTTTATTTCATGTGACGCATCAGAACATCTCTTTTACTGATTTTCCTTACACATCTTTGAAAGTACCTTCCTGCATGTCCTTCTCCAGTTACAGGAATAAAGGTTGATGTGTACCTGAAAGTGTTTGTCTGTGATGCCTGGTGAAATCACACTCTTATATCTTTCCAGGCTTCTGGCTTGTTACTCATCAATCAACTGCAATTTTTCATTTGTATCCCACTTCACACAGGTAGAGTGCTGGGAAATAATCAACCATCTCACTGTCTTGAGAAGCTTATTGCAAAGTAACAAAATAACTGTGACATAAAACGGTTTCCTCACGATGTTGTTTACTTTAAAACCCTCAGAACAACTTTATGCATTTCTTCATACTCCCATAGCGATGCTAATAGCCATTTAGTCCGAATTTTTGACATTTACAATTTTCACATTCGGCTGAATCCACGGTCCTGAATAATAATAACTTATTTTGTGTGGTTTTATAATAAGAAGCTTAAGATACACTTTGTGTACAATGACCTTTAAATGTCACTATGCCTATTCAAAACTTCATTTATATATAAATGCAACAGCAAGATGTTTATGCACATTTTTCATGAAAGAAGAAGATAATCAGTTCGAAATGACCTTGTGACTTTTTTCTAGTTTTTTTTTGCAGTGCAAAAACAGTGTTTGGGCCAGAGCAACATCATCATCCAAAAGCTACAAACAGCGTTTAAATTTATGCATGCAGATGTGAGCGGCTTAGTTCTCAATACACTGGCGTGGGCTGATAATTCCTGTAAATAGTGCCCAAGGGGAGTGGCATGTCAAAGTATTCTGGGTGTTCAGCCCATTATAAGTCTTGTGTTGTGACATCTGCCATGCAGTGGGCTAGTCTTTGTTTAGACAAGGAATCCCCATTGCTTTTCCTTTGAGGCAGGAGGACATGGCAGACCTAGATAGCCACTGTCTAGTCTTAATAACACCATAGGGAGTAAAATACTCTGCAGGGTCGCATTTATTGAATGATAGAATGTTATTTGATTGATTCCCTAAATTGTTTGGTAGAAATTTGGTGAAATATCTCAGACATTGGAGTTAAACAAACTAAAAGAAAAATAAAACAACATTCTACATATGCTGTTTCTCCCACATTAAACATTCGGACATGACTCCAGCACAGAGGAGTTGGTGGTGAATCTAAAATGAACTCAGATGTTGAGCAAATGTTTTGCTGAGGGGCACCTGGTTCCAGAATTAGACTTGTCATTTGGCAGATGGGACATTTTCCCATCTGTGCCTGCTTACCTTTTTGTCTGATTGGCCCATAAAACTCTTTTCAATCTATTCTTTTTTCTGTTTAATTAGTTGATAAGGCTGGGGTCCTTGCGTCTGTGTAATGTATTTGTCGAAAAAGTCAGCTTGGGTTTTTTGCAGACAAAACAACCCATGAGACATTTAATCAGCAGCCCATTATTTCTTTTCCTAATTGAAATTGGGCTGACCAAATCACATGATTTTGTGAAACGGACCATCAGACAGACGCTGCAAAATGTGTGCAAATAACAGACGTTTTCTGCTGCAGCAGGACCTTCATCAGCTGCCGTTGCTGATAATGATAGTGGTGGTGGTGGTGGTGGCACTTATCAACAATTTATCATGTCTCTTCTATTTCCCCCTTAAAAGATGGATGTCATCAGCGTGGATTATAGTTTTATAATAGTGCTTTTATGTAATAGGATCTGGTGTTCATATTCAAGGCCGTGCAAATATGGGTTGTATTTGTGATCGTATGTATGTAGTGGGCCGGTCTTGGGCAAAGATTTTTTGTCCCTGTCCAGCCCTGCCTGGTTCTACAACTCAAACAGACTGTAGAAAAGACATTACTCATAATCACACACTCACGTGCTCATGATGCTTCTCACTCTCTAATGTTTTTATAGTTTTTAATGATTTATAATCACTCTACTGGTGTCACCCAAATGAGGATGGGTTTCCCTTTTAAGTTTGGTTCTCTCAAGGTTTCTTCCTCATACCATCCATTAAAGTTTTTGTTTTATAATTCTTAAATTTAAAATTCATAAAATTAAAATTCTTAAACTTTAAGACAATGTCCATTGTAAAAAACGCTATGGAAATTGAATTAAATTGAACAGATTCAACCAGAAGCTCATCCCAGAGTCAATAGGCCACCAGTGCATGCAAGGCAAACGTTCTGTCAAAGCATACAATATAACTCCTCAACTAGTTTAGCCAAAATGACTACTTTTTTTTCAGCATCCTTTATAGTCTTCTATAGGCGGCTCTCATTTATAGTGGGTTCCTCAGGGATCATTGTACACAGAAGCACATTCATTCTTAAAGAAGAGCAGGTATAAGCTTTTGACACCCCAGATATACAATCCATTGTGCTATGGTGTGCAACCATGGCTGCCACATTCTGTCCAACTTTCCTTGTAGATTCTAACTTTCTCCTGCCTAAAAGTCCTTGACGGAAAGTCAGGATCTTGGGAATCAGGCAATGTCCCATGTTCAGTAAACTAGATTCTAACATCCAAGCCTGTTGTGCAAGAACCAAAACCGTAGACACAGGAGACTGGGCAGGGTTGCAAAATCTTACATTAAAATTTATGCGATTTGGCAAACAGAAATGATTTGTAGTGTCTATCTAAAAAAACACATAATTATGGTATAAGATTAGTTGACTGATTCACTAAATTGAGTAATAGGACCAAGGTCAACTCTTAGAATTATCTGGCCAACAATACATTCTAAGATTTTTGTACTTTCTTTGCTATTTGGAACAGAATGTTGCTGATTACAGGCTACACCAAAGTCCACATCCGGTTGTAGGCTATATTGTATTTCTACAACAGGCTGTCAGGTTCTGACAGGAAGAACAAAAATTACAGAGGTATTGACTCCACCACTCTTGTTTTCATTTGTATTTTTGTCCACTCTCTATTGGTCTTTTAACCCAGATCTGGGCTGCCACTTCTGGGTAAAGAAGCCACTCTCCTTGATGTACATGCTTTCTCAATAACTATATCCATCATCTCATTGTGCAACCTTGGCAGAATAATTGCTCTCTTTGAAAGTATTGGATGGGCCCACAATACTGCGTTTCAACTTATTTTTAAAATCCACAACATGCAGTTGAACTTTATAACATTTAATTGATTTAAATGTTTAATTTATAAAACAATATTGGATCCGTACATCATTTAGTCTCTCTAGAATAGAACATAAATGCCTTGTACTATTACTGGTACAATTTATTTGAAACCCGTCATGCTGCTTGGCACATTCTACTCAAGAACTTTGGACTGAGATGGCTATCTTGTTAAAAAATGAAGTGCTGACATATTTTCAATACCAATTACACCATTCTATTTCTTATTCGCTTTTTTTTTTCTTTTCAGTTTCTCTGACATTTGGCCCAACATCATTTATCTTATTTTAGTCTAATAATGAATCATGGCAGTGTTTTGGCTGTTCACTTGTGAATGTTTTTTCTCTGTGGTTTTCTCTGTGATATCTCCTGTATTTGTTTAAATGATTTGGTAGAATTGGAAGTTAGGATCATATTTAGTGTTAATCAATTTATTTACATACATTTTTTATAAACTTTTTGTGTAATATGAAAGTAATTGGAAAAATGCCTTTGATGACCACTCAGTGATACTAATTGCAAACCAAGATGCTTACCAAGCCTTACTGACAGCCATTCGACCTTAAACAAGCATTTTTTTAAATGCATATATGCATAAATAATTGAAGAAACAGAGATGGAGGTCTTGTGTACTTACAGCTGTTGGTGAGAACTCGATCCAGAGATTCACGCCACTGCGCAGCCTCTTCAGGGGTTGGCCTGAAAAACAACAAATAGCTGTTATTATCACAGTGTAAAAGCTCACAGAATCTCATTTAGACAAATCTGTGCATTTATTTTAGACTTTGATAAGTGACATATTTGTACATCAGGCAACACTCAGGCAACTCTAAACATCTAAGTAGACTCCTTCAAAATGTGTCAACTATAAAATTTAAAAAAAAAGTA
>MU558303.1:2737053-2788110 GCA_024362625.1 Silurus asotus | reverse complement strand
AAAGAAAGATTAATGACATTCTCAAAAGGATTTGCATCAGAACTCAGGAGATTAGAAGATAATAAGAATTAGAGGAGAGGTAAGAATCCATGTGCAGGTGGTTTCTTTACAAAATTCAAAACAGAATAAAAAAGGACAAATTCAAAGCTCAAGCAAAAAAAAAAACAACAAAAAAAACATCAAAATCCAACAAATAGCTGATTAATATGAGGTTAACTAGCAATCCCAAAATACACGTCTCAGAACTCTGAAGTTGGCACGACTTTCGCACTAAAGGAAAGATTAAACTGCTGTTATATACTGTAGTCTGTAACTAAGAAGTGTTTGGGTGATGAAAAAGGAGTAGGGGGATCACTGATGGCATGGAGCTGGATGTGACACAGGTTATAATTTCCATAATTACATACAATTAGATTTCATACAAAAATAGATATAACTTACATATACTGCATGGAGCCTCTAGGACATAACAATTATATCAGTTGAGTCTTAACTTCAGTACATGGCAATTTGCTGAGCGATTTCCTTAATTCCATGATGCTCCTTGTATAATTAGGGGTCAGCTATCTGGCTGACATGTGGACCATCAGCTCTGTAAGTTTTCGAGACATGCTTTGATACGTTAAGTCTTTAAACTTTTGGATACATTTGTGTGTGAGAATATGTGTGTTTTTTGAACATATATAACACATACAATATAATATTATAATATTTCTAATAACCGCCACTTTTCTAGAACGATATCAGTAGGGTTGTGGTCTTCAACTTTAACCTGTGTAAAGCATAACTTCATGGTGCTGGCTTTGTTCACAGGTGCATTGTCATGCTGGAACAGGTTTGGGTCTCCTCATTAAAGTAAAGAGAAAATTCAATGCTACTGCATCTAACAACGCCTTATTATGTGCCTCCACTATTATGCTAACAGTTTGGGGGAGAACATCCACAGCCACATATGTCTGTGCTAACATTGTTTTTTTTGTCCGTATTTGTCCATATAGCATATTTGAAACAAATTAGTATTGCACCTATGATATACCACCAAACCTAACTTATGGTTAAATATACAATGCTACTAAGGAATGTTTGCTCTTCTGTGTACAAAAGAAAATAAACAAGGTGGTATTAAAAAATTCGAGACTAATGGTGCTAACTGATGCTGTTCTGACTACGTGTGTTACCACAACTGTGATGTCCTCATGACAGCAGGTTAGAACAGGAAACAAAGTGAAATTTTGTGTAAAACCTAGCAAATCTGCACACACAAACGTTGGATATGACATACGATTGACATATGGCATGCTGCGACAAGTTGTTCGAGGTGTTTTGAGTAGCATGCACGCTTCAACAGTGGTAGAACATGACTGGAAGACGAAGAGTGATCTGGAAGACCAAATAGCTAAACTCACAAAAATGTTGAAGCCATTCAGTAACTTGCGCATAACGATCATCGGAAAACAATCCAAATGATCTCACTTCCGCATTCACTCTACTAGCCAGATTCGGCTTCTGAGGACTTTGCCCCCTTCCTGAAGATGAAGATCCAGCTCAAATGACGCCATTTTGACGGCGCTTGACTCGCACAAAAAAAGAAGGACATATTTCACAGACATATCATGCTGGGAGCGCTGTAATGCTGTGCAAGGGGACTATTTTGTAGGTGAACGTGCGTAAACCTTTGTTAGTATAACCTTTCGTACCACCTTGAATTGCAGTATTTTTCTTCACAAAACACTTCAAACACTGTATAATTGTATATACACAGGTGCTTGTCGATTTCAAGATGCCCAAATAAGTCATCATTAACACTTTCTAGCACTCCTGGCACATTCAATCCACCCGGAAATGTTAAAAGTTACATAAGGGCATCTTGGCTTTTCATTGACTTTTGGGTTTTATAGTATAAACAATTCTTTGGCACTTCTTCTTTATTGCAGAATAGACTAACACGTAATCTCTCTTTCATTTGTTCTTCAACTGTAACTAATGTCCCTCGAACTGCACGTTTTCTCAAAGGTCTGCTACTAATAAAAGGACTGTTACAGATTCTGTGATTGATAGTGAAGAGCAAATGCTTTATTGGTATTTTTAAGGATAGCAATGTGGAAATAGATTGCAAATGTACAGCGGTATTGAAAAGTCTGAGACCACATTGGAAATCTGGGATTGGTTTTCCATTTGAATTCAGCAGAAGGTTTGAAAAGTTTGACGTATTTCAAACAAAGAAAGAGAACATTTGTTTGCAAAAGCTTGTAAAATGTTAATTGCTTTGTACAAGAGGTCAGATTGTCTTCATGCCTAAACTCTTCTATTTTGGGATGTGTTCAGACAAGACAATGATGGATTTCATCTAAAATGGATCATACATTTTTAGAGGCCGTGCCAGCTTAAATGTTTGCTGTGATTAGAGCAAAAAAGGTGTCTACTATATAAATAGAACTTTTCTAGTCTCCAGGTTTCAAGTTTTTGTAAATAATATAATTAGAAAATTGTTACATTAAATCAAAAAAGAAAATGGAAAATTATATCAAATTTTATGTATTTAGGATGTATTTATATATTTTTTTAATAAATATTAAGAACATTGAGAAATTGGGTCAATATTGTCCAGACTTTAGGCACTAGTTCTGTGAAAGTGCTGTGTGTATGCCTTAGGGGCAATACAGTTTTATTAAATTGATAATGACAGAGCTTTAATTTCCTGCTTTCCAACTGACTATCATAATTTACAGTATGACACTGGTACATCTTGCATCATCCGTGTTTAGTCCTGAAGTATAATTGCAAGCATTTGCATGAAATTTACGTGTGCTTTTTAGAATATTCACATTATATATTTATTTATTTCCACACTCAATTTGATTTCTTTACATGAATACATTTTGTTCCTTGTCTCATGACCTGAACTCACACGAAAACCTCCGGGCATAAAATAACAAGAAGTGAAAAAAATGTGTTTAATGATTGCATGAAAAATTAACTTTTTTTTATTCTTGAGGAAATTTCTAGTTGATATAACAAATTACATAATATGCAAGGGCCATTATTGCAGACGCGGCTCTTATTTCCTACATGAATCATTCTGACATTTTAGTATGAAGCTGGATTGTTTTAATAAAAAACATTTTGGGACAAAAAACCTAAACATTTTATTTATATATATTTATGTGTGCATTTCTTTGTTTATTCATTTGTCATTCAGCTGTTTCATGGATATTAATGGTAGGGTTGAATGAAGATTAATATTGTAGGTGTAATAACACTGTGTGATGGAGCAGAAGAGTAAGAGAGACTCACTTTTGAAGCTTTTCTGGTTTCTTCTCCGGCTTTTCAGGATATGGGATGATGAGGTCAATGGCATTATCTGGCTTTTGGAGCAGAGTTCCCAACTTAGTCTTGATCCCTTTAGCCCTAGATCCATAACAGACACACAAATACATACATGACATTTACAGTACAAATTGTTTGCTCTTCCCTGACTTCCTTTCTCCTTGCTTGCTTGAGATATTGAATGCTTTCTGAAGCATAGACACAATAATATTAGATACAGGAAGCCTGAGTAAACACAGCTGATTGAATACAGTTGAGCTTGATTGAAGTCATTCATGCTGAACCTTATCAGCAGCCACATGAGATAAGAAAACTGTCAAAATCATTGTCTGGAAAGGGTTTATGAAAACGTTTTGGAACTGCACGGAGAGCGATCGTGTCTAAAGAGGCAACAGTGATGGATCTTCCCAGGACTGTCTGGTAGACTGAGATTTCTCCAAGGCTGCAGTGACAACTCATGCAGGAAGTGACCAAAGATCCCAAAAGAGCACCCAAGGAAACTTCAGGCTGCTTTAACCTCAGCCAAGGTCAGTATGAAAAATCCACAGAAAGAAAGGGAGCAAGATCCAAAAATTGGATTCATGGGAGAGTAGCATGGCGGAAAACCACCAAATTAACCAAAATAAATATCAACAAGGGTAAAATCGAAACCATCTGGATGACACCAATTCCTTTCGCCATAACATTCTAGGACAATATGATATTTGTATGACATTTATGTAAGACATTTATGTCTGCCTTAAAACTAAGAACATCAGATAAACAGTCATGCAGATGCATTGCTCAGAGCTGGATGTCCTCATATTGTTGAAAGGAGCTTGAAATCTGTGCTGTACCACATAAATGTTAAAAGTTATGCAGCAAAACAATGATCCAAAGGACAAAAAGAAATCCACATGGCAAAAATGAATTAAAATGACCGAGCCGAAATCCTGACTTACTAAATAACTAAATAGCTATAATAAGATAAGACAGGAAATGGTGTTAAAAACCAGCCAGTCTATCTAATCCAAAAAGAATTCTGCTCAGGAGTGTGGGCTGAAATTCTTCAACAGTGACGATGCAGATTGATATTGAACGAGATCAAGTGTTCTTATTTATTTATTCAGTTTGAGAATAAGGCTGTTGGGGCTGTTTCAGGAATACTTAATGCAAGGCAGGATGCACTCTGGAATGAAGGACAGCTCAGGGTTTCAGGGTACATATTCACACCCAAGAGGCAATTTAGGGTCACCAATACAATTCTCTTAGCAGGTTTTGTACAGAGGGAAGAGGTGAAAATCTAAGAGTAACTTGAGCTCATAATTGAAAGGAAGCATTTGGTTGTATGTGCTTAAATAAAAAAGCAAAGAAGGAAAGAGGGAATGAAGGAATGAAAAATAAAACAAAAAAATGAAGCAAAAGGAAGAAAAAAAGTAAGGGAAAAAAACAAGAAAGAAAGAAAGAAAGAAAGAAAGAAAGAAAGAAAGAAAGAAAGAAAGAATGATGGTTGGAAAATAAACAAAGAATGTTGGTAAAAAAGAAAGAATAGAGGAAAGATAGAATGATGGTAAGAAAGAAAGAAAGAAAGAAAGAAAGAAAGAAAGAAAGAAAGAACAATGGTTGGAAATAAACAAAGAATGATGGTAAAAAAGAAAGAAAGAAAGATAGAATGATGGTAAGAAATAAACAAAGAATGATAGTAAGAAAGAAAGAAAGAAAGAAAGAAAGAAAAAAAGAAAGGAAGAAAGAAAGAACGATGGTTGGAAAATAAACAAAGAATGATGGTTAAAAAGAAAGAATGGAGAAAAGATAGAATAATAAGAAAAAAAAAGAAAAAAGAAAGAAAGAAAGAAAGAAAGAAAGAATGATGTTTGGAAAAAAGAAAGAAAGAAAGTAAGAAAGATAGAATGATGGTAAGAAATAAACAAAGAATGATAGTAAGAAAGAAAGAAAGAAAGAAAGAAAGAAAATTTTCAGTTTTTGTATGTTTCATTCTTATAATTGTTGCAGTTTATTAAGCAACATTATTAATAGAAATTATTATTATTATTATTATTATTATTATTATTATTATTATTATTATTATTATTATTATTGCTACCCCCCGGGGTCCATTTGCCCAATACTAAGCGTAATCCAAACATCTAAAACATTTTATTCTGCACAATCCCAATAAGCATCAACAGTAAAAAATCATGAGAGGAAGAAACTACTTTTGTTTTTCCAGAGCACATAGCAGTACATTTTTGTCAAGCATTTCTGAAACACCAGAAAAGGCTTTCTGTCTCACTCTATACTAACACGAGAAAGACTAAACCTTCACTGTTCAAATTCCTTTCTCCGCCATGCTTATTCCTTTTTTTTATACTTGGTAATCTAAGTTTCTGTCACTCTGTGATATTAAAACCATACCTTGTCTTATTAAAAACAGACCCTCTATACCAGTTTGTGCTTTGCGGAGATGGAAGGAGAAAACTCCCCCTTTGATCACGCTTGGCAGTTATTTTAAACACGTGAGTCTTAAATTTTATTACAGCTCTCACAACATTCATGCTGGATGGTAACTGAGACATCCCTGTTTTTCACATGATTGCAGAAGCACAATATGTTGATTCAGGATACTAGAAAGGATTTGGTTTGGAACGTAGGTTGAAATAAAATGCCCTGTCCTACTTAAGAAAAAGTTTTATTTCTTATACAAGTTAAACATCAGAATTAAAATATATAGTCTTAAATGATAGAGTGCAGAAATGTAATGCTACTTTAGAATGAATGTTATAATGAAACCTTTTCAAAAAGCAGAGTGCATCAACTTTTGTTCAAATCTTCCTCTCCGAATCACAGCATTATACAGAGATTATAGTAATGAGGAATACAGTAAAGAGTTTTATTTGCATTTCTGATTCCACTACTGAGATTCATTTCTATGTTATTTCAGCTGTGTTACGCAATGGAGCGTTCAAGAAACCTTTAAAAAAACTCATTTCCTGACAAGAACAGTTTAGCATTGCTTATAAATTTGCAACAGATTTTTTTTATTGTATTTATTTCCTAAATTTGAAGCAGAAAGTATCATCCAGCACATTTAACACAGTTATCTATCTGCTTACCTCTCCAGACATGTCTGAGGCAGGGCAGCTAATCCTTTACACATGGTTTGGACTCTTTAGTACTGGATTCACAGGGTTAATCCACCACCATGAGCGTTTCCTTTTCCTTTTTGAATTTGTCTCTGTGCTCCGCTCTGTTATAAGGAGACCACTTATTGGATCGAAGCCAGCAGTTCTACAGCCAATTGACTTGCAGTTTACGATTACGCCAGAGCCGAGTGTGTGCTCTGGAGATGTCAACAAGTGCAGGGCAGCTTGAATTTCCTCAAACCCCTGGACAAATTGACTGAACATTTTCTGAGTTCATGCCAAATCAGAAACATGATGCTGATTGAGCGGCTTGCAGTTCAGTTTCATCTTTAGAGCCAGAGTTTGTTCAGATCTGTTAGAAGTTACACTGAAGATACTGGAGCAGAGAGAAACCCGCCTGGAATTGGTGTACATCAGAAACTCTGATGTTGGGATAAATAATTAATAAATAAAATATTTGAATATATATGATGTAAAAAGAGAGAGCAAAAGAGAGAGAGAGAGAGAGAGAGAGAGAGAGAGAGAGAGAGAGAGAGAGAGAGAGAGATAGATAGATAGATAGATAGATAGATAGATAGATAGATAGATAGATAGATAGATAGATAGATAGATAAATAGATAGATAGATAGATGATAACTGTACAGTCAGATACCACAAAACCACAAAAAAAAGTCTATAACCAGACAAATTCAGACATAGGCCCTTGTTAACATCAGACGAATAGCTTATAAATAAAACGGAATGCTTTGTAGTGCATTGGATTTGCTGCTGAAACAGTTAAATGTAAACAGATGGGATGAAGCGGTATAAAAAACACCAGGGTTTGGCTGGGGCTCTTCTGCTGCTCATAGGTCAATCAGTAGAACAATTTAAAATAAGCTTTACATTACACTACAGTATACTGCACTGCAGCTGTTTGTGCTGCGTTTGATGACATACAGCAAGATGTGCTATTTCTATACATATCTGTGTATTTGTAATATATATCTCTAAATAACAATAAAACAAATAATTAGGCATTAAAATAGGCATTAAAATCTGTATTGCCAAGCTGCCTCTCTTAAGCCTTGAGCAAGGCCATCAACCACTCTGTATTCTAGGGGCACTGAACTCCAGCTTCCTATCATTGCTGAATTATGTATTCTATATACCATATAATATTACCTACTGCGCCTTCTGTACATTAATCACTCTCACATCCGTACCTTCATTTACCACATTGCTGTTTGTTATAAATTGTTATAATTTATGCACCACTGGTTAGATGCTAACTGCTTTTTATTTTTATTTCTTTAATCTACTCTAATCATATCTATTCTGATCTAATCTAATCTAATCTAATCTAATCTAATCTAATCTATAGTTGTAATCTATCATACCAGTGTAGATTTATTTATTGCTAGAGACTCAAAGCACTGTTGTACGTCGCTCTGGACAAGGGAGTCTGCTAAATGCCACAAATGTAAATGTAAAGGTAAAAGTATTTTCATTTAATCTCATATATTCTCATATCAAAAAAGAAGGGATTAGAGAGAGGAGAAAAAGTGAACAACCTCTTTTTTGTGAATTGTGGAATATATTTTAAATATTTAAATATGGGAAAATGCATGTTCTAGAACTATGTGTTTTCTTTAAACTATAATGAACGACTTATTAAAAAGGACAGATATTTGTGATGTTTGCAGCCAAAATACATAAAATGCAGTTATTTGTATATATATAAAACATTTTTTTACATGCATATTTAATAATAAAATATCAGTGGGACTGATCGTGGAACGAGACACAAACCTAATCCTAGACTCGCCCATAACCCTGTTCCATTCTTCCCCTGTGCTGTAACTCTTGGTTTATCTTGATGAAACATGAACAATATGCCTGGCAGCACCACCCGTCTCTAACAGTTGTGATAAAACTCGAGCACTAAGCCATAGACAAACAGAAGCTTCCTACTTAGCCGACTCTTTGTTTCGCATATAAATGTGGTTAAAGGGAAATCATTATGGTATTGAGGTGTATAAAAAGCATCAAGCAGTAGTCGAAGTTTGCCAGGCGAAAGTAATGATTGCACTCTAAAGCCGTGTTTAGCAGGCTGTAGTTGCAGTTGTGGAGCCTGAACAAACATGGAGCAGCTACCTTCTGAGTGGCTTGTTTGCCTCATTGCAGAGGATATCAACTAGCTTCCTGCCACAATGGACCATTTAAGGAGCTGTTGATGGATTCTGCCTTATTGAACGACTGCACGATTTGCAAGAGTGCATGTTTAAACGTTTGGTGAGGCTCCACTCATCTGTGACGTGAGCTCGTTTGGCGACGGAGCCAGCAGCGCAAAGGTGTACTTTAACTAACATCAACAAGTTGTTTTTTCCCCAGAAATGGTTTTGTCGCACACATCACTGCTTGACAGGATGCTGCTCTATTTAGATTTCATTTGGCAAATGTTGTTTTTGAGAGAACTGTGAGAATTTTCAGAATGCAGTCCAAGCTTTTAGCTGTTTAATGAGCTGCTTAGAGTAATAAAAGTGCCTGAATTTACACTGGTGGCCAGAAATACAACTCGAAGGACACACAGAGAAAAAAAACGTGAGTAAACATAGGAAAAAAAATCAAGTTTACTGCCCATGAATGCTACAGGTTGCTACACTATTGACGAACCAGTAAATCAAAGTATAAATGATGGGGCTTGAAACATAATGAAATATTAAAGTTTAATTAAGCTAAAGGAAAAAAACATTAAGGTGGTAGAAAAAAGAGGCGACATTTAAATTAAAAACATTTTGTATCAATGATTTTACTTCTATAGATTATTAGCTTCAGTTACAGAAACAGTAAAAAATTTTATAATGAGTAAAATTTGGAGCAACGTTTTCTTTTTAGAAGCTCAAATCAGCAAACAAGCAGTGAACGATTCCACTTAATTCTTCATGTATGAGATAATGAGCTAAAGAACACATTCAAGTCAGCAAGAACACCTTACATGAAGATGATCAACATTTTGGATTAGCCGAGTTTAATCCCAGACCCAAAGCCTATCCAAAAGGGGAAGAGGTCAGTTTACAGGAGATCACTTTGCAGCATTTTATTTAAACAGTATACATTTTGCATCAAAATTATAATTATAAATTATTATGTCAAGGTGTGCTGTGTTGGTACAGTTCTCTGAATGTCATTTACAACAAATTGTGCTGTAATAGTTAAAAAAAATACATTTACACATGAATTACACACATTTACAACAATTATCCGATTGATACAACAAAGTAGCTGATGGTTAAAAGCCTTGCTTATGGTCCCAGAAATATCAGCTTGATGGTGCTTCATTTTGAACTCAACCATCCAATCAAAAGTCTGACATCTTAACCATCTTATGCTGCGACCTCCATATGTTTATGATTAGTTATATATAATTATTCTGCACTAATATAGTTTAATTGACAGCACATATTCTCATTAAACCTGCTACAGATTTGATCTTGTTTGTATAACCGCAGTGTTGTTCTTAACCCCAAATATGGTCTCTAAGATATCAAGACTTTGTTAACTTGTGATTTTAAAGCAATGATGTCAATTATTTGCAACACAAAAAAAAAAACATCAGTGTGCACCAAAATTACCATCTCGTCTGCAGCTAAATAAAACACAGACCTATCAGATATGATACCAGGCCAGAAAAGGACGGCTGCCAAAACGTTATTTTTTAACTTTATTATAATGTCTTCAGGAATTCCAGCTTTAGACCTTTCCAACAGCTTCACCTCCTCAGGGTTTATCCCTTGGCCTTTTACTTCTCTAGAAATTAAGCATAAACACCGGACTGTTTAATAAAGACTTGTTATTGTTATAGGAACTCTTGTTTAATAGTGTTAGCTGTAAAAAGATACCAGGCATACTTTTAGGATATAAACACAAAGGCAATGACAACCATAAGTGAAAGCCGAGGTCCAGACTTCTGATATCGCTGACATTAACACTTTATAAAGTAGTTAATTGTCAAAATAAAATTAATACTTACTGTTTGTTTCAATACAAGACTTAATGACTGTTATGTTAACAGGTTTTTATTAGCATATACGTACATGTGTAAAATAGTTGAACAAAGAAAACAAACAAACAAAGAAAACAAACAAACAAACAGGCAGTAAATATATAAATAAACAGAACATAAATCTTTGGGAAAAGATCTCTGAAAACTTGTCACAAAAAAAAAAGAAAAAAGGCAAATATTATCAAAATGTAAAAGCTAATAGCTTTTTCTTCTGGACCTTATATTTGAGAGCTTCCTTAGGATTTATTGCAGGATTTCTATTGCTCTAGAAATACTAGAGATGGCGTGAGTCTGATACCCAGTATTGATACAGGGTTGATAAGATCAATACATATGCATGTGGCACTGCATTGTGCAACAGAAAGCTTCCTATCCAGAGATTTGTGAACTCCTAGGCATTTCTACTGGAACTGCAGAAGGTTTGTAAAACTGTGATGGAAACATAAATGACAGATTAAATTTTAACTTAAAAACAAAACAACAACTACAAAAAAGAAACTACATATAACTATTAACATAAAAGCATTTTGTTATTAATACTGCAGCCTCATAACTCATAAACATGATGGGAGTTTATTGAATTACTCACTGTCCAGGTCGAGATTTTTCTTTACATGTGAGAGTTAAACTATTCAAGAGAAATTATTTTTTGTGCCTAAAAGTGTCATTTCTTTTTTCTCAGAAAACCCTGAAATCACTTGCCATTTAGAAAACATTCCATATTTACAGTGAGAAATCTTTTAAATGTATGTGAATGGACAATGAGAAATCAAAACCTTACCCACGTATGTGTTTGAAGCAGATTTCTAATGAAAATATGAAGCCAGCTTTTTTTTTTTTTTTACTTTGAAAGCAAGACCTGAAAACCTGGCCATGAAACCAAGCAAGGCAATGCCATGTGGATTAAATCAGCAACAGAAGCTGTAAACAATTTATCCAACAAGTTATCCAACAAGCAAAAGATTAAAAAACACTTTTCCCAGGAGTACTTCAGTCAAATAATTTAGGTAGAAGGAATTCAGCTGAAGTGAAACACAGGAACTCACACAGTAACAAATATCAAAGCTTGGAATTGGTTTGGAAAAAATGTGTTTATTTCTGGATCATGAAAAGTTTACATGAGAAGAGACATGGTTGTTTTTTTTTATTGTTTATTTATATTGTTTTACGATTATTACATTTTCAATGTAATTGAATTTTGAATGTAGAATACAATAAAAAAACAATATCTTATTGGTGAAATTAAAATGCAATTGCATCTAAAAAAGTTTTGAGACAGGAAATGTTTGTATATGAAAAAATCATCATCTGTCTCCATACAACTCTTTCCTCACCCCTATGTCCTTCTATCACAAATCACTCCTGTTATCACTCTTCTCCAACCACTCCACCCTGCCTGTACTCTTTTCCTCTCTTCTCTAACACACTCGTCATCACTTTGCACTGTTTCCCTTGCAACTGCACCACTCCACTGCCTTCCCTCTCATTCACACACATGTACACTGTCTTACTCCTACTGACTTTAATTCGCCTTAACTCCAGCTCTCCATGCTCTCTTCCACCTGCTCTCTACTCTCACTACAAATCACAATATTATCTGTAAAGATCCTAGTCCATGGAAACTCCTGACTGACCTTGTCCGTCAACCTGTCCATCACCACTGCAAACAGAAAAGGGCTCAGAATGGATCCTTGATGTAGTCCCACCTCCACCTTGAACCAGTCTGTTGTTCCTACTGAAGACTTCGCTGCTGTTACACTGTCCTCATACATGTCCTGCACCACCATCACATACTTCTTTGCCACACACCTCATAGAATATATTTCATTTAGGATTGAGTATTGATTATTTATCATTTATTACAGTAGAAATCATGTGCAGAACCATAAAAAAATAAAAAAAAAACATGATTTTTTAAAGAAAACAATATTAGATAGGTATTGGCTAATAATGAGGGGTTAATTGTCAGAAATACTATATATTAAAGTAAAAAAAAAATAAAAAATAGAAAACCTAAAAAGATAGTGCTATCAAACCAAAAAAAAATTATTATTATTTTTTTTTTTTTTGCATGTTGCTCACAGCATGTAACATCAACTTCCCAGAATCCTCTGCAGCATTATCGGATTGAAAACGTTTGACTATTTATGTAATTTTCCCTTAATTTGTTTTTATTTGCTTAAATTGGCACCAATGGTATTGAATATAGAGCTCAGACAGGCTCAGACAACAGCTCACATGGGTGTCTTCCACTCAAGCCTGCTCTGTCTTGGCTGTATTATTTACTGTGCATTATCGTGTGTATTTATTACACCATAAATATTTTTGAAATGTTGTTCACTGCCATTTATATGCAGTCCTTTTGTATGTAGTCCTCTGTTCTGTAATACTGTCTACAGGCCTGAAGACATGGTTTTGTATGTAAGGTATATAAGAATGAATGACAAAAAAAGAAGACTTGATCGATCACATGAGCCATTACGCCACTCTTAACCCAGATACATCTGGTTTAAATCACAGTTTACTAAACGTAGACACCCGAAACCTTTTCAGTTTGAAGTGTTATGTTAAGCACATCCAGGCATGAGGATTGACAGTGATTGTGTAAGTTATTGAGTTATTGAGCCATCATTGCCCAGTCCTTGACCCTAACACATTGTCTCTGCTCTTTCCATGTGCCCTCTTTGCCGATAAACCTGCATTTGCATCCGACCCCCTTGTCAAGTCCTGAATGAATCATGTTGTCTCTGCATGCTTCGCTGAACAAAGGAGAAACAAATTATTGGCCTCAAGAGCATTGTGTTTAAGTGAAAATGATGCATTTGCTTCGATTGCTGCTCTCTAATAGAGGCCATGCGCTCGGTCAAGCAGCTAAGTGGATCTATCAAGCTCCGTCAGCGAACAGATTGTGATGATCCATTGTCATTTCCATGATCATAAACAGTACACAACGATGGTCATACGCATTGCCAGATTCCCTGCAGGATGAGTTTCAGAGTCCTCGTATTCACACGAGGCGCTTGAAGGAAATTAAAAAAAATTTTCCCACAGTGCTGTTAATTGCTTCCATTTCGCAGTTTATTTTGCTACAGCTGTTTCAGTGAATCCTTCACTAATAAAGTAATTATTATGTCCATAAATAATTTGTTCTGTACTAAAATAACATTATGTAACAATAAATACACGAATAAAGAGGAAATGAGCTTGGGTCTAGCCAAACTAATATTATTGTAATTGAAGGGGACAAGAGGACGAAAAAAATTAATTGGAAATATCTGTTTGGATGTTACTTAAAAAAAAAGTATTTTTGCATTCTATTTGTATAAAATATATCCAAGATAAGAACATATTGAACCTACTGAATGAATTAAAAGAGTAAAAAGACAATGACAACATATGATTGTCATCAAGTAAACATATAACAGGGTTGTGTGCTGTGGCCTCACTTTGAGTTCTATAGAATTTCGCCAATGATTGAATGAAATTTTGAACTTATTATTGAATGACACATTTACATTTATTACATATTATGCAGCAGCTATACAAATCTTTCTTTAATAGTGCTTTCTTTTCCCGATTTATTTCTATTTTCTGGAGATGACACAAAAAAGTGTCATGTTAAAACTGCTATGTTACTGAGAAACCTGAAACCTTGTAAATTATTAAATACACAATATAGACACATGCTTCTGGACACCTGACCATATGATTCTTATGTGCTTTTTGAACATCCCATTCCATATTTGGTCCCTATTTGCTGTTTTTACCTTCACTCTTCTGGGAAAATCTAGATTTTTGAGTGCTAATAAAGTCCGATACGGACTTTACAGATGATGGCTGGAAAAGTCAGGTGTCCCAATAATTTTATCATTATATTACATATTATTAGCCTTAGATTATGTGGATTTTCCACCTCAGTTAATTATCGCTACATAAACATTAATGTATAATAATGAGTGTAGTATATGAACCTATTGTCAAAGCACAATGCTTTCTTTTTGAATCTTCTACTACACTAAGGTTTTACATTTTAGTTGGCACATTTGTAAAGAAGGCTTCATTCATGGTAAGTGTGATTTGAATTACAGCCAGCAAAATTAAATTACTAATAACCAAATTATTAATAACTAATCAACATATTTGGATCAACTGGATTCAATGGTTAATTAAACAACACAGTGGCATAAGTGGTTATTAATAATAACACTGACAGTTACTACTATTGGCATTCATTTACTATTATATAACTTACATTTGTTTTTATTTTGCATGCACTTTTTTTTAATGTAAAATACATGCACAAAATACCCTTTTTGTTTGTAAAAAAGATGTTGAGCATCCTCCTTTTCAAACAAAGTAGCAAACTGTAAACACTGAGTATTGACAAAAGACTGTGCAAATTGTTAACATGATCCAGGCAAGTACATATGACTTAGACTAAATCTATCTATTGGTCAAAGTCCTGTAAATGTAAAAGTAAACATACGTATTAAAGTGCTATTGTTGTGTAAAAGAAACAACAGGTTGGGATAGAAACTTACTCATTTACAGCATTTTGTCAAGTCAAGTCAAGTTTATTTGTATAGCGCTTTTCACAACAGACATTGTCTCAAAGCAGCTTTACACAAATCAACAGTGAAGGTGAATGGTGTGTATTTATCCCTGATTAGCAGCCGTGGTGACTGTGGCGAGGAAAAACTCCCTTAAATGTTATGAGGAAGAAACCTTGAGAGGAACCAGACTCAAAAGGGGAACCCATCCTCATTTGGGTGACATCAAGAGTGTGATCATAAATCTTTCAACAATACAGAACACTGGAGAGTGAAAACTAACATGAGCACTGGAGTATAAGATTATAAGTGATGTTCTTTCTGCAGTCCTATACAGTCTATATGGTTAGTAGCTCCGAGTTTTATGAGCTCAGTATTTGTGATCATCACAGATCCAGCATCAGTTTAAAGAGCCTTTAAACACTCCAGAAGGTCCAATGTCAAAACTCCACACATGTAGCGGGATCCAAATGGCACTGGTCCGTCTCTAGATGGTTTGAGATGTTTGCGAGTTCGGCCTCTACTTCTTCAAAGGTCCGTAATCATCACAAGGTGGGAGGTGACTGGAGCTGGCCAAACCTTAGGGTGTCTCGGGATGGGGAGAGAAAGAGAAGCAATGGAGAGGAATTAGCGTAGCTGCTGTTCATGATATTAACAGCACAAGTTGATAATGTGGTTTTCCTTATCTAGAGGAACTAACATCCTTTACATTGACCCAACTCAGCAGTCATTGGTTTAAGGGCCTTGGCTCCAGCAGTGACAGCTTGGGACTACAGGAGTTTCAACTCACATCCTTCTGATCAGAAATCTAATCCAGTGGTGGACAGAAATGAAATAAATTAGAATAAAGTAATTTGTTACTGTACTTAAGAAGCCTTTTTACGTATCTGTACATTACTGAAGTATTTCCATTTGGGGAGACATTAACTTCACTACATTTCAAATATCTTATGCTTAACTCAACTCGCATTTGGTAAATCAGTCGTTCATGTTTTATTTATGACTGGATAAAACCTTTAACTGCTTAAGCACGCATAAAGCCATCAATCACGGGAGAGCGCGTTCTGTTTTGAACTTGTTTTGATTGCCGCTTAGTGTTATCTATTTAGCACAAACATACAGTTCAGCATCAGTTCAATAGCAAGCAGAACATTTTGAGAGGAATAAATGATGGAAAAAATGTCTGACTCTAACTTGCGACAACAAAATTGGTCTTATTTGATCAAACTCTTGCTGTCACCCAAATGAGGATGGGTTTCCCTTTTGAGTCTGGTTCCTCTCAAGGTTTCTTCCTCATAACATCTAAGGGAGTGTTTCCTTGCCACAGTCACCACGGCTGCTCATCAGGGATAAATGCACACTGTTCACCTTAACTGTAAATTTCTGTAAGGTTTTGGGCTCATGATAATTGCCATAGATAGCAATCAGTGTTTGACTCATTGATATCATTCTAGACTGTGCACTGAGAATACATGTATAGTCTTTTCACATAACATGAGTTGATAAAGCAAAGAATCTTGTGACCATAATGATAATAGGAACATAATAGCCAGAATAAATAATAGTGCTGTGGATACTTAAGGACATTTGAAGGCAAATACTTTCATAATTTTACTCAAGTGAAGTTTAAAGGGACAATTTTACTTTTACTCGAGTCATATTCTACTGTATCTCTACTTTTACTCAAGTACATGGTTTGTGCTGCCACTAAGCTGTCAATGCCTTAGACAGTTCTAAATAACTAAACAATATATACTTCATATCTGCTGTAACATTTGCTGTAACTTCTGTTTCTGTAACTGTTTTCATGAATACTTTTAATAATTTAAACTGATTGCTGGTTGATTCATTAATAAATTAGATAGTAGCGCTACAATATGCAGTGAAATATACTTGAAATTAATTTTTTTTTAATTAATAATAAATTATATATTTTATATATTATAAAAAATTATATAAATTTTTGATTTAATAATTTTTTATTACATTGTTGTAATAATAATAATAATAATAATAATATTATTATTATTAATAAGAGATGCTTTTAAAGAATTACACGAAAGCTAATCTGATGCTGTCCAGTTTGGTTTTCATTAGATGGAGTAGATGAAGACAGAGGTCTTATCTTTGTCCAACAGCCCTTCTGTGGGAAACATAAATATCCTCCACCCCATGGACCTCACTAATCTTTTATCTTTGGCTGGAATTAAAGGAAGCAAAAAAAAAGCAGTGAGTCACTTTTAAAAAACAAAAAAAAGCCTAAAACAAATCCGAGGCTGATTGCATTGTGATTGTTTGCACACAGCACACGTTGTTCAGCTGATGTAATAGATTGTTATTACTTCTGAACTTTTTTTCGGTTTAATTATTTACTCTTAATCACTCGAATCTACATAAATGCCATACTAGTATATTTCTTGGAACATTAAAGTTTCAATAAATATTTATCATGAAGCATGTTTATTTTTGGAACTCATGTATTTGCTTCTTTAAGGTCAGTAGACAGAGCATTAAATTAAAAGCAGGCCACCTTGGCTTTGGAGATACGTGAGTTCTGAACATACAGTGGTTGACTTGGTTTCACCCTCAGGTTGTCCTGTGCAACCTGAAAACACGCCTTTTATAGTAATGAGGCATGTGCTCAAAGCTTGTGTTTTTCAAATAGCATATGTTCTCAATTAAGCTGCCTGTAACCAGCAGGTCAAACATTCCTCAATGTCAGATGTTTCCTGGATTTTATCACCATCCAATGATCAAAGATGCTGCTATTTGATTCACTGCAGTTCTTCATGTAGGATCGGCAATTCAGACATGATGCACTGTGTTGGCTGTATTCAGAGTTCATTATTGGGTTCATTTACAAGTATAAAATGCTATAAAGGAGATATGTAGAAACTGAGACATTGAATAAAAATACAGAAATTCTGGAAACAACTAAAAAAGGAATTGATGGGAAATAATGAATGAATCCTACTCAGGAGACTCTCAGTTGAAAAACAACTGATTTTACGTTCGATTGCTTTGCGCCATCAGAAAGCACTGATTTCTAAACGGATCTCAGTAAACAGACTGTTCAATAGACACTTTACCTGTCTTGATTCATGATTGAATAATTCAAATGTTTCAAACCAATATAACAAGGTTTAAATAGGCTTTAATTTATTTTTTAATTTATAATAGGGACTACTACATAAATAAGACAATATTTGAGATATTTCCACATGTCTCTGTTTGCTTTGGAGGGCAGGGTCAATACCAGCTGGTTGGTTTGGACATGCAAACAGTGTCTAAGCCCTTTTCCTGTCAACCTTCATCTCTGTAAACATATTCCTTCCAGACAATACAGGCAATCAAGCAGACCAAACAGGGCATTACTGTTACATCTAGTACACATACATTGGTTACACCCTAGCATTCAAGTCATCACTGTAGAGGATTAAGCCTGCTCACAGAGAGGTATAGACAGTGCTCGAATTGAGTCAAGTCTTATGGGGGTGCACAGTTATTGGGGTGGGGGTCTTTCTGTTAGATTCAGCTATTTACAATGTAACACAAAACATTGTGAAAGTGTTTAATGGCCTGTTTAAGGAACTTTTTATTAGTTAAAACAGCAAAGGGATGGCAAAGTATCAGGCGATGTCAGGGGAAGAATACATGTTAATGCGTAGCTGTTCCACCTAGAACCGACCATAGTGGTCTGTCGGGTTTTGTCTCTGCTCGCCTTCTTGTCTTGGTTGCAGTTGACAGCCGATGGCCATCTTTTGAGTACAAATTCAAATATGTATTCGATTTTTGCCAAATTCTTTCCACAAATATATAGGCTACTAGCTTTAAATGAGGGTTGAACACCCATAACCCATAGCCCATAGCCTATTAATAATGAAAAATTAGTAATTAATGTTAAATACAAAATTCATGACATGGAGTAAATTAGACTATTTGTATAAAGTATTAGAAAAACAGAAAGTTAAAATTACTATCGCTACTTTTTTCCTACGTTTTGAACTCCGCGTTTTAAATTTTTCCTGGGTTTTTCCCGGTTTTACCAACTTCAAGCCAAAATTCTGAACCCCATAACATTAGACCAATGAAATTTCCGAACAGAAACAAAAAACGCACCTCACCAGTGTTCGCACCGCACCTCACTAACTCTGGTTGCAACAGAAATCATATAAGCACAGACAGGTTTCCAAAACTTGTGCTTTTTTATTTTTCTTGGCAACATCGTTATGGGTTAGTCAAAAAAACTTAGAAATGAGCATCAGAAAATAATAAGGAGATAATCCTCGGTCTTGCACACATGCAGTAGTACCGGAAAAAATGCGGTGACATGCTAGTCCCAAAATGCCGCTCTGCTCTTAAAAGAGTCACAACATATTTCACCCTCGAACAGACTTGTCTTTTGTTAAAACCTGTGTAAAGTTCATTAGTTATAGTGTAGACACACTTATAGATGGCTTTTAGACAGGTGCGGCTTATTTATGTTTAAAATAAAAATCTTTGTCAAATTCAGTGGGTGCGGCTTATATATAGGTGCACTTTATAGTCCGGAAATTACGGTAATTAATTCACCATTCATAGATGTTTAATTCATATATTTTTTTTATAAAATAATCTTGGGGACCCCCTAAGTCCATTTTTTACTTGTCATGGGGGGATTCCTAATGCCTTGATCCCCCAGACCCTCAGGTCATGCACTGGGTATAGGAGTGTTCACTTGTCAGCAAAACACACTTATTCAGTTTCAAGGTCACTCTCAACTTGTGTTCTGAATTGTCTTGTGTAGACATTCATGAATATTATGTCATTGACTAAAGTTGATGCATAACTTGGACATTTGCATCTTAAAAAAAATTTCACTTGGTCATTCATAGCAACCAAAATATTTACACCTCACCACAAGGGGGCGATGAAGCTCTAAGCGCAATGAGAGATGGAAATTAAGGTTAGAAATGTGACTGTGAACAATAATCCACTCGAGACCGAGCCTCCAAAGCCTTGAGGACGAGGGTCATTGCCTAACACAGCTTTTCTCAATCGCAAGGGACTAACAGTGGGCCCTTTTCCCACGCTTCCCAGTGAAGGACACTGTAGACTCTGTCCCCTGAAATTACAGATTCTTTTGTCCCCCTTGTTTTGTACACATGGTCACCATGAGGGGATTTGCAGATGACTATAATGATGTGACACACACATACTGTAACACAAACTGTCACGGCCGGAAGTGACGTAATAAAGCAGAGAGTGTACAATTTCTAAGGTCATCCTGGAATGCACTTCTTTTTGCTACTTGTACAGTATGTACTTATGAGGTCCGCAGCTTGCACCCATGAGACCGATTGATGTTGTTCATGTATGCATTCATCATCAACCCTCTGCTGAACTCCATCTGTAGGTTTCTGCATAGTTCTAGTGTTTAGATTCATAGTGTAGTTATTCCTACTGTTTGGACACTATTAAATCAATAATCAAGAAATAGTTGGCCATGTGGCTTAAAGCATAGAAGCTACCACCAAAACAGAAGTAGTTTCCAAATAACTGCTTATCCTGCAGTGGGGGGGGCAGTCCGTGTACCAATCCAAAAAAATTTTAATCCACATAAAGCATATCTTCATGGAGTTTGCTTTGTGCATGGGGCATTATCATGCTGGAACAGATTTTAGTCTCCCAGTGTAAAGACATCCTATACAATCGTCTGCCTCCAACGCTGTGGTAAGAGTTTGGGCAAAAAACATATTTGGTTGGAAAAGTCCTGAAACTTTTCTCCACACAGTATATATGTTGATCCAAAAGTAATAATCACTGTATCAGATCAGTGGAAGTCCAATGAGATACTAAACCACAATTTGAGTTCTGAACTTTATCTTGAATATTAAAAATGTTGAATCTTTTACCAAAAAGCCAACATATTTTCCCTTATTTTTAGTTATCCTTGTTTATATATGTATATGTATCAGTATATGGACATATTTACATTGTATTTAATATCATCATGGAAATATGATTAGAACATACATTTTACATATGTGCTTATAGGCTTAATCATGAACCTAATTCCGTGATTTTATACACATACACACACACACACACACACACACACACACACACACACACACACACACACACACACACACAGACACACACATGCAAAAAGAGTAGATAATCAAATCTTTAAAGCTTAATAACATTAGGCTAGTTATACCAGGTATGGATCTGATTAAGCCATGATGATGAGCAGATAATACGTTTTATAGTGTTTTAAGCCCTTATTATGAACTCCTGGACAGCTGCATTGGGACATCATGTCCCTAAAGAGCACTATCATTAAGAAACATGTCCATCCTTTAAAGTGTGTGGTCCAAGCATTCAAGCTAGCAATTTATTTCCTGCTTTTCTAAACTTTAATCTCCAAAGCAATTGTAAGGAATCAGAAATGTATTGTTGTTGTAGTTGTTGCACTCTATATGTAAATACCTCATGCATATATAATAGGACCAAAAAAATAAAATGATAGATCCTGGTTGATTTCTGTGATGACTATTTTAATTGGATCTCAGGAGTGTATTTATATGCATATAACATGACCTCCACGTTTGACTAAAGCCACGCAATATTTATTATACTGCACTATGTAGAGGTCTATTCAGTCTGATCTGAAGTCATATTTCTCAAGCATGTGACGCCCTCTAGTGTCAAACATAATTACAAGTACCGTAGTTTAATTTAAACTCTAATGAATACTGAAAATTATCATTCTTATGATAGTCATTAATAATACCATTACTACCATTGCGATTACATGATATCTACCATGTTTAGGTTTAACTGGGGGTTTCAACTGGTAGGCAGGGAAACTCTTTATAGAGCAACTCATCCCAAAACTATGCACAGTGTGAATAGATGAATGAATGAAGATTTACATTTACATACAGTGCTTTAAGTCTTTATCAATAAATAAATCAACACTGATTCAATAGATTATAAACTTTAATATACCATCAGCCTATAACTCTGTTAAAAGGATTATTATTTTTTTTTTAATAAACAGAAATAGACAAAACAATCCGTGAAAAGTGCTTATTCAAGTGCTTAATGAAGAGGTACAGTAGGTCTTTAGCTGTCGCTTGAAGATAGCAATAGACTCAGCTGTTCAGACATCTAGGAGAAGTTCATTCCACCGTCATGGAGGCAGAATAGAGTGGAGCTTCAAAGTATTCTTTCCTCTTACCCTGAGAGAAGGTTGGACTAGTCGATCAGTGCTGAGTGATGAGGTTTTGAGGTAAGATGTTTTCGAGTTCACATTACAGCACCAATTAGCTGCCACTACTGCCACGACTAGGCCCTTAAACAAGGCCTTTAACACTCACCTGCTCAGTTATTTAAAATGACAAATTATAATAATCTTGATAAGAGTGTCTGCCAAACAAAGTACCTGAAAATCATAATTATGTAAAAGTATAGATCCCTTACTGCAAAACTTCAGATTAACTGATTTTAGCAGTAATTCTTGATTTTACCCATATTAGTGTTCAGTGGAGGAATTAAATGAAAGCAAATCATTTTAGATAAAGTAAAAACAAATATTAAGAGCTGACTGTGATTTGATGAACCTCTCAGTGACAGAAAGGGACAATATTTTTATTCAACTTCAGAAGCTGGTTCTTAAAGTATTTAGAGTTAGGGGAGGGTCTTAATGACATTTAACAATGTAATTGGTGATGGTCATTATTAATTAAAATATAGTGAAGTAAAAAGTTCATAAACTGTATCATAAATGTAGTTAAGTAGAGAGTAAAAGTGGCTTATATCTTTAATACTCAGTAAAACTAGAAAGTAGTCAAAAACTTAAACACAGTAACGAGTACATTTACTCAAACACTTTACACTAGTGGCGGGAGTAGCCTTCTCTGCTGGCCTAAACACTATCAGAAGCACTGACCTACATTTACAACCTAAATTCTAATATTTGTTTTATTAAATTGTATTAATTTATTCCCAACAGTTAATTCTCTTTATTTCGTAGCGTTTCTCTTGGCTGCACTGCTTCAAGTACGTGTATTTGTATGTTAGATTTTTTTGTCCAATCAGATTTCAGCCTCTATGTGCTGCCATGTCAATCTAATCTGCCCAGGGCCTTCAAAATCTGTTCTGCTGGCTTTTTACCATAGTCTCCTTAAGTAAAAACTCTGTTTCTTTACCCAATCAGATTTCATATTCGCCTCACAGGGCAACTAGCTAGCCCAGAATAGCATCAACATTCATCCAGCCTCTGATTGGTTGGTCAGAGGAAAACTGTTGTGTAGCTCTGCACACATTAATACATCCGAGTTAGACTTTTTTACGCCTACAGAGGGAGAGAAATTTACAGTGGAACCTCGGGTTACGAATTTAATTCGTTCCGGTACTTTATTCGTAACCTGAAAAGTTCGTATCCCGATACAAATTTCCCCATAATAATGAAAAGAAACTTCGGTAATTCGTTCTGGACAACCAAAAATATTACTTAAATAAAAATGAAGCCAATATTCACTAATATTATTTACTTTTAACATGTTATATTAAATTCATACCACATAAAAACATACAAAAGAGGAAAAGACTCGCTGCAGGAGACGACGTTCATAGAAGGGGGAGGAGGGAGAGTTATTGTTTGGAAGGAGAATTTTATTATATTCTATTATTTATATATTATTATATATCATATTATAGAATATTAAAGACAGTGTTATTAACACGAACGCTGAGACAATTGTTGCATTAGAGGGAAAATGAGAGCTGTTTCTTTAAGGCTACTATCAGTTGGTATTGAAGTCCAGAGTGAAATTCATTATGGGTATTGTACTTCGGAAAAGACTGTAACCCTGCTAATCTCTCTTCATAAAAACAAGTAAAGTGCTTATGCAATGTTGTCCATCTCATCATTCCACGAGCATCAACTAACAAGTTGTTACGCTGCCGCCGGGAAAAGTTCAAGCGGATAAGTAACACGATGCTCTCGCTAGGGACACAGGACGCTAACTGATGTGACGAGCTGTGTGGATAGAGCAAAAACAAACAACCTGCCTGCGATTTTTTGGTGAGCGACGTTCGTATCCCGAAATATTGTTCGTAACCAGGGGCAAAAATTTTGATTGACTGCAATTCGTAACCTGAATTATACGTATGCCGGGGCGTTCGTAACCCGAGGTTCCACTGTATTTGGTTTTGGACATACTTAAAAATACATTTTAAAAGAAAAGCTAGGACGGGTCAGCCAACCCCGAAGCTAGCTAGCGTGTCTCAGCCCAGAAAGGGTTTGTTCTCCACTTCCAGACCAGTGAATATGAGTGGTAACACTGTATTACAGCCTCTGAGGAGCGGTGCAAATTATGAGTCTGCATCTCTGGGGAGTAGGTTGGATTTTATTACAATTTTTAAAGTTTTTGTCATGTTATTAGACAAATATTAATTGTGGACTGCTCCAGATGATGTAGGTGCACAGTTGGGGTGATAGTGTAGTGGTGGTATTAAGAGGTGGATTTATTTGGGGTAAGTCCCCACTGAAGGCCCACATACCAAAAGCACGGCCCTCCACTGCTTTACACCACTGCTGCCAAATGCCATTAATGTAAATGAATTGATGGATGGATTGCATTTTACATATGCCGAAATACACAAGTACTTCATTACCCTCTGACAAAGTCTTTATATTCAATTTCAAAGCCTCATTTAATACAGATTTAAAGAAAGGTCTATTGTGAAGCACAATACACGTCAATTTAGAGGCTCTACCACCAGGAAACTGTAACATATGAGGAATTCTCTCTCTCTCACACACACACACACACACACACACACACACACACACACACACACACACACACACACACAGATTGCTTTTATCTAAATAACTTTTATCTTTTCATCCTTTTCATCTTGCCAAATCCAAACTCTCAATATAAATTAACCAATCATTGAATTACAATTCAATCACATAATAAAACAGGGGTGGCCAACCCGCGGCTCGCGAGCCGCATGCGGCTCTTTGGCTGGTTTCATGCGGCTCTTACGTTCCTTTCAAAGTTTTTTGTGTGTTTGATTTTTAATGTGCGTGTTCGCTTTGCTTAAGTTCAATACGGTATTTTTAAGACTTAAATGAGTTTGCCCCTACTGGGAAACTTTGTGGTATATCAGACCTTGGCATGAGGCCAATCAAAAATTACAGGGATGCACCGAGAATTTTTGGAAATACCTAAATCACCGAAACAACACGTCAGAAACACAATTATAATGACGCAATAAAAAGCGCAGGAGCACACGGGTATCTGGATAAGAGCAACATGACCTAGTTGTGCGGAGAGCGATTTGCAAAACATGCAATGCTGAAATTTCAAGAGGGGGTGTATCTGCTAAGAGTTTCCGCAATTCGGGTTTAATTTATCACCTGAAATCCAAACATCCCAATTGCCTTCTAAATATGAGAAGAATGCAGCGCAGAAAAGTAGTCAATCCGCGCATGCGCACTCCGTCTGTAGAGGACGTTTTCGAAAAGTCAAGTCAAGTCAAGTCAAGTTTATTTGTATAGCGCTTTTCACAACAGACATTATCTCAAAGCAGCTTTACACAAATCAACAGTGAAGGTGAATGGTGTGAATTTGTCCCTGATGAGCAAGCCGTGGCGACTGTGGCAAGGAAAAACTCCCTTAGATGTTATGAGGAAGAAACCTTGAGAGGAACCAGACTCAAAAGAGGAACCCATCCTCATCTGGGTGACATCAAGAGTTTGATCGTAAATTTTCCAACAATACAGAACACTGGAGAGTGAGAACTAACATGAGCACTGGAGTATAAGATTATAAGTGATGTTCTTTCTGCAGTCTTAAACAGTCTTTATGGTTAGTAGCTCCTAGTTTTATAAGCTCAGCATTTTTGATCACCACAGATCCAGCATCAGCTTCTCAATGCCAGAGCCTTAACACTCCAGGAGGTCCAATGTCAAAACTCCACACATGTAGCGGGATCCAAATGGCACTGGTACGTCTCTAGATGGTTCAGGATGTTTGCGAGTTCGGCATCTACTTCTTCAAAGGTCCGTAATCACCAAGAGGTGGGAGGTGACTGTAGCTGGCCAAACCTCAGGGTGTCTCGGGATGGGGAGAGAAAGAGAAGCAGTGGAGAGGAATTAGCGTAGCTGCTGTTCATAAAAAGGCAGGAAAGTTTTCCATTGATTGTGCCAAGGCAAAAGGCATAACACAAAAAATGATGGATTTCATTGCCATTTGAATTGAATTTTCGTTTCGGTGCATCCCTAAAATATTATCGTTCGTGTGGCCCTCTGACACACAATTCAGGTTTCTCATGAAGCCCCTTGTAAAAATTAATTGCCCACCATATTCATCAAACGCACATGCGCATTTGAAGCGAAGCAAACACGCACATTCAGCGTTTTCTACCCCGAAACACGTGAAATCAAAGCATCGATCTGTTCTGACTGACAGTCATGTAAAAGAATTGCTTCGAGTGGCAACAACAGAATACGAGGCAGATTTGAAGAGGATTGTTCAAGGCAAGGATGCCAAAAGTCCCACTAAGTAACATACATAGTAAAAGAAAAACGCTATTGTGAATTATTATATTTTTTTTGTGGACTTGGTTAAACAGAGTTTGTGTATGTGAGACAATGCACACAATGTTCATTGTTGAAAATGACTGGCCTGTGGTCTTAGAACTGTAGGAGTCAATTGCTGTCATTATTTTGGTGTGTGACATTTACAATAAATCTGGCTGAGCAGAGGTGTGTGTGTGTGTGTGTGTGTGTGTGTGTGTGTGTGTGTGTGTGTGTGTGTGTGTGTGTAAGAGGAAGGGATGGGTGATGTTCATGTGTGCCCATGTGTATGATGTGGCTCTTTGCGTTAACACAGTAAAAAATGTGGCTCTCGGTCTCAGACTGGTTGGCCACCCCTGTAATAAAATGACACTAGAATATAGGATTTTGCAAGACCATTATGTTTATATACACTTAAAACCCGGATATAAACTACAAGTGAACCAGGGAGCTATAAAATTATTGTGATATGGCGACCTCTGTTGGTAAAAAAAAGTAGTATTCTGTTCTGGTGTGATATGCTAAAAAAAAGAGCAAAATATTTATAATATTAAGCTTCATTATTCTTAACAACAGATTAAATGTATAATATAATAGCTGCATTATATATTGTCATTGTTTTATGAGTGTAATATATCATTAACACATAGCTGAAGGGATATTTGAAATAATGTTTTGTGCCCATGCAAACTTCCCTGCCTCTTTTGAAATCTTTGCAGATTTATGTAAAAAAAAAATGAAGAAAAAAAAAATTGTACAAACATATTCACAGCCTTAGCTCAATACTTTGTTTAACGCCTATTTGGCACCAATTACAGCATTTTTATACCGATATACCCCATGTCCCATACCCAAACCATCACAATCATGCCTCTTTCACCTTATCTCCATAATATCCTACATGTATAGTCCTATTAGATTTCTTTCTAATCATGTCTATACTTTTCAATCCCAATGAAAATCATATCATAACTCTTCAGTCTCCAGCTCCACCTCATTTTTTTTTTGGTCAATGCCAAAATGTCAAAAAGACTGCTGGGTAAAATGGCAGCTGCGTCCAATGTGACACCGCTTGGCCTCCTGCACATGAGACCCCTGCAGTGGTGGCTCAGGACCAGAGAGTTTTTCTGGAGGGGCTAACAGGCCTTAGACAGGATGCCCCCCTCATGGACTGGGGGGTGGTCATGAGTGGCTATCAACTGCCTGGAGATGATGGCGGTGCTTCTAGCACTGGAGCATTTTCTCCCAGATCTGAGAGGCCATCATGTGCTGGTCCATATGGACAACACATCCGTGGTCTATTACATCAACCATCAGGGGTCTGCCCAGAAGTGGTGAAGCAACAATGTTTTACAGATGACACAAGTGGACCTGTTTGTGAGTCGAGAGACCTTGCACTGGTTTTCCCTTACCCACCCTACTCCTCTCTGACCGGATGCCATGGTGGAGGCATGGGCGAGGCTGTATGCCCATCCCCAATTGCGCTGCTCCCTGGAGATCTAGAGAGAGTTTGCCAGGAATGAGTCTGTCTCCTTCTTGTAGCCCCTTGCTCTCTGGACCAGCCATGGTTTGTGGACCTGGTAGCCAATTTCTGAACACCCTGCCTAGGCGATACCTTTCACGCAGGATCTCATCTCTCAGGCGGGGGGGACCTTGTCTTACCCCCTCTCAGAGTTGTGGAGGCTGTGGCCCCTGAGGGAGCACAGCTTTTAAATTCTGGTCTCTCAGCCAAAGTTGTAGAGACCGTTCTCCAGTCCAGAGCTTCCTTCACAAGGAGGTCGTATACCACAAAATGACTACTGTTCACTGTATGGTATCAGAACCATCAGTTAGATCCAGTTAACTGACCGTTTTTTCCAGTGTTGGAATTTCTTCAAGAACAGTTCGCCAAGGTTTGTCTCCCTCCACCCTACAGGTTTACAAGTCTGCTATTGCAGCATATCATTCTCCACTTGCTGAGGGATTGCTGGGGAAAACCCTGTTACGGACAGGTTTTCTCTGCAGTACCCGGAGACCGAGGCTTCCCGTACAACCTAGAGTGCCTTCGTGGGACCTGCCTGTGGTTCTGGAGGACCTGTCGAAGCCTCCCTTTGTGCCCTTGCACAAGAGACCTTCAGGCCCTTTCTGTAGCCCCCTCTCTGCTGGAATTTACCCCAAGCATGGCCAGTGCCTTTCTCTTTCCCAGGCCGGGGTATGTTCCCAATGTGCCCTCTGTTGCCCCACAGCCAGTCATACTCCAGGCATTCTATCCTCCCCTCTTTCAGGACCCCGACCAGGACAAGCTTAATACATCCACAGAACTGCCCAGCTGTTTGTCTGCTATGGTCCATATCAGAGGGGTCTTCCTGTGGACAACATATAATAAAATGGTTGCTGAATTGTGAGGGTGCACTCACTTTTGTGAGATACTGTACATGTAAAAGGAACTATATGAATATTTACATATGAGATTAGCATGAGCATGTTTATAAAAAAATATGTAGAATGTAAATAGAATGTATATTTTACAGTATATGTGCAAACATACAGTACACAAGGATATGTAGTGTGCAAGTAAAATGCAATAGTACTGAATGCAATAGTATTTTAAGAATTTAAGAATTGTGCAGTGTTAACATATGATTTAAAAATGTCAGTTGACACCATGTACTTAAACTGATCCACCTTCACCACCTCTGCTCCTTGCAACCACACAACTTCCCTTTCATTCAAACACGTGCTCTGTGTTGCTACTGCTGACTTTCATGTATTGGTGCTACAGTCCATAGTGGGGCCTTCTTAAGGTTTACCCACTAGGTGGCGATGTTGGACTGTGCTTGAAGAAAACTAACTAATAACAAAACTAATTTGAACAAATATTTTGCTACAACTACATTTAAATATATTCTTTTGGCATTAGTTGACTCTTATGTCCAAAGCGACTTACATTTTGAGGAATACGACAAGCGATTCATCATTAGATGGCAATAAACACGAGAAGTGCCTGTTATGTAAGTTTCAGTCATCGTTAAAAATAGTAAAAACTAGGACAGGAAGTGATCAAGAATAAGAGGCAGGTTGATGCTCACAGAAAAAAAAAAGAGTTTTGAGTTGTTTGTGGATGGTTGTGAAGGATTCGGCTTTCCAGATGCAACTCTACATACTCTTTTTTGTCTCAGCTCTTATAGTCCTATTGGCCTGCTGAATGTGGCTGAGTTTGAAGAGATTTAAACAAAATAAGCATTTTAAACATTATGTAGAATTCAAATACTTATGGAAGGAATCTCTCCGATATCAGGGCTTTGTAATGAATAGTACGTTTGTGCAAAAGTGTTCGTAAGGGTTTGAATCAAAATCCTTCAAATGCAGCCTTTTATATTTATCATCATTATTTCTGCTTGAAAAACTTTTGTTTCCTGATATTTAATTGCTGCAATAATAAATATATATATATACCCAATAAATTATTGTTTTTAGACATAATGACTATTTAAATGTAGCATCTGGTTACTCATGTATTTTTATTTTAAGAAGTTATTTTAACTAAATATAATATTAATTAATATATCAATTTAAATAAACTCATTTATTCAATTAATCCTATAGAATAATTATTATATTCATCTGTTAAAAAAATTATTTATATATTTATTCCATAAAAATGATAGAATATCAAATCTGTTCATGTTTTCTCAGTCAGTTTTGTCCAAATCTCTCATTAGCATGTGAAACAGCGATTTCTTGCAACTTCTGAAAAGCTTTTAAAATTGATATAATGGATATTTCGAAATACAGTAGCATTATATGCCATAATTTCAATCATACACTATATGGACACACGATTAATCATGTAATATGTGGTTGCCTGCTATTGAGCTCTTATTGAGTGTAATTAATCTTGTCACATTCTTGGGTGAACCTGCTGTGGATTTGAACACAATCAATCATGGTTTCTCGACATTGTCATAACTTTGAAATAATTATATTCTAGACCAGGCATCAGATTATAAAATACAACTGTAAGTCTGGGGTTACATAACTTACATTAACTCTTATCTAATACGTCCCAAAGGTATTTCATATTCAGTGGCATTTTTTTAGTGATTGAATTTCTCAGAGAGAATATGATCTGCTTTACAACGTGTGTGTGTGTGTGTGTGTGTGTGTGTGTGTGCGTCCCAGTGTAATCGGTTGGAGCATCTGAATTGTGGTAGACATGGCTTAGACTGAAACCCACGTATAATACACATCTAGATCCGAGTCTGCGTGTTCTCAGGGTGGTGAATCCTGAATATTACAAAGACGTCTACTGTACCATCTGTCGCTGGCCTCTTAGCTGATGAAATTGAAATATTTACCAATTCTGATTCAAAATGGCTTAAACATTTTACCTTTGTGATATGTCGCTCGGAGGCAGAAGTAACGTGAATATTAAGTGTGTTGCATTAACATGAGAGCAACTGTTGTGGTTTGATTGTTTTTGACCCATTTTTTTTCAAACACCGGTAGCAGAGACAGCTCTCATTACGCCATGTTTACCTTTCGACCAGCCCTGCAAATGGCACCTTTATTACACTAATTCCATGTGAGTTATAGTTAAAGCAAACATAGAAAGAGCAGATACGCATTCAAATACGCAAACGCCTTATCGGACGCATTTCCTTTTTTTTTTTTTTTTTTGAAGAATCAACATTCGTTTACAGCTGGGTGTAAATCTTTTCCCAGTGCATGAGAGATGACAAGAAGTTGTGAGGAAATTGTATGTGTTTTTTTTTTTTTTTTTTTTGGGTTTGGTGTCAGGAACAAACTGCTCTGTTTCCTTGGTGACTTTTTAAATCCACCTTTTTTTTTTTTTTTTTGCACCAGCAGCAAATATTGAATATGAAAGAAGCAGCACAGACTTGTTTATCACAGGGGGAGAATTCTAATATACAGGCATATTTCAGCATTAAATCCTCTTAAAAATATATATTTACTAATTTTAATAGCAATTTTTGAGGCACATACTGTAGAATCAGGACAAAACAGGATCTTGATCTGTATGTACATATTTATTTACATCATCACTTCAGAGAGTACAGCCATTCAACAACAAAAAAAACAAAAAACATTGCACACATCCTCAGAACAATTTTTTTATGAAATACAGTTTTATTAGATTGAAGATCAATAAATAAATGCATCAGTAATAAATAAATAATCGGCATTGAATTTGCCTTCTTATCGGGATGTGAGTGTATACAAAATACAAAATATTTAATAGGCTTATGCTTGTTTGCATATCCAAAATGTTGATGATTGCTCCTGGAATGTTTCTTGTGGTAATGGTGGCGGTGCTACCAAAGTCCTTATCCATGGCTTTCTCTTTCTTCCTAATACCAGGACACAATGTGAAAGTCTTCTCCCAATCTAGGCTGCTACGATTTATGGTCAGAAGCCACCATCTTCTTTTACTTCTTCCCCAATCACAGTCCTGCTTTCCTAAATCAGGAACAGCACAGGGGCCATCTAAAAAAAAGGCTGGACTCCTGTCCATTAGAGTTTCAGCATTTCATCTTTTTTCCCTTTAGCTTCTAAGCTGCTCAGGCTTTCTTGGTAGCAGCTTTGGCTTTCTTTTTGGTTAGCTGGCTCACCAGGTCACGGTAAGCACTGGAGCGCAGAAATCGTGGGTAGCAGTCCTTTTCCATGAGGATGTAGATCAGATACTGTGCTTGATCGAAGGAGGTTGCTGTTGGGTATTTGACGTTGGCTTGGGTAATGTCTCGAGTCTCGTGGTCTATGTTCACCTGATTGAAAGAATATAGTGAGCTGGTGCATTGGAATACAATTATGCCATCTTATATATAGTGTATAGATAATACAGAAATCTGCACAATAATCACCTCTCTTGGAGCTTTACTTCCGATGAACTCATTGTAAATCCTCTGAGCTTTGGCGTGGAGTTTGGGTTCGGACTTTGTGTTTTTGTAATCCTTGCAAGCCAGGTAGAAGGCGATGTTCTCCTCGCTGAATTCAGACACCAGGAAAGCTCTAAAGGCATACAGTCCATCTGTCGAATAGAGAAAAAAACAGATTACTTGTAAACAATGCTGCATTAACATTTCAATATCCTACCCAGACTACGCACATCTGTGCACTACACTGCCACAACCATGATTGTAATATTATTAAAATAATCTACACTCCGATAAACCCAGCATCATCCCCCTGTCCTGTTTAGCTCTGTCATTTTACCGATTCACTCGAAGGTCATTTCATCCTTTTTTTTGAGCAATCCTGTTTGTAGGTCACTTACGTTTGCTACATAACAGATTTTCAAAAGACTCCTTCCACATCAAGCATTCCTCCAAGGTCAGTCTGCAGAAAGAGACATAATAGCCGGGTCACTACATGCACACACAGCCTTCACCTCCTCGTTATGCACAACACACCTTATAATAAGTGAAACACAACAATCAATATGCAATATGATACACACCTTGGTTTTCTAAGCTTGTAAGCATAGCACAGAATCTTCCAGTCATGCTTTTGCAGAAAGCTGCTCATGCGTGCTTTTAACCCTTTAGCCCTGCAGGGTAGACATGAACATTCCGTTATATAATACGAACACACATACACCGTCTGCACTTATGCAAGATGTATTGACAAAAAGAAAAGCGTAATATTGAGAGTTGAGGATGAATTCTATACCTTTCCAGGCAGTTGTTTGGCAGTGCTGCTAGTCCTCTGCACATTGTGTGTCCAAGGATGATTGAAATATCCAGATAAATGTTGTGCGAGTTTATCAGCAGTGTGACGACGGAGGAGCAGCTGGGAGTTTATATAGAGCAGGAAACAAATCGTCATCTTTGCTCTCAACCACTCACACTGCAGCTCTCACTGCCTGTCTTTCTCTCTCTCTCTCTCTCTCTCTCTCTCTCGCTTGCTTACTCTCTATCTTTCTTTCTGACTGTATGTTGTGTGTTTGTGTGTGTGTGTGTGTGCATGTGTGTTGTAAAAATGGGAAAAAATGCAACATCCAAGATTCTGGTAGCAAACTTGTTTAACATTTCATGGGGTAAGAAGAAAATATGTGTTAATTTCTTAAATCTATTTACCATTTACGGTTTAGAATGATGCAGACCGGAAAGAGAGAGAGAGAGAAAGAGCGAGAGAGAGAGAGAGAGAGAGAGAGAGAGAGAGAGAGAGAGAGAGAGAGAGAGAGAAAAGAATGCATTCTATCAAATTTGTTGCCATTGAAATATATTAAAGCAATACTTTTGAGAAATATATATTTTATATTTAGTCACGTTCAGTCTATAAAAAAAGGAATAAAACATAACAATCAACAAGAAAGTGTTCAGATGAAGCACCTCATATTTACTCTTACCACCCTAAAACTGATTATTATTTACAGTTACAATGTATTCTGAGGGAAGCTGTGTCTTAAGTCTAGAAATAAAAGAAAAGGCTTAGAATACCCTTTGGCTGAATGAGCACAAATCTCACCAAATCTCCACAAATCTAGTGGAACATCTTCCCAGAAGAGTGGAAGCTATTTTAACAGCAGATGGGGACTCATTGAGGTATGGTAGGTTCTAAAAGCACAATGAATCCTATGAGCAGGTGTGCACACACAAATTTTTCCTTAGAATGTATGAAACAGAGATGCAAAAATAAAGATACAACACTGTAACTTATCCCATTATTTTTCAGCATGGAACAGAATTGGGGGATCAGATGTGTATAATTTGATTAACTCACAACATGGAACATTTAATTAACTTTATTGTGTGACAGTTAAAAGGAGTTCTGGAAATCCCACCTACATCCTGTGACATCACTAGTCACAAAACTTCATTGCTTTGAAACACATTTTGATGTGCAGCAAATGAATTATGTAGGGATAAATGCTTTTCTAAGGATGGAGCACTTCTGCAGATGTTGGCCTAGAGATACCTGCAATGTGTGTCACTGTCTGGAAACTCTTTATCGTGTACTAGGCGGACTGCAGAGCGGGAAAATAACCCCGTTGTTTCCTCTTTCTAAGACACCGTTTCTTATCTTGAGGTAACATGCCCTAGAACAGGACAATCACCCTAACACACTGAAGTCATGTTGAGGAAAAATGAGAGGAGGTTTTTTTCTGCTTATGCCCTCAAAACAAGATTAGACTGGACCACCAACAGGTTCTCTGCAGCTGCTGGAAATGGGGATGGCACTTTTGAAAGATGAAATATTAAAGAAATGGGGATTATTCGGTGCATGTGAGGATAAACACTATGTGTCCTTATCTCTATGATTTAGATCATTTGAACAGCCATGCTGCCAGATTACTGAATAGCATCAGTTTTGTAAAACTGTTTGATTAGGTACTGTGGACCATCTTTCAGTTTATATCAGATCAGGTTTCCAGTTTGCAAAATGCATTCGCAAATATGCAATTGGTTTGGTTGCATATGTATTTATGCGAAGGTAAATATCCTGCAAATTAATTCTAATCCAGTTACAATCAGCACTCAATGTGCAACTCAAAGTTTTATCCAATAAAACAATAGATAGAGTTCATCAGTGTGTAATTAAAATTTAAAAAGGATCTCAATACACCCTAAAGGCACCAGAATGCCTCCCAGGCCCCAGATCATCTCCCAGGATCCAGAGTATCTTCTAGTCCACAAAGAATCTCCTACCGTAGATCACAGAGATTCAATGAATATTAGTCAATCACTTGATATATGGGCATTAGTCAGAGAAGCAGCCAAGAGGACAAGGACAAGTCTCTGAAACTATTTACCAGACAACAACAGACTGGCCATTACCGAATATGAGGCTTAATGGTAAAAGAAGAAGCCATTAGTGGTAATAATCCATATGGAAACATGCAAAAAGACGTTTCTCTTGATTTAGGAGACCAATATGTAACTCATTTGTGTCAGCCTATGGCACAAAAAACACTATTTTATTATGTAATATATTGTGATGTAATATTTTGCAGAATGAGTTTACACTTAGTAGTCTGTAAATCCATATTTTGAATAGAGATGTCAGTACTATATTCTCATTAAGCAAGCATAGTATTATTTGAAATATGTGCTGTTAAAAATAACAATTTTGAAACAGAACACTGTTTGTTCTAGGGGCTGCACGTAGGCCTTGCCATTTCCCAATCTTGTGAGATTTATGCCCGCAGCACAGTCTGATTTTAGATAAACTTTATATAACTGAACATTTTTATATGGCCCTCTTGAGCTTATACAACACAAAACAATAAAGCTCTTTCTCACTGCTCCAAGTGAGTTGTGCTTTTAGACTTTAGGTCTGTGACATATTTAATTAATTTCCTGAAGTGGGTTATTTAAAGTTGGATGTTTTTATGTCTATCATTTCTTGTTTCAATCATTTGCTTGTCGAATGAACCAGGAGTCGAGCATGAGCGTGTAATACAATTGTTATGTCAATAATTGTCTTATTGTACTACATATTGTGTAACAAACCAATCAGGTACCCAGGACAGTGCATGACAAGAGAACAGATCACAAACAGAATGGAGAAGCAAAGGTCAAACAATGAATAGAAAGCACAAATCCAACTATCTCAAATCAAACAAATATGGAAAAAAGATACTGACATCTTTATTTGTGAAAGTGCGTCACTGTGCTTATATATTTCACTGTATTATAAACTCATTTTGGGTGTACAATGTATACTATAAGTTCACACACTACTGTTCAAATGGCAGAATTTTGTGATGTAATAAAAAAATAGAAACATTTATATTGAATTATTTATTTTTCTAATTTAACTTGGGTTTGGATACTTTAAATATCCATTGTGCACAAAAAATGTCTTTATTGTAACCCTTTCTGCTTCAGGGACTGTATCATGGCTGAACCTGTGCCTTGACTGCAACTTCCTTACAAACTGAAATGTGCAAAAAAAGAATTTAACTGTGCTGTAATGCATGTGTGACAAGTTAAAGCTTGTCTTTTTAAACCTATTATTTATATACAGTATATTATTAAAGCACATTCTGATTTTATTACAGCGTTTTGAGTAAGCGTTCGTCTTAACATTGCAATATTTTCAGATCCTACTTGCAAAAACACATAGATACAACAATTTAAAGAGCATCCCCTGTGCATAGCGCCATTTATGGTCACACCAAAAACTTTTAGTTAGTTTCATGTCTGGGTTGTTTGTGTCTAGACATGTGAAGAATAGGTCTCCTGGCAGACTCCCTGGTAAATTTTTACCTTGTCTTTTAATAAATTTTGGAGAGACATCATGTTCTTGGTGATGTGGCTGGTGCTCCATTTTCTCAATTTTTAAAAGGCTGTATGATGTTCTATGGTATTGTATCTAATGGTTTGAAAAACCTTTTATACCCTTCTCCTGATTGATACCTTTCAAAACTTGGCTTACCAGGTGAATAAAACCAAGCAGATGTGAAGAAAATCCTACAGAAATATAGCATAAAGACAAAATATTCTTGTAAAAGTTTTAAAGTGATCAGGTTGTTTTAAATTATGTAAATCATCAGAACACAAACTGAACTTTGTTTATGTTTCCACATGGATGTTTTAAATTGCTAATTATATTTATACACGCATACACCGATTAGGAATAACATTATGACCAGTGAGTAAATAACACTGATTATCTCTTCATCATGGTAACCTACAGAGACAGCAAGAAAAGGAAAAGTGTAGGAGGGTGGAGGTTTGGGTTGGTACTTTAAATGTTGGCACTATGACAGGTAATGGGATAGAGATATCTGATATGATGGAGAGGAGAAAGGTAGATATTTTCTGTTTTCAGGAGACCAAGTGGAAAGTGAGTAAGGCCAGATACATTGGACGTGGGTTTAAACTGTTCTATCATGGTGTGGATGGAAAGAGAAATGGTGTAGGGGTGATCCTGAAAGAAGAGTTTATTAAGAGTGAAGTGAGATGAAGAGAGTTTCTGATAGGGTGATAAATGTGAAGCTGGAAGTTGAAGGTGTGATAATAAATGTCATCAGTGCTTATGCTTCACAAGTGGGCTGTGAGATAGAGGAGAAGGAAATTCTGGAGTGAGTTAGATAAAGTGGTAGATGGTGTATCTAGGAATAAAATATTTCTAATTGGGGCGGATTAAATAGGCATGTAGGCGAAGGGAACAGAGGTGATGAGGAGGTGATGGGTAGGTATGGCTTTAAGGAGAGGAATGTGGAAGGGCAGATGGTGGTAGATTTTGACAAAAGGATGGAAATGGCAGTGGTATACACGTATTTTAAGAAGAAGGAGGATCATAGGGTGACATATAAGAGTGGAGGAAGGTGCACACAGGTGGATTATGTTCTATGTAGGAGATGCAACCTGAAGGAGATTGGAGACTGTAAGATATTGGCAGGGGACAGTGTAGCTAGACAGCATCGGATGGTGGTCTGTAGGATGGTTTTGGTGGTGAAGAAAAAGAGGAGAAGAGTGAGGACTGAAAGAAGAATAAGATGGTGGAAACTGAAGGAGGAAGACTGTAGTGTGAGATTTAGGGAAAAGGTCAGACAGGGGCTCATTGGTGGTGAAGAGGTGCTAGATGATTGGGCAACAACTGCAGAAGTGATAAGAGAGACAGCTAGAAAAGTAGCATATGAGGAGCTGTATGAGAAGTTGCACACTAAGGAAGGAGAAAAGGATTTGTACCGATTGTCCAGGCAGAGGGACTAAACTGGGAAGGATTTGCTGCAAGTTGGAGTAATAAAATATGTAGATGGAAATGTGTTGACTAGTGAGAAAAGTGTGTTGAGAAAATGGAGGGAGTATTTTGGATGGTATGGAGATGGTGAAGCAGGAAGTGGATAGAATTATTTAGGAGGAAATGAGAGCAGCAATGAGGAGGATGAAGAGTGGAAGTCGGTTGGACCAGATGACATACCAGTAGAAGCATGGAGATGTTTAGGATAGATGTCAGTGGAGTTTTTACCAAGAGAAATGGAGAAGAAGTGTGCTGGTACCAATCTTTAAGATTGAGGGAGATGTGCAGACCTGCAGTAACTACAAGGGAATAAAGTTGATCAGTCACACCATGAAGTTATGCGAAAGAGTAGTGGAAGCCAGGCTGAGAGAAGAGGTGACTGTGAGCAGTATTATTGTTTAATGCCGAGGAAGAGCACAACAGCCGCATAATTTGCTTTGAGAACGTTGATGGAGAAGTATAGAGAAGGTCAGAAGGAGTTGCATTGTGTGTTTGTGGATTTAGAGAAAGCGTACGACAGGGTGGCGAGGGAGAAGTTGTGGTATTGTATGAGGAAGTCAGGTGTGTCAGAGAACTATGTTATGGTGGTGCAAGACATGTATAAGGACAGTGTGACAGCAGTGAAGTGTGCAGTAGGAACGACAGACTGAATCAAGGTAGAGGTTACATGTTACACCAAGGATCATTAATGCGCATCAGGAGGGAAGGCTGGTCCGTGTGGTCCGATCCAAGTTAATACTGTTAATGCTCTAAGGTTCAGGAGTGTTTGGGCTGAAAAAGTGGAACAACACAATTTAAGGCAGGTGGTCATGTTATTTCTGAGCAGTATATATACAACCAGGCCATTGTAACTTTGGAATTTTCCCCCTAAATGTATGAAAAATACGTTCACATAGGCTGTTAAATGAATGGTATCTCAGTGGTTAGGGCCCTGGGTTACTGATTGGAAGGGTAATGTTCAAGTTCCGGTATTGTCAAGCTGATACTTTTGGGGCAATGCCCTTAACCCTTAGTACTCCAGAGGTCCTGTATCCTGTATGTCTGACCCCAGCTTCCTAACATTGCTGGGATGTGCGAAGACATTTTTTTTTACCGTGCTCTATGTAACAAGTGTAACATGCAACAAGTATAAAAGCACCATTCAAACACCACCTTAAATTAATTGTGGGTTTAATTTTTTTTCTTACATCAGCCTTGCTAACAGGGTTGTGTAAACTTTTTTATGTTCATTATACGTCAGGTTCTGATCAATTTTCCCAAATATTATTTTGAATCTCTTTTCAGCGCACTCGATGTGGACATTATATAATGTTACTGATTTAAATACCCAACCAAACCCTCTATATGTTCAATACAGTACAATGTCAACTATAGGGTTCATTTAACAAATTTATATTTGGTGTAAATTCAAAGATGCAGAAATAGGCACATCATAACAGTCCGCTTATTTTTCTGCCATGCCTCTTGTTTCCTAGCAATGTGGAAAAAAACAGCTGAGTGCTAAGCCCTAGCTCAAGGTCACTGTCTGCTCTAATGCCTGTTAAATGGTGTGAATTAGCGGAGAAAGAAGGTGAGCGAGAGCGCATCCGGGAATCAGCTGTTTAAGGCAGCAATGATTCCCAGCATGGTTGTTTGGAGAGTGTTGGTTTGGGGCTACCCCAGGAGCATGTGAATGTTCAGTGAATGTTTTTCACAGGGAATGATTACAATTAGTACAAATTAGTAGCATTGTTTCCTTTTACTTACTTAACGTATGCATTATTACAGTATAAGATTAATTTTTTTATATTTATCCTAAAAATTATGATACATATCCCAAAATCGTACATGATTGCCTTTTAAAAGAAAAAAAATGGGATTCAGGACTGGTTATTTCCTGGAAGCTTCTTCAATGGGCCACAACAAATACGAAATTTGTGTGTAAATGCTTTCATAAGTTAAATGCAATTAAAACCTCCGGTTTCTTCTTTGTACTTATGTGTACATGATCATTAATCACCCAAAATATTAAAAAGTGCATTTATGGCACAGATGCATTACATGTCTTGTTAGGCTCTAAATGCTTCAGCAATCCAGCAGGGTCACTGCAGTGCATCAGCTACCATGGACACACATGCTTACTTTCATTTATATAATTCCATGAATTTTACTATTTTTTCCATGAATTGAGATTAGACAAGCTATACTTATTTGTTAAAATATATGGGTATTAATTTAAAAGACTCAGAATCATCTTTATTGCCAAGTATCATGGGTTGCATATACAAGGAATTTGTCATGGTGCATAAAAAAATGAAAATATGGATTATTAATATATATAATATATTGATATTAATATAAATTAATGAAGATTTCAAATATACAATTTGTGCATAGTATGTAAATTAAGTATAATTTACTTTGGATCTGGGATTGTGGGTTTGAGTCCCCACCACAACAGGCTGCAGGAAAGCGGTTCCGAAGCATTCGGGCCACCATATCCACACTGTGTTACAGTTTCTTCCCTCAAGCCATCAGGCTTTTTAACATAGAACTGAACTGAACTGAACTCACACACACACACACACACACACACGCACACACACAAAACTGTGTGACTGATCTGTACAACCCGGACTCGTACTCACTTCGCACTCTCATGACTTCAGAACCACTCACATTACATCACTTCATTACCATAAACTGTTTACCTGCCATTTTTTTGCACTTCTTTGCAGGATTGCTGCTATTGCCCTTTTGCGTAACATTTTGTTGTGCTACTGTTCACTTTCTGTTCATTTTGTCTCTTTACAACAGGTTTACTGGCAGAGCTATTTTGTATTTTGTGTTTTGTGTCTTTGTCTTGCACTGCCTTGTGTTGTCTTGCACTGTCTTGTGTTGTCTTTGCATTGTTTTCACCAGGTTGCACACATGCACCTTATGTGGCGAGGACACCTACTATTCCATAGCCCTGTGCTTTCTGTTTTCTGTGATTGTTGTTGTATGTAGCATCAGGGTTCTGGAGGAAGGTTGTTTCATTTCACTGTGTACTGCGTCAGCTATATATGGTTGAAATGACAATAAAAGCTTCTTGACTTGACTCGAGATAGGGTGAAGCTGTTTTTCTGTCCTGATATACACACAGCCTCTGGCCAGAGGGGAGTGACTCAAAAAGTCTATGTTCAGGGTGAGAGGAGCTGCCTCCTTCAGGGTTATGGAAGTGTGCAGGTCCTGGGAAGCTGGAAGATTGCAGCCAATCACCTTCTCAGCATAGTGGATGACACACTTCGGTCAGCCTTTGTCTTTAGCATCATACCAGATGGTGATGGAGGAAGTGAGTATTTACTCAGTGATGGATGTGAAGTGATGCACTATCATTTCATTTGGTAGGTTCCTCAGCTGTTGCAGAAAATACAACCTCTGATGCCTTTTTTTAGTCAAAGTGCTGATGTTCAGGTCCCACTTAAGGTCCTGAGAGATGATGGTTCCCAGGAAGCAGAAGGAGTTGACAGTGTCAACAGCAGAGTCACACAGTATGACAGGGGAGGTGGGGCTGGGTCATACATTTGTATGTGAAAATAAAATAAATAAAACTTGGCAGCATTGCCATAAATAAAATACCAGTTACTCTGGCCTGTAAAGCAATATGAAAACTATTTATTGAGGCTCACATGAAAGCAACAGCACACATCCCACAAGCTGAATGAATTGTTATTGATTCTAAATTACCTTTGTAAATGCTGCTATTCCAGTTATGACCCACTGACGTAAACATTATACCCACTGGCCTCATTTCTTCATTTTGCTCATCATCAGAGGTGAACCTGATGGCCTGTGGGGATTTTGGAAAAGCCACTATTAAGCAATGTGAACAGTTTACTTCCTGGCTGCACTCAGGGCACTAAATGTGCTTACTATCAGCAGTCCGGCTTAGCAACCAAGCGAGGGATCTTCCCAGGGGCAGAGCTGTGAATTGCACACTCACATGTGATAAGTAATAAATGGCAATGCTCATGAAATGTGTGAGGCACTGAGATATAACAAAACCCAACATAACGCTTTGAAAAAAGGGTTAATTGCTAAACCAAAGTAAAACCACACTGCTTTTCGACTTATATTTTTCCCATCTGTATTTATTGATTGTTGTGTCAAAATCCCATCCATATTTTAGAGACATGCCAGATCAATAAAAGAATAAAAGGGCTAGATAAATGTGTTTTACTGGAGGTTATCAGATAGGTTGGAAAGTGGAAAAGGTTCAATAAAGCATAAATATGTGATGAACAAGGTATTGTGCGTCACATGCTGAAAAGACCTTGATCAAATTTATATGTATAGCCCTATTAAAAAATTTACATTGTCACACAGCAACATTACAGATATTCTGCTGTAGCTTTAAATCCTAATAGACAAACCAGGGTTGACTGCCAAACACAAAAAAGGGCAATTTAAGGAAGAAACCTGGAGATCAAACAGACTCAAAAAGTGATACTGGATAGTGTGATTAGAAATCCTAACTGTCTAAAAAAAAACAAGCTTAACTACACAAGTCCTGTTTTTTTTTTTAATTACAATCAGGCTTGTACATCAATATTCAGCAAATGTTTTAGCCTATTTTCATGTTTGTTTTCATGACCTAAGTTGTTCCTATTAAATCATGATGTTGAGGATTTAGTAATTGGGGAGATTGTTAACTACAGTATGCCACTGCATCAGTGTGAATAGAAGAAGAAACTAAAAAAAAATGCACATGGACACTTCATTTGTATGTAGTTTGTTCAAGAGAATGTGCAATTACTCAATATTTTTTATATAAATATAAGGTAAATAAATAAACACAACAATCAAATTACCCTCATGACCCCAACTGAAAATACTGCTTTATAACACTAAGCCTTCTAATGGCTTCCTAAAAACTCTGGGATGGATTTAAGGCAGTCTTTATAATTGTAGCTGCACAAATCTACAGTTTTTAAAACTTAAGCAAGTTTTGGGGGGTAGCAGATTTTTCCATTAGCACTACCCAAAGATGAGACATAAGTACCCTTTTAAACCACTGTGGGATAAGTGCATGCCTATTATCTCTCTCTAGCTCTCTCTCTGCCAAACATACATACAACCACACATGCATACATCCTAATCTGATGTATTGCAAGTGCCTGATTCTGACACACTTCAAAAGAACTGTGGTTCTTTATGACATACATAAATACCTGATTCATGCTTATATCTCTAGGACTTTACTCTGTACTGCATAGGATGCTCCCATATGGATACCCTAAATATACGTATTTATTAACTGTCACACAAAAGAGAATTAATTATTTTTTCTATATTGTTCCTCTCAAGAGTTTTCCCTCATGGTGTCTCAGGGAGATTTTTCTTGCCACAGTCACTTTTGACTTGCTTAATAGAAATCTACCTATAAGCCTAAACCCAGTTACTATAAATCTATACAGTGAAGAAAATAAGTATTTGAACACCCTGCTATTTTGCAAGTTCTCCCACTTAGAAATCATGGAGGGGTCTGAAATTGTCGTCGTAGGTGCATGTCCACTGTGAGAGAAAAAAAAATCCAGAAACCGCAATGTATGATTTTTTAACTATTGATTTGTATGATACAGCTGCAAATAAGTATTTGAACACCTGAGAAAGTCAATGTTAATATTTGGTACAGTAGCCTTTGTTTGCAATTACAGAGGTGAAACGTTTCCTGTTTTTCACCAGGTTTGCACACACTGCAGGAGGGATTTTAGCCCACTCCTCCACACAGATCTTCTCTAGATCAGTCAGGTTTCTGGCCTGAGAAACATGGAGTTTGAGTTCCCTCCAAAGATTCTTTATTGGGTTTAGGTCTGGAGACTGGCTAGGCTACGCCAGAACCTTGATATGCTTCTTACAGAGCCACTCCTTGGTTATCTTGGCTGTGTGTTTCGGGTCATTGTCATGTTGGAAGACCCAGCATATACCCATCTTTAATGCTCTAACTGAGGGAAGGAGGTTGTTCCCCAAAATCTCGCAATACATGGCCCCGGTCATCCTCTCCTTAATATAGTGCAGTCGCCCTGTCCCATGTGCAGTAAAACACCCCCAAAGCATGATGCTACCACCCCAATGCTTCACAATAGGGATGGTGTTCTTGGGATGGTACTCATCATTCTTCTTTCTCCAAAAACGTTTAGTGGAATTATGACCCAAAAGTTCTATTTTGGTCTCATCTGACCACATGACTTTCTTCCATGACTCCTCTGGATCATCCATGGTCATTGGCAAACTTAAGACGTGCCTGGACATGTGCTGGTTTAGGCAGGGGAACCTTCCGTGCCATGCATGATTTCAAACCATGACGTCTGAGTGTATTACCAACAGTATTACCAACTGATTTCTCACCTTCCTTAGGATCATTAAGACCCCATGAGGTGAGATCTTGCATGGAGCCCCAGTCCGAGGGAGATTGACAGTCATGTTTAGCTTCTTCCATTTTCTAATGATTGCTCCAACAGTGGACCTTTTTTCACCAAGCTGCTTGGCAATTTCCCTGTAGCCCTTTCCAGCCTTGTGGAGGTGTACAATTTTGTCTCTAGTGTCTTTGGACAGCTCTTTGGTCTTGGCCATGTTAGTAGTTGGATTCTTACTGATTGTATGGGGTGGACAGGTGTCTTTATTCAGCTAATGACCTCAAACAGGTGCATCTAGTTTAGGATAATAAATGTAGTGGAGGTGGACATTTTAAAGGCAGACTAACAGGTCTTTGAGGTTCAGAATTTTAGCTGATAGACAGGTGTTCAAAACTTATTTACAGATTTATCATACAAATAAATAGTTAAAAAATAATATATTGTGATTTCTGGATGTTTTATTTTTTTTTAGATTATGTATCTCACAGTGGACATGCACCTACGATGACAATTTCAGACCCCTCCATGATTTCTAAGTGGGAGAACTTGCAGAATAGCAGTGTTCAAATACTTATTTTCCTCACTGTGTATAAAAAATAAATAAAACGTCTACTGTTAAAAATACTGTACAAATAAAACCAGAGCTTTTTCTTTGGTTACACCTATGTGACATATTATTAACCAATATTGCCTGTATAAAGCTGTTAAAGAAAACACACTGGTTGTATAATCTTTCTTAGTGACCTTTATTTCAGACCCAATCATCAACAAAGCACTGACATAGTCTGACATAGTCGTCTTTTTTTATTCATCATCCTGAAATAAACTTGATGAGAATTTCCAATCTTTAGAGTGATCTACTAAATGTGAAACATCTCATTATAGGCTGCTTATTACAATGATGAAAAGTTGATCCAGTGAGATGAGGTGGAGCCAAATTTGACAATTTATCTTTGCTTTTTATAGCAAGATTCTTGTTTGTGCATTTTCGAGTGGCCAAAATAATATTTGACTTTCAATATATTATATATTGTTTTAGCTTTCGGACATGAAATGATCAATTTGCTAGATTGGAGCACTGTTTAGTGCTTATTTTTAGGACCTTGTACCCATCTGCCTGTAAATAGAGAAAATGGATGAACCGATTAGGGGTTATTTATGAAATATTTAGTGATGTCTTAGACTTTACCTATAAAATCTGGTTAGATATTTTCTGTGATAAATGAGGTAATGCTGTTTAGCCTATTGCTTTTGATTATTTCTATATTTTGACTGTGAATGGGCAAATTAACTCGGATAAGTAGGGTACTTGGGCTTGTTTAGATTGGCAGCGTATCCTGAGAACAGCTGTAAAGACCAGATAATGGAATTGGATTGGATTCCACTTAGGATGGAAAAGAGGAAGGCTAAGTAGAAGGTTAATTGATGTGGTGAGGGAAGACATGCAAGTTGTTGATTGGAAAGAGGTAGGTGTAGAGAACAGAGTACTATGGAGACGGATGATCTGCTGTGGAAACCCTTAACGGGAACAGCCAAAAGATGAAGAAGAATACCATACCTACTTTTTTATGAACCAGGATTTAAAAGAGCTGTAGCTGTAAAAGTAGCACTACATGAAAAGTATAATGATAACTCAAATGTTTACAAAGCAGAGTATTGTCTAGCACAGTGTTTAAAATACTAAAGCATCCAAATTCTTTCCATCCTATAAAACCCTACACCATACAAAGTGAATTTTTCAATTACTTAAAAAAAAAATCCAGAGGAATTTTGATTGTGTAATTAAAGTTGTCATCTGTTGTCAAATCTTTTATCACCAAAGTACATAAAAAAGAAATCACACTACAAACGTATACCACTTATGGTGTGCAAAACTTTGCCCATTCAGCTACTCCAAAATGTATACTGTTGGAATTGAATTGAAATAGGAAGTAAATCTTTACCATTTTTAAAAAAAAAAAATTTATTTTTACGTTTACACACTACATTTAGTCTCATCTGCAGACAGGAAGCCTAAGTGTTCCATCTAGTCAGGGTTTTTTAATGGGTAAAAATTACATTAGTATGTGCCATACATAACTGATGTTAAGAGAATATTAAAGTTCATCCTCTCCGCATTTATGTCATGTTGTAAGAACAGATATTCGTTGATTGCAGCACTGAGGGTAATGATTTATCTTGTAATAACTTGATTGCTTGACCTGGACGTTTTTACTTTCATATTCCACAGTTTCATCAAGTATCACATTTGGCTTGCAATTGCAGATGCAAATCTTCTGGTAGAATATTCTGTAAACTTATTTAAATCCGAACATTGTTGCCCCTCTTTCTTAGCAAAATTGCTCAAGCTTTCTCAAATCAGTTGCGGAACAAGTTTTAATTGTATCGAGGTTTGAATTTTTACCTGCAAATTTCTATAAATTTATAGTCTTGATTTTAAACTAAAAGTAAAACATTTTAGAGTCTTTATTCTGTCTTTAACAGACTGGAACAAAATGTATTCTTAGATTGCCTTGAATTTGGCTTCATCTTAGCTTCTAATTTGCCCCTAAACCTGACCAATCTTTGGTAAAGAAAAGCACTACCACAATATGACACTACCACCACCAGGATTTACTGTGACTGATGAGCATTACTGGGCTGTCCAAAATAATTTAGCATGATGTCCCAGAAGTAAAAAATTCAGGTTTATTGAAACAGTCATATTTCACCATTCACTCTTCAGAGGAAACTTCGTGAGTCAGGTCTTCATCGTCAAATTGCTGCATTTCTTCAGAAAAACAATAAACAGATAAGACTTGCTAGGGCCAAGAAACAGAAGAAATGCAAATTAGATGAGTGAAAAACTTTCTTTTGGTATGACAAATACAAATTTAACATTGTTGGTTCTGCTGTGTATTTCTAAACAGTTGAGAGGGTGTATAGATGATTGCTGAATGTGCAGTTCCCACTGTGAAACATGGAGGTGTGATGGTATCAGTGGCGGGCCGTGCATTTTGTACCTGTATTTATCAGTATTTGGTATCACTTCGCGATTGTAGAAACCATCAATAATATACAAAAACGCAATATAACAATGCGTGGCATTACAAAGAGAGAGGCATTTCACATAGTGGAGGGTGAATACCATTTTTACCAACGCAAGCTCCATACCTCTAGACTACAACCACAACTTTGTCACCTACATCATCTGGAGAAGTTCAGAATCAATGCTTGTCTAATAACATGACAAAAAAATAAAAAAATGTGAATAAAATACAACCTATTTACCAGAGATGTAGACTCATAATGTGCACCACTCCTCATAGGCTGTAAGCCAGTGGTACCGCTTGTATTCACTGGTCTGGAAGTGGAGAACAAACCCTTTCTCGGGCTGAGACAAGCTAGCTAGCTTCGGGGTTGCCCATCCTCCTCACGATGTCTAGCTTTTCTTCAAAATGGATTTTTAAGTATGTCGGAGACCAAATCAATTTCTCTTCCTCGCCAGGCATAACAAAGTCTTACTCATGTGTATTCATGTGTGCGGAGCTACACACGTGTTTTGCCAATCGAACTTGGCTGTAACAATTTCCCTCTGACCAACCAATCAGAGGATGGAAAAATGCTGACGTTATTCTTTTAAATATCGTTTGTATGTCTTTTGACAAACTACAATTGCAAAAACATAGGGCTTTTTATACAAAGTCTCTTTTCTCACCATTCATACAGCCCTGTTTTGTGGAAATGTCAATTTCTTCAGCTCCTTTAGAATTACCCTTGACCCCTTGATTGTTTGTTTTCTTCTGAATAATCTATTAATACCCCCACAGAATGTTCACAATTTGGGATAAAAAAAAAATACCAAACTCTGACTGATACTTGCCTGGAACATTTTGGTTTCTCTTTGGTCTTCATGATGCTGTTTGTTGTTTGATGTTTACAACACACTTTCTCACAACAGTTCAACTCGATAAAACTAGTTTTTGTGACTTGTAATGTTATTTGGTTATTCCATGACTAATTTCAGGAGTTTCATTTAAGCATGGGATTCAGCAACAACTTTTATATTGATGGAAATACACAGCATTTATATGCATTCATACACTATGTTGATAAAGGTTTTTCGACACCTTACCTTAAGATTAGAATATTTGATGTGAGTTCACTCACATGAAGACTATTTCAGTTGCAGGTGCTAGAAGAACAAAATACCTAAAAAGTTTTTGTTTGAAATACAATGTAAAATTTGACTGCCTTTTTATGAATTCATTTTTTGAAATATATTCTACCAAAACCACTTTATATTTATAAGGGTTTTACTTTTTTTTATATTTATATAATTTCTTGCGTTCAGTGGTGGTACAGAAATTGTAATTGTTTTACTTTTATATTCTTTACATTTATTTTATGAGGAAAGTTATTAAATAAATGTTGAAACGATGCTGAAACGAAAATTTAATGATTCCATATTTAGCCAGGGTTTTTCATGCATATATTATTGATCTTATAATAAAATTCATTTTATATTATTCTGGTCATGCTATTTTTTTTTGTGATGAAGAGAAAGGTTTACTTGTCTGGTAATGACACTCTATACTTTCTTCAAGTAGCAAGTCATTCATCATGATAAAACATTTAATAGAACCTTGGTAATATATCAGTAATAACAAATCTTATGACACATTTTGAAAAAATCTATATGTAAATGGTACAAATTCTCCAAATCTACAGACATGTAAACATTTGTTCTAGATTGTGTTGCAGTCTTACTCTGTTTTTGTAAAAGATCTGACTCAGTTTTATTTAGTTTATTTATTTTTAATTATAAACTCAATAGAATAGGAAAAAATAATAGGAAATCACAAATCTGTTCTGAATTGCTATGCCACAAATAAAGATCAGTTTCAATCCACATGCTTTTACATACATAAATTCATAAACTCATCTGCATTAGCGTTGGGAAAGAGGAGCAAAGTAACAGGTTATGCTGTGTATTCTATTCAATTGTAAACAGGCTTCACAGTTCTACAATGCATATTCAGTCAAACTCAATATGTATAACAGTAAAGGTCTGCTCTAACATCTCAATAGGATTTTAGCAACACAAGCAAAAACAACACAGAGACTCCTCCTTAAACTGACTTCCTCTGACAGTGCATCTCTGTCCTGTTGACGATCTCTTGGTAGAATTTTGATCGAAGAAACCTAGGGTAGGAATCTTTCTCCATGAGGCTGTAGACCCTGGTTTGGATCGCATTGAGACTTGAGGATGTTGGTTCCAGGAGTTTTTGCCTGGTCTCTTCTCTAGTTTTAAAGTCTATGTTAACCTGTGAAGGATAAAATAGGATGGAGTTAGTGATTTGTGTATACCAAGTTCCATATGAGTGAATATTTTTGGAAGAACAGTGTAAATTTCTCCAGTACAGTTTGAGAGACTTGCAGAATGCCAAATCACAATGATCTCTTTGAAAGAGGTTGCTGAACTTCAAATCAGGTTAAACTCAGCTAGATGTATTGCCATCTGAGATATAAGACACAACAATCTACAGTATAATGGGCTTCATTATTCCAACTGGACAGAAGCATATTGATTCATAAAAAGTTATTTCAGAAAAATATTTTTTTTATTGATTATTATACATAGAATACACTGGCAAGGATTAATAATTTATGTAGTGTATTTATTTAAAAACATCTAACCCGAAGGCTTAGAAAATATGAAGATTATATTTATGCTTGCCACTTAGCTACTCTGAGGCTACCTGAAACATTTTATTAAGAATGCTCATCACTGTCACGGGCAAAACTTTTATACTCACTGTTTATATCTTAAGCTAGATGGATAGCTAAAATAGCTAGTTAACATAAGCTAGCTTTATAACACCAATGCATGATGGTTCAAACATTTGTAAAACATTCAAAAGATAGTTTAAAAGCGGTAAAGAACTAAGATTAGTAAGATGGGATTCTCAGTTAATTAGAGAGTGATAGCCCATAGCGTAGCCCATCTTACCTCTCTTGGTGCTTGAACTTCAATAAATTCCTTGTAGATCTTGTTGGCTTTTGAGACCAGCTTAGCAGGTGATTTGATCTTTTTGTAGTCTTCACAAGCTAACCAGAACTCGATGTTCTCATCACTGAACTCTGTTTTGAGAAATGCTCTGAACGCTGCCAAACCATCTATCAAACAAACACAAACAAACAAAAGTCAAAACAGAGTTTATCTATACCCTTATATATACACCTTTAATACACCTTCTGCCTTATATATATATATATATATATATATATAAAACAGAGTTTATCTATACCCTTATATATACACCTTTAATACACCCTCTGCCTTATATATATATATATATATATATATATATATATATA
>MU558303.1:2728685-2734204 GCA_024362625.1 Silurus asotus | reverse complement strand
AGATAGATAGATAGATAGATAGATAGATAGATAGATAGATAGATATAAAGATAGATAGATAGATAGATAGAACTTTATTGTCATTGCATTGTACAGGTACACAGCAACGAAATGCAGTTTGGCATCTACCAGAAGTGCAAAACGTAGCAGTCGTGCAAAAGTGCAGATAAATATCTGGCATATTTACAGCAGTGGTATATATATGAAGTATATACAGTAAATAAATATAAAGGCTAAAATAAAATTTTAACCAACCATTTTAACCAACCATGTTCAAAGCATTCCATTTTCTGAGAACAGTTGGTTATGATGTAAGAGTATTAGCACAAGCAGAGAGATGGTATGTGAACAAAATTTTATTTTTGCCTAAAACAGAGGATGCCAAAAGGAAAAGCACAATGTAAAAGTGGTCATTTATTAAACCATCTATTTAAGTGAGAGATTTGCACAACATACAGCGCTCGCTTGTATAAATAAGCAGACAATGCAAAGCCCTCCATCTTCTTTTAGGAAAAAATACAATTAATTTGGGGTTCAAAAATGTCTTTAAGTGTTCCTTTCTGGTATAAATAATGGTTAAAGTTTAGGACTGATTTCTTTCTATCCCAGACTGTAGATTTGCTCAGCCTATCACTCACTGATCTGTTCCAAGTGGCAATTGACCCATAGATTCATTATGCACTAATTTATTTAATATTCATGTGATGAATGAGGCTGATTCTTTTCTTGATAGATGATAATTCAATATGTCTTTGGAGATTCAAACATAAATAGACTAAGCAAACTTTACCCATAAAAAAAAATGTCCAGAAGGACAAAATGACATGAATCCTGTTTGTCACTGAACCTGTGCTAATGTAATTCACGGTTCTGTACATAGTTTAGTTTTTAAGTCATGGTTTGGTTGAATTTCTGTACATTTACAGAGAAGAAGAAATGCAAACATATTTTGTATTAACGCAGTTCATTAATATCTATCAACATTTGAACAGTTTACATTTTTTAAACAATTTTAAATAAAATGACTGCTTGGTTAAATGAAATATTAAATAATATTTTTTTAATTGATAAAAAAAATAAAATAGAATGAATCAAATGAATGCGATACACTATTAATTGAATTGAGTAATCAATGAAATTTGCATAAATATAATGTATTAAATTAAATTGAATAAATGCAAAAATTGAATAAAATGTAAAACTTTACACTTGTTAGAACCCATTGTGTGTGTAAAAACATTATTGCATTCGGTGTGTATGGAACCAAAAGCCCTGTACCCTGTACTGTAAATTCCGGTACAAATACACACATCATTACACCCCTAATATATATATATATATATATAGTCTAAACACTTGAAGTCTACTTGAGTCTAAACACTTGAAAAAAGAATATTGACACTAAGTTTTTCTTCTCAATGAACAATACAATAGAAAAAGAACTTTGTGTTTTTTGACAAAAAAGTCATTGTGCAGCTTGTATAGCAGTATAGATTGGCGGTCCTTTAAAAATAACTCAAAATACAGCCATTATTGTCAGAATAGCTGGCAACAAATGTGAGTTTACCCTAAGTAATAACAGCTGTATGTCGCTTAACCATGCAAAGCCACATGTACTATTCATCATGTTCATGTTTTTGTCTGCTTGACGGAACCATACAGATTTTGTATTAGAGCAGTTAAAATGTGGCGTTGTGAGTACAATTCTCTCAAACTGACCACTGGATGTTCAACTTGACACCTCATGACAAAGACACAGTGGACAGGGTCATACAAAGGTTTGTTCAAGATGGGTTCCACTCGGAACAGGTCTCGCAAGGGCCAAATCGGTTTGCATGCCCATCATTCCAGAAGGAAGCTCTTATGAAGCTGGCTCACAAGAAAGCCTGCAAACAGTTTGTTGAAGACAACCTGTCCAAGAGCATCAATTGCTGGAACCATGTCCTGTGGACTATTGAGACTAAGATAAACTTGTTTTGCTTAGATGGTTTTTAGAACGTGTGGTGATGCCCTGGCGAGGAAAACCAAGAAAACCATGTTTTGCCTACAGTTAAAAATAGTGGTGGCAGCATCAGGATCTGAGGCTGCATGAATGCTGGGGTTTCCAACAAGTACTCTAACAATCTGAAGCGAACATGATGCCACTCCTTCATAAACCATCAAATGGCAGTTTTCCAGCATAATTAAGCATAATAACATTTAATTTCTTTAGTATTGTCCCTTGATAAGATTTACTAAAAGGTTGCTGAAATGTGAGGGGTGTACTCATTTTTGTGTCGTAAAATTGGATATAAATCTGCAAAGATGGTGCTTCATCTGCACTGTTCTTTTACAGTCTGTTTCAGCAACTTACACTTGTTTGACAGAAGAAAATCGAACGAATCTGTCCATTTGGCCACTTCGTCTGTAGATAACCTAAACAACATGGCAGGAGAGATGGGTAAGAACAATCCTACACAAAATGTATAGAAATGCAATTGTTATTTCTGTATAAAGAAATTCTATTTTGTTTGAAGGAAAACATCACTTACTTCACGTATCGGTTGGATCGTACTGTTCGGGGCGGTAAACATTCTGAAATGTCACTGCATGAGTCAGATTTGTTGGATAGGCAACCAAGTCTCGTCTTCATGACTGTATGTCTGGAAAAAAAAAGAAATAAAGTCAAGGAAAGCGGAAAAGAGCAAACCGCAATAGAGGATAAGGGATTGTGTCATTTGTAAAATGAAAGGGTCTCATTTTTGTCCTTGTACACACATAGTAAGCAATAGAGTAATAAATATGTTATTCACAGTACCATTCAATCAAATTTTAAACAGTTTAAGAAATATTTAGAGTTCCAGGAACCAAGAATGCGGCTCGTAATGATTAGCCAAATATTAATTTAACTTCTTAAGGATAACTGCAGTAACAAAAATAAATTTATTATGACTTCCCAAAGATCAAACCCCTCAAATATTCATCTCATTTATCCAGACCAACTTACAATTATCTCATTTATACAACCAACTACTTTGCTCTTGCTAATGGGACAGTGCTGGCTCAGCAGTTAAGGATCTGGCCCATGAATATGTATTTAATTATTCCCAATATCCAATTATAATTCAGCCATCATATCATTTGTTGCCAGGGTTAAATGAATAGACCGTGAGGCCATTGTCCAAAATGAACAATACATGCACCTGTAGCGTAAAGTACATGATGCTTGAAGCTGCCTCAACCAATCAGATTTCGAGTTGACGACTCTGGGTCCTAGCAGGTGTAAAATAATGTTGTTAAGCTTTTTCATGAACTATTTTACTTTTGCATTTTATTACCAGTAGTATTTGCACAAAAAAAACAATTTGCCTTTGTTGCAAATCTCCTGGCAAACTGTAATGCACTGAAAAGATGCACAAAAAGGAACAGAAAAAATGGGTTTCTTGCTATAGTAATGGCATTCACACTATAGTTATTCTCACTGCATGAGATAATTGTCTATGAGTAGGGCTGCAGCTAATGATTATTTTTTGATTATTGCTTTAGTCTGATGATGATGAATATTATTATTTATTATTATTATTATTATTATTATTATTATTATTATTAGTAGTAGTAGTAGTAGTAGTAGTAGTAGTAGTAGTAGTAGTAGTAGTAGTAGTATTTTCTTTTTATTATTTAGAATAACAATTTAACTTATAATAATTTTACTTAGATGTTATCCGAGATATATATAAAACCCTAATTTGGGGTATTTGTGTATAAAAGTGTAATAAAAAAAATGCAAAAGAAACACATTGAGTTTAACATTCTTTAATTTAGACATTTTAAAGTTTATAACGTCTGCATGTTCAGGAGTGCATGTGGGATTTCTCCTTTGAACAGTTGTCAAACAAATGTTAGGGTGTTTATTTTGTTTATTAAAAAAAAAAATTGAGTATGCAAGGTAAAGCAATTTATGTAAATCAACATTTTTATTGTTTATAATAATAATTTCAGATGGAAAGTTGACAATAATGCATAAAAAACCAATATACAACATAATACAAAACATTGTTTTGACAGTTTTGGTCAAATAAATTATATTAAAAGATATTTTACATGTAGAATATATAATTATTTACATTTTGTATAATAATTAAATGGTATATGCATAAATTAAATACAAGAACATTGAAAACAAGAAAATCATGTTAACTGTTGTGGTAGACAAATTCTATATAAATAGAATAAAATGAAGAAATGCTGCAAGCTAACAGTTTTAATTAAAAAAAAAAGTAAAAAATATGCATTGGTGTACAAATACATAAACATTAATTGAAAACCACAATGACTAAAGTTGTAATTGTTTAATGCTGTTACATTTAGTGTTGAATTTCACACCATTTTAATTGAATCCATCACTATGTCGTGAGCGAGCTGACAGACTAGAGATCTAGTCTGACTGTCAGAAGGTTAGCAAACAAACACAATAGCTAGCTAGTTTAGTGTTTAATATAAAATACTCCCATTGCCTTGGATGACTTGCGATGCACATTTTTTCCTGCTGCTGGTTATCATGTGCTCTTCGCCATTTGAGCAAGCGGCTATGTTATCTTGCCGTCTCGCTAACCTGTAACTTAAGCAGCCCAACTAATTGATAACGGTTCTGTTTACATGAAATATTGCTCAAGAATCCTGCAGTAATGGCTTTAAGGCCAGCTTAGTGGTGCTGGGATTTGAACTCATGACCTTCCTATCAGAAATCCAAGACGTTAAAGACTAAATTACTACTGCGCTAGTCCATAGTTCTTCACAAGTTTGCTTGCTATATTATGTATATAATGTTAGCTACATAATATCTAAGACTCTTGAAATTATACAGTATTATAAATTATTCAACCACAACTTATTTTTAATGAGTTCAATGTACAATGGCAGGGTAATAAACTGACACACAGCGATGAAAAGAAATCTTGAATCCTTCGCATATTTTGCTCCAGTCAACTAAATATTTCAGGCCAAGGCATTATCCCCCCATAGTGAGGACATGTGCTGAGCTATTTATAAAGTCCTCTGACAAAGTGGTCCACTCAGAGGGAAGCCACTGTGTGTATTAGACTCTAGAGCAATAACACAAGCCTTATTTAGATTCCCCCCCAAAAAAGATGTGTGCTTTCAAGTTCTAATATTCTCCATGAGGGATATAAATCCTCTTAGCGTTCCCTCTTCTCCGTTTTCAGAGCGATAATGCTTTGCCAGCAACGTCTCGAATTCTCTTTGATGTTTTGTTTTGCAGTTTGGCACATTAGCTGTCTGGCACGGCTAAAGCTTTGGTTTTGTAACATGCAAATGGCCTGTGGGCTGTCCTAGATTTCTATTTTACATTTTTGCGTTTCTCTATTTGTTTTACAGCCTGGAACGATGTTATATACTATATCTCTGAACATCTTAATTGACAATGTTTAGGTAATGTGTAGGTGGGGATGTTTAGGTTAAGCCTGGTGGGTTATTGCTCGGAAGGTTGGTAGTTCAATCCCTGATCTCACCAAGTTGACACA
>MU558303.1:2713685-2723685 GCA_024362625.1 Silurus asotus | reverse complement strand
TCCAGAAGTGCAGGTGTCTTCTCTGGGCCAAGGCTCATTTGAAATGGACTGTGCAATTTGGAAAACTGTTCTGTGGTCAGAAGAATCAAAATGTAAAGTTCTTTTTGGAAAACTGGGACACCATGTCATCCGGACTAAAGAGGATAAGGACAACCCAAGTTGTTATCAACACTCAGTTCAGAAGCCTGCATCTCTGATGGTATGGGGTTGCATGACTGCGTGTGGCATGGGCAGCTTACACATCTGGAAAGGCACCATCAATGCTAAAAGGTATATCCAAGTTCAAGAACAACATATGCTCCCATCCAGACGTCGTCTATTTCAGGGAAGAGCTTGCATTTTCCAACATGACAATGCCAGACCACATACTGCATCAATTACAACACCATGGCTGCGTAGAAGAAGAATCCGGTTACTGAAATACACTCTGTGAAAAGCAGCTTCTTTAGCGATGACCTTTTGTGTCCTACCCTCCATGTGCAGGGTGTCAATGATCATCTTCTGGACAATTGTCAAGTCAGCAGTCTTCCCCATGATTGTGTAGCCTGAACCAGACTGAGACATCATTTAAAGGCTCAGGAAACCTTTGCAGGTGTTTGGATTGAATGAGCTGATTAGAGTGTGACATCACAAGTCTCCAATATTAAACTTTTTTACAATATTCTAATTTTCTGAGATACTGAATTTTGGGTTTTCATTAGCAGTAAGCCATAATCATTTATATTAAAAGAAATAAACACTTGAAATATATCAATGTGATGAATCTATATAATATACGAGTTTTACTTTTTGTAATTAATTTGTAAAATGAATCAACTTTTTAATGTTATTCTAATTTATGGAGATGCATATATCATCAATCTCCTTTATCTCTTTTGTTTCTAATTGATGAAATCATTTCCATTACCTCACATGTGTTTAAGAATTAAGCAATGTTCTTTAAAAATATCAAAGTTCTTTATTTCAGAGAATAATTTACAGTGAATTCTACAGTAAGTGAAGATTCTTCACTCAAAATTATTTTTCAGATTTCAGTTACTGATGGTAAATCTGTATCCTTTACTGTAAGAAAATCACTACCTCAGGTTTACTAACAACTAAATTAAATTATCTTTAATAACTCAAATTTAAACATTATAAAAAATGTGATGATAAATAGTATCTTAATGCTAATAGTTAGGGGTCACAATGCCAAAGGAAGGAATAGCTACAATGTTTATGTGGCAGTCAAGAGATTACAGTGATCAGGACTTTAACTCAACTAAAATATATAATTATAGAGAAATGCAATGATGTTTTAAAATATAATGGGTACAAAGTAAAAAAATCCTTTACAGTGTTCGAGAGTAAATATCGAAGACGGCACATCTTACTTATTGCTTAATGAATGAGGAGAGATTTTTTCTTTGGGTTTTATGTGGAAAAAATGCTGACTGGAATGAAATATTATTGAAAAAATAAATAAATTGAAAAACAGCATCGTTTTGGCCTTCAGGCATAAATAATAAATAAATAATTTATAAGTAAATAAGAAGCAGACTTTATCATCATCATTATTTATAATAATAATAATAATAATAATAATAATAATAATAATAATAATAATAATAATAATAATTAAATACAAATAATTAAATAAATAGAAAAAAGCAAGTTGAAAAAAAAAATAATTCTAATAATATTATGTCACTATTTTGCATTTTTATTTATTTGCTGTTTAATTTTACGCACTGAAGAACTTTAAAAATAAACACCAGGCCAACAGTTTTGAATACTTTTCAACCAATCGTGAGTTTTATTATTTAGTTGCCACACATATTCTGAATCTGGCTATAAATCTGAGGTTTATGTGTATCATAAGCTTCAATCGATCTCTGCTGGGAGAATGTACTTTGCCAAAAAATGGCAAAATTAAGCGTATACCTTTTTCCAGAGTGAAATCCAGAGTCAGCTATGATGATCATAAATCATTTCCAATTACATTTCAAAATAAACCCTTTCTACATATCTCATGTGTAACATGAGTGCACACATAATGAGGGTGGAGTAGTTATCATGTGTACACTTTTAAAATCAAAAGTGCCCCCCTACCAGGCTTAAAAAACTCCAGGTGGCATGAGTGGGTGCATCAAAGTGGTACCTGATCTCTGCCACTTCCTTTTGCTGACATTTACTATTCCTACTAATCCCCGAGCCCTTCACACAAACATTCATTTGATGTTCAGCACCCAAAACCGAACTGAGTTTTGCAATTAGCATGGCTGTATGGTACGAATGGTACAATCCACAATATTGCATGTCAAGCTAAAAATAATGAACAGCTGATTTTATTCAGAGACTCTCATGAGCTTCTCTCTCCATCATAGCAACAGCAGGTACATGAGACATCAGAGCAGATCAGTGCAGATTATAATTTTCATATTAAACAATCATAGATAAACACCACAAAAAGATCAGAGTCAAGCTGATGAACATGGAGTCCTTACCTTAATCCGTGTGCAGGTTTTTAGGAATTGGCGACGGATTTACTGGGGCTTTTTGGAGACGTAGATGTACTGATGCTTAGGCGTGCTGTCTGCTGGAGCCCACATGTAGCAGCGAGCACTTGGCGTGTTCATCAGTGTGAAAATGTGGGGTAGTGAAAGCAGAGAGAGGAGGGAGGGATGAAAGAGGAGTGGGCAAAATAACAGAGGGCGAGAAGCTCGGTGAGCATGCGAGGCTCTTCAGAAATGCAAATAGCAATGCTGTGCTGAAAAGAGTGCATTGTTACATGCACCTAATGCAAATTTGTGTGTGTGTGTGTGTGTGTGTGTATGTAATATATACAGCATTTATAATACAATATATTTCATTTACATGATGGGGACATCTGAGCACTGTTTTGCAAATCCTGTAACATTTATATCTAACAACTGGATTTAATATCCATTCGAACCCTTCTTTTAGTACAGCTCCCTCTAATTTCCTTCTCGATGGCACTGACCATATCCCAAGCCAGCCCTGAGGACACACTGGCCTCGTTTCATAGCATGCTTGAGAAAGCACCCTGCTCTGCACATCACAGCCGAAGGAGGCAGACTATTATTTGTCATCCGGATTACAGGGTATAGTTTGGGCACGTGTACACGTGTTTAGATGAATACGGTTGTGCATGCAGGCACATGTCATTTCTACTGAAATACCCATCTCCCTTTAATCCAGTATAAGGCTGCTTCAGGCAGTAATATCGCTCATACCACAGCGCAAAATCCCTCGTGGCATCTGTTCTCAAATCCATTCAGGTTTCTGATTCGTTTTCTATAACAGCAGCTCAAAATATAGTCCTGAATTTTATATATAAATGCATCCAATCTATTTATATATTTTATATGCTCATTTTGCATTTTTAGAAAGAGTCCCCAGTGTCAAATTTATGTAGGTCAAAAATGTATCTGTTTGCTTTACATTTTCAAGGAAAAAGAAAGGGAAATTCTGAGGGAAAATCGATGCACTTGTTCTGTAACAATAAATGTTGCTTTTATAAAAAAAAAAAATCGTCTAATTAATGTCAGAAAAGAAAGGGAAACTACTTAATCGCTTATATTATAGCACGTGCATTAAGTACATTCCATAACAATGGGACACATTTTTCAAGAGGGAGAGGAAACAATCTCATTTTTAAAACTGTAATATTGAAAGTAATAGTGACTAAAGTTGGTGATAGAAAGTTTCATAATGTTTATTTGGAGATTGATGGTTCTGGTTTATAGCCTTCCTGTGACTTATAGGGTTGGAGCAGAGGGCAAGAGAGAGAGAGAGAGAGAGAGAGAGAGAGAGAGAGAGAGAGAGAGAGAGAGAGAGAGAGGGAGAGAGAGACTTCTTGTTATCTGTTAGGTTTGTTACAGGGCTTAGTAGATGCAGATGAGTTTGGGGATATTAGAAGTTAGACTGCTTTTTTTTGTATAGTGTGGGTTATTAAGTTATAGCTATTAATACGATTTAATATTTAAAAGTGTATTGTCTTATGTACAGGAATCGGTCTGGTACATGATACAATGACGTTCTTATTCTGTATATTCTCCAAGCAACCAATGACATAAATGAAGAATATAAGGAAAACAGACAAAGATGCAAGATATAAATTACAAATGTACCTATTTATAACAGTGCAAAAATTAAAAAAATAAAAAATAAATCAGTTATTTTGAGACTGGGGTCATGCTGGCATTCCCATTGTAAAAGAGTGAAGGGGCGATTTTTACTTAACCTTACAGCACAGTGAGATTCTTTCTTAGCATATCCTAGTGATGTTAGGAAGCTGGGGTCAGCCATGATACAGTGGCCCTGGAGCACAGAGGATTAAGGGCCGTGCTCAAGGGCCCAAGAGTGGCAGCTGGGTTATACTGGGGCTTGAAACCCAGACTTTTCAACCAGCAACCCAAAGCATTAACCACTAAACTACCAGACGATCAGAAGACTGTATTATGTGTGCGAAATATGCAGAGGTAGACTATACTCAATTCTGAAATTGTGTGTAGGAAGGATGGGGTTAGAAGTCACCCACTTTAAAATCAGATAGCAATCTAATTTTATTAATTTACAAAATGATTGACAATGCATCTGGTGCTTCTATAGTAGCATAACACTAAACTACTTTTATTTTAACAATTATAAACTATTTTTTGCCCTAATCTTGATTTGGAGTGTGTGCAAATAACTTAATTTCTTTTTCGAGATTATACTGTGAAGTTAATATATTTGTATTTTAATTCGTTTATTTATTTGCTTATAATTTTACAGCTTTTTGCAAACATCTTTAACCCGAGTTCACTAGTTCAAAGACTAAGTACACCACCACAGATATTTGTATGAAAGACAGCTGTTTGTACTATTGGAATTAATTAAAAAATCAAACCAGTCTTTCATTTTTGACAAAAGAAAATGGTGCCGTGTAAACAGAGGACAGACCGGTCTGTTTGCACAAAGCTGTAATCTGGACACAAATGCCTCGGCTGATGGAAGATTAAGGTCATACTTATATAGAAAAGGGATGCCTAAAGAACATTATGTTTTTTTAGAGAATAAAAGGTGGCTTAAAATTGGTTCGGTTTGTTATTCAACAGTTTCATCCCATTGTCTGAGACACGTTGCCTATTTCTTCTCTCTATTCATTTCACAGCATTTTCTTTTTCACCACAATTAATTCACACCTAATTTACCTTCTCTGTGATTCAGCTTTTTAATATTTTATGTAATAAGAGCTTAAACAGATGTAAAAGCAGTTTAATAACATAATAGCTAAGAAAAACAAAACGAGTCCAAAATCCACGCCAGAATTAAATACATTTAAAGGCAAAGGCAATCAGCACACATTATGATCTAGGCAAGTGCAGGAACATGAAAATTAAATCCAAAAATGAATCAAAACAAGAGAATCAAACATAGTAATAATACGGTTTTGTATCTGGTAGCATGTGCTAACAGAGCATATACTTTGCAAAAGCTCTTCTTCTTCTTTTGGCTGTACCTGTTAAGGGTCACCAACGTGGATCATCTGTCTCCATACTAACTGCCTCTTTCACACCAACTAGTTGCATGTCTTCCTTCACCACATCCATGAGGTAAAGAGAAAGGCCAAGTAGGAGGTATATGGATGTGGTGACGGAAGACATGCAGGTAGTTGGTGTGAAAGAGGCAGTTAGTATGGAGACAGATGATCCAGCTGATGACCCAGCTGAGCCAGAATGCTGGCTCCACCCTCAGCATTCTTCTACTGATATACATTTAAATGTATTTACATCCTTGTAGCTCAATCTCCACAAGCACACTCTAACAAGCACACCAAGAGTGGCAGTTACTGTAATAGCAAATGTGGTATGGAATAATACAAATTTCCTGGATGTGCCTGACCTTTTTTTGTGGGCATTACCAAAAGCAAACAAGCTGTCAGCAACAAACTCTACACTTTATAAGTCATTAACATACAGTGAACATAAAAAGGTCCACACAGCTTTATGAAATTGCAAGTTTTAAAAATATAAAGACAGAAATAACAACATAAATGTCAGACTTGTTCCCTCTTTCCCTGCAATTTTATAAGGGTGTGTGGACTTGTTTTTTTTATATTCACTGTATGTATGCAAGCAAATTAAACTACTACTACTCAAAACATAGTAGCTTGGACAAAGAATTATTGTGCAAAAAATTACACGACTACTTTACATGGTGAATTAAGTGTTTTTGTTTCGCATACAAATGCACATATATTACGAGCTACTAATCAGTCTTAATGCAAGCCTGTGAAGTGATAATCTTTTAGCAACAGTTCAGCTTCTCCTACTTTCTATGAAATCTGTTCATCATGTCAGTCACAATGTGGGATAAACAATATTTTGAAGGATTGTTTTTCTTGCACTGAGAAATAGCACTAGTATAGCTCATATTAATTTGCTAGTATATATTATATTTATTTGCCTGATACCCCATTTCAATCTTTATAATATGCGTTACATAATGTACAGTACACGACAGCATATGTAAAAATAAACGAAATACATTGATTAATGAATAAATGTATTATTTATGAACTAAAGGTTTTAAATGCATCATATAATATATGGAAAATTATTTTTTATTTTTATTATATGTGCAAGTCAATGTACTGTAACATCACCTCCAATGCTTTCTGTCGAGCCTTTGGTACAATAAATTATACATGACCAATTTTTCATTTCCAACATAGAGGATTTTGTCTCTCATGCTGTGTGACAGCTGCACTGGCAGCACAAGTCTCTCTGCAGATAAAGACACTCCTGTCTCTGTTTGCATGTAAATGATGTTTCCAGCTAAAGGTTTACAGAATAACTGGAATCTTTGACAGAGAGCGATATGAAATAAAATACAGGCAGAAGATTGTTTTGTATTTGTGAAAAGTGCCATTGGATGATCTATTCTTGAATGATACTCACACTGAGTTCAACCTCATTCCAGAGCTACTTACACATGACAACCAGTTCAAACCTCTTTAAGGTTGAATAATTAGCAGATAAATAGCTGCTCCTCCATTATAACTATAGTAAGTGGTGTCTCTGCTGCATCACATGCTGTGTGAGGGCTTGTAAAATTGCTTTGCACTTTAGAAAGGGTAGAGTAAAACAGGTCAAAGTTCAGAAGAAGATCTTTGAAGATCTCTCCATAGAATACAATGTACTTATAATGTAACTGGATATCATGGTTTATCAGCTGCTGGTGGCATTATATGGCTTTTTATCATCATGCTAGCATACCAATAAAAATAATAATAATAATAATAATTTCTTCTCTTCTTCTTAATATTATTTTTAGACTCAGGATTTCCAGACTATACTGCTCTTTAAACAAGCTACTTGCAACAAACTAAACCCGACCTTCAGTCTGTTACGACTTAATGTGCTTTCCTAACTACTGTACTCAAAGGAATAATCAGAATCTGGTTTGGTATGTTCAAGATTTCAAACTCCAGATGTTAAAGCTTACACACCTACAGTACCTGCTCAAGGCCTAAGGCCCCTCTAACAGTCATTTAATTTACCTCTCTAGCAATGCCACTCTCTTTATTCATCTCTCGATCAATCTATCAGCAGCACAAATACACTTTTACAACCGTATTTCTTTTTATCCATCTACCAGTATCACTCTTTCTTTTCACTTATAAATCTATCTACTTGTGTTCCTACCTCACTCCATCTGACTATCTCCTGGTATTACTTATTTATCTACATTAGATTTTCCAGTCTGTCACACTTTCTAGCTTTATACCTTCTATCTCTGTCTTACAATATGATACTATGCTCAAGCTCAGTCAAACATTTATATTAGTATATAATTTTGTTTCATTTCCCTGCTGCCTGGTCCAGTGTTTCATGTTGCTTCTCTATGTTCCAGTTTTTGTCAATAAAAGTTATACCTGGCACCCTCTCGAGGTGAAATCCTCCTTTCTTCATCTCAAAGTTATGGCCAAAAAAAGCATATTCCATATTTTAATGGTTTAAAACCACAACACCTTAAAGCACACCTTCCAAAGCAATCTGGAATATTATTTGCTCACAACTGTGACTGTAATTCATGTGCTAAAACTTTTTTCTTGAATAAAAAGTGGCACTGGCATTCACTTGGCAGTGTAAGAAAGAAAAAGATCAACAATATCATTAAATGTATCAGTGCTGTAATCAAAGCAGAAGAAATACGAATCTGTTCATTCTATAGACCTCAGTAACTCTCCAAAAATGACGAATAAAGAGATTTTCTTGTTTTCATCTACATCAGAATACTTACTAATATTTCAAGAGAAGTTTTTGCACAAGCACATGCAACACCACAACCTGTTATAACTAATACATTTGTTTATCTGTGTGACCCTTTAAATCCTTTGCAATTAATGAACAGTTGGACCGAATCATGCAGCAGATGCACATCTCATTATTTAATGGTCTTTTAAAAAAGCCTTTAACCCCAGATATAAACCTGAGGGCTGTAGTCAAATCCCGTGGCAGCAAATCTCACTAAAAATATCAGCAAAGTTCAGGGATAGACACAACGTCGCCATGTTTTAGTCACGGGCTGTCAGGGGAGAGGCACTCAGCCAGATGAAGGTCTGTTTGGTTATCAGATCAGACTAAACAACTTCCCACTCCAGTCATCATCAGATATGTTATGTCTAATCCGGTTCTTGCATTACACAGGAATAAATGATGCATATATACTATACATATGACAAAAAGAAATAAGCAGCCATATATAAAGTAAGTTCACCAGTGAGACCTGCATCCCAGGTCCACTCATTTTAATGCCTATAAGGGATCTTTTAATTTATTGTACCATTTCCTAGTTGCTTCTTGTTTTTTTTAGATATTGGATTTTTTGAGAGGTGTGGTTAATCATAAAGTCTATATAAGTTCTGAGGCTCGTATATTGCTACTGATATTCCTGTGTTTTGCCTTGATTTTTAAATACTTCTTCTTTTTTGCCATTTTCTTCATGTTTTAAATTTTTAACTATTGCTACATCATGACTATGATGTGGGACTATGTTTTGGATTTGTCAGTATGTATGTATATCACGTGTTACACGATATTTCTTTCATTTACATTCATGTCATTTGGTAAACACCTTTATACAGAGTAATTAAGAAAGTGCTTTGAAGTCTGGATCAATAAATATTTTCTAATGCTGGTTTATTAGGGTGCAGACTCTTGAATGACATTTGTCTAAAACTCAGTTGGAAGATAAAATAGTTAAGTCAAAAGTCAAAGTGAACTTTATTGTCAGTCAGCCAGGCTGCAAAGTGCAAAGCAGAACAAAACTGTGTTTCTTCAAAGGCTCCATGTGGAGATGAACATGTAACAGTCAGTACGCATGACAGGTAACAAATAGAAAGCAGAATAGACAGTAGACAATACATAAATATAACACAATAGACAAGAAAAAATAAAATAAATAAAGAAATATATATATATATATATATACAGACCAAAAGTTTGGACACACCTTCTCATTCTAAGAGTTTCTTTATTTTCATGACTATGTATATTGTAGATTCACACTGAAGGCATCAAAACTATGAATTAACACATGTGGAATTATATATGGAATTATATACAAAACAAAAAGTGTGAAACAACTGAAAAATGTCATATTCTAGGTTCTTCAAAGTAGCCACCTTTTGCTTTGATTACTGCTTTGCACACTCTTGGCATTCTCTTGATGAGCTTCAAGAGGTAGTCACCTGAAATGGTCTTCCAACAGTCTTGAAGGAGTTCCCCGAGAGATGCTTGGCACTTGTTGGCCCTTTTGCCTTCACTCTGCGGTCCAGCTCACCCCTAAACCATCTCGATTGGGTTCAGGTCCGGTGACTGTGGAGGCCAGGTCATCTGGCGCAGCACCCCATCACTCTCCTTCTTGGTCAAATAGCCCTTGATGCCTTCAGTGTGACTCTACAATTTTCATAGTCATGAAAATAAAGAAAACTCTTTGAATGAAAAGG
>MU558303.1:2685423-2707923 GCA_024362625.1 Silurus asotus | reverse complement strand
AGGCATGATTGTATATAATCATCACAATGCTTACTTTTACACATCCGCTATTCCCTCAAGCATGTGGTAGATATATTGCTCTGATAAATATTCACTTTCATTAAAAGAGAAACAAACACATGCAAAGAATGAATGAATGAAGTCAATTGTCACTGAAGCTGTGTTTATTCATATTTATCCCCTTAAACTTGTTTTATTGATGGAAGGAGTCCCTAATTCTGGTATGTTTTTTGCCATGGAAAAGTCCAATTGGTGACAATCTACATAATTTTACATGCGTATCAACTTTATAGCTGTTGTAATGGCAACAAGAATTAACCATTTATTCCCTGGATGTTGCTCACACTGTGAAACAGAGCTTTAACCCTTGAAAGTTGAAGCATTCGTTATCTTTACTAAGTGTAAAATTGGGGTGCAGTTTACAGTTTGTGTTGGAAGAAATAGGCCAGGAATGTTAGAGTCTATAGGAATAACCAGCCTGGCTCTCAGAACGATGACAAGACACAAAAGACTCTTCAGTCCTCTAAGTGAGCATGTCAGTGTACAAAGCAAAGGGGTCTAGTGCTGGATGCCTTCCCACTGAATCACTGACAACTGAGAGCTTTAAGAAAAAGGCCTCAGATCCTCAATTCAAAAAACAAGCAGTTGTGTATAAGACCTGTTGGAAATAAGAGCGGTTGTGTGTTGTTTATTTATACATGTGTAAAGGCCTGTTTTGTGTGGTACCTCAATATATACTATATAAAAACCTGAACAAAAATCTATATGTGCTTTTTAATCTTCTTAGATGTATGCCACATGTGCTCCAGTGGCTGTCTGAGCCAGCAAGACCTTTTCTGCTGACTCAAATCACTGAATCACAGAATATAATTTTTGTCCATGAATATGTATAAAATTATTCCAAGAAATCAATTCTCTTCATTTGATAGCGTTTTTTTAGATGCTGCAGGGAGTATCTGTTTACATTAAAGATTCTATTCAATCACATCACATGTTGCTGAGAAAAAAAGAAACACTGTGTGCTCTTGCATACGGGTCATACGACCAAACGGAAGCCTTCTTGCTTACATCATGTGATATGATACATCATTTAAATCCATAATTACATTAAATTCTGTAAAAAACACTTTAGATACTGATATACAAACGGTACTATTGTCCTAAACCTAGTAAAACAAACAACATGATATGTGTAAAGCAGAAGCATTTAGTTCGCTAAAACATATATGTACACCGTGTTTTCCTGAAAATGAGACATACCCCAAAATAAGCCCTAGTTAAGATCGGCATTTAGTGTCATGGATCTGTTGCAACAAACTTTGATGTGTTGAATTATAAAATATTAATAATATTATAATATCATGAATATTATTTTAGTAATATATTTTGAATATAATATAATAATAATTATATTAATATAAGATCAATATAAAACCGGTAATATAAATTATAATTACAGTAAGTATTTGTAAAAACCCAAAGGGTTGCGCTTGTTTTACATAAAAATATAAGTCATCCCTCGAAAATAAGCCCTACCAAAACATACATTTCAGCACTTCTGGATCATTTACCATTCCATAGTCAAGAATGCACCCTATACCATCAGAAATGCAGGCTTTTAAATTGAGTGCTGATGATAAGCCAAATCGTCATAATGATTTTTAGAAATGTGGTTATTAGAGGGACAGCGCATGTAGGATGTTTTGGAGACAAGGTGAGGGAGGCGAGATTGAGATCTTTTGGACATGTGTAGAGGAGGGACATGGGGTATATCAGTAGGAGAATGCTGAGGATGGAGCCACCAGGAAGGAGGAAAAAAGGAAAGCCAAGGAGGAGGTTTATGGATGTGGTGAGGGAAGACATGCAGGTAGTTGGGGTGAAAGAGGCAGATATAGAGGACAGGGTGGTATGGGGACGGATGATACACTGTGGCGACCCCTAATGGGAGCAGCCAAAAGAAGAAGATGATAAGCCAGATGGTCCCTTTCCTCTCTAGTCTGGAGGATGCAGAGTTCATGGTTTCCATTTTTTTATTATTTTTTAAAATTTGAAATTTACAGAATAATTTTCCACTTTGCCTCATTATATTCGAAATCAGCTTTGAGAGCTTCAACCTGAATTTGTGCATGCCATGTTAAACAGTGTTCACTGGAGCTGTAATTAAATCCATACAGTGATTCTCACTACAAAATCATACCTGTTTTTAATGTTTAGTGCCAGCCTCAGGACCTAAAGATTACAAACATCCAATATCTCTGGCCCTTGTCCCTTTCACAAAAAGATTTTTTTCCAGATTTACGGATTATGTTTTGTAGATAGATACTTAGAAACTCTTTTAATACCCAATCATGTTACTGACCTTTTGCCAATTAACCTATTCAGTTGCAAAATATTCCTACAGCTGTTTTTTATGCAAATATTTTCAGCCTGGTGTTGGCTCGTCCCAAACTTTTTGAGATATGGTGCAACAATCGAATTCAAAATTATCCCATATTCTCCTTAAAATTGTATATTTTCCAAGTCTAAATTAATCTATTACCAGGGCTGCTCTCGTTTATTTAACACCTTCTGACAAAAAATTGAGGGTACTGGAATAACAAATCTTGGGGTACTGGAATAAAGTGTATAAAAAAGAATAGCATTGGCAGAACACACTGGTTTGCAGCTTGAATGTTGGCAGTCAGATTTATTTGTAATGCTGCTCTGCACTCTTGTGGGTATATGAGGAAATTGCCTGAAACATGACTACAGTCATACGGGATCCTCCACAATATGATGCTACTATGTGTTTTTAAATGTTTTTGTTTTTAGACTTGCAAAATGTATATAATATAGGAGAATTTCATTAGGCTACAATGACTACACAGGCTACACTGGTCAATCTATGAGTTATAAATAAATTTAGATGAGAAATGTTGGTGAAAAATAAAAATTGGTAGACTATTGACTACATGGTAGACATGTCTATAGGTTTGTGTCTTTGCCAGTGGATTTGTTCATAATCATAATCAGTTCACACTTTTCAGATTTCAGTCTTTTTGAATTTGTTAATATGATCTGTGACCGTATTGTATGTTTTTGATATTTTTTCTGTTCTGTGAACATCAAAAGCTTTATTATTTAGCCATGAAATTCAAAATGATCTTTTTTCTCATAGGCATTCTCAAAAATAACATTTGCCATGTCCCCTATGAGAGCTCTGTATATCTATGGACAGAATTCAGTGAATATAAACCTTTTGCTGATGTCCAATATAAGGTTAAAAATAACATTTTGCAAAAAAATTTACAGCTTTTAATAAAAACAAACAAACCAACAAAAAAGTGTGTTATGTGTGTGTGTGTGTGTGTGTGTACTTACTGAACTTTCAACTCCTGTTCATTCTTCATTCTGCAGCTGAATGCGTTTTGCTGTTTATTTCTGTATAGTTGACCTGCCAGATTGCTGCTGCATAATTACTGTTTTGTGTATCATATTCAGTTCCTACTTATTACCATATGGTGGCATGTCAGTCAAAAATCATTAAAAAACTTAATAAAACCCAAACAAACAATCCAGAAACACAAAACTCATTCCTGTTATAATAACCTCCACTCTTCTGGGAAGATGTTTCACTAGATTTTGGAGTGTTTTTGTGGAGATTTTAAAGTCTGCTACTAATGTAAGTGATATGAGGAGGTCTGGAGTGCAGTCATCATTCCAATTTATCTTAAAGGTGTTAAATAAGGTTGAGGTCAGAGCTTTATAGAAGTTCACTCACAAGATATCTAACTAGGTATGATGAAACTAAACTCGACCTTGTAGTTAATCTGCCAGAGTTGAACTGTGCTGTTAAAACATCTGAAATTAAACAGAGACAAAAAATGTATAAATAAAAAAAACCTGTTGTGAGTCATGTGACCACCAGGGGGCTCTCTTGTCAACCCTATAAGCATCAGTCAAGATGAACTAGATACAGAGTTTAGTTGTATTTTATAATCAGAAAACATCTAGCCTGCATTCACTGTTACTCTTTAACATATGCTTTTATGCTTGCATAAATCGGCACATTTTACGTCGGTAAATCATATAACATAAGATATATTTTAAAGTAGCTGGACAAGTACAATGGAATATTGTTTGGAGCAAGCAAGTGGGCATAATGTGCCATTTTAAATACTTTTTTAAATGTTTGTTTACTGTATCCTTTAAAGCTTAGCCTAGAAATAATTACAAAATTGCCCAAATAAAATTTATTTTTCTCTCTCTTTTTTGTTTTTTTTAAATATAGCATTCTTTTCTGACCCGCTGGTGCACTAAAAGCTTGCCACTCTATGTTAGCCATTTAATGTTCTGAGAAACAAAACAAATGCACTGTGTGCAAGCAGAAAGCACTCAGCTTGAAATTTCACCCACTTTCTTCACTGGTTACAGAGTGACCAACAAAGTACGGCTGGTCACAGAGTATAAAATACATTGGAAGGCTGTGCATCTCATAGGCCTTCAGTGGTGTCTTACTATAGTCAATCCACCTCTTAATACCATTATTATAATGTCACAGCTATAGAAACGAACAATATTATACAGAAACACAATATAACAGAGCGCTGCATCTCAAACGGGTATCTCATACAGTGTGAATAAATGCCATTACTAAAGCAAGAAACAAAATTACCACAATTTATTAAATTTCACTGCAGCCACAACTGCACCACTCACATACATCATTTAAGCAAATGAGTTTTCTTTATTTTCATGACTATGAAAATTGTAGAGTCACACTGAAGGCATAAAGGGCTATTTGACCAAGAAGGAGAGTGATGAGGTGCTGCGCCAGATGACCTGGCCTCCACAGTCACCGGACCTGAACCCAATCGAGATGGTTTAAGGGTGAGCTGGACTGCAGAGTGAAGGCAAAAGGGCCAACAAGTGCCAAGCATCTCTCTGGGAACTCCTTCGAGACTGTTGGAAGACCATTTCAAGTTACTACCTCTTGAAGCTCATCAAGAGAATGCCAAGAGTGTGCAAAGCAGTAATCAAAGCAAAAGGTGGCGACTTTGAAGAACCTAGAAAATTACATTTTTCAGTTGTTTTACACTTTTTTGTTATGTATATAATTCCATATATAATTCATAGTTTTGATGCCTTCAGTGTGAATCTACAATTTTCATAGTCATGAAAATAAAGAAAACTCTTTGAATGAGAAGGTGTGTCCAAACTTTAAGTCTGTACTGTATATATATATATATAGTGTATGGCATAACATTAGGACATTATAACATTACATAACATAAAACTGGTGAGTGAATAACACTGATTATCTCTGTAAGTGGGTGGAAATATATTTGGCAGCAAGTGAACATTTTGTCCTTAACGTTGATGTGATAAAAGTTTGACAAGGGATTTACAAAGCTCTTTTGGGTTGTTTCTGTTCTGCAGTGGTCAGTATCTATCTAAAGGAGTCCAAAGAAGGAACAGTGGTGAACCACTAAAAGGGTCATGTGCAGCCAAGTATTAGTAATGCACGTGGGGAGCAAAGTCTGGTCTGTGTGGTCTGATTCAACAGACGTAGCTCAAACTGTTGAAAAACTTAATGCTGTTAATGTTTAACGGGTCAGAACTTTTTTGACAGAAAGGACCAGCACAATATTAGACAAGTGGTCATAATGTTTTGTCTGATCAGTATATACTTCTTCTTCTTTCGGCTGCTCCCAGGGGTCACCACAGCTGTTCATCTGTTTCCATACCACCCTGTCCTCTATATCTGCCTCTTTCACACCAACTCCCTGCATGTCTTTCCTCACCACATCCATGAACCTCCTCCTTGGCCTTTCTCTTTTCCTCATACCTGGTGGCTCCATCCTCAGCATTCTTCTACCAATATAACTCATGTCCCTCCTCTGTACATGTCCAAACCATCTCAATCTCGCCTCCCTCACCTTGTCAACAAAGCATCCTACATGCGCTGTCCCTCTAATAAACTCAATTTCTAATCTTGCCCATCCTCGTCACTCCCAAAAACCTCAACATCTTCAGCTCTGCTACCTCCAGATCCATCTCCTGTCTTTTACTCAATGCCACTGTTTCTAATCTATAAAACATCACAGGTCTCACCACAGTCCTACAAACTTTCCCTTCCATTCTCGCAGATACTCTTCGAACACAAATCACTCCTGTTACTCTTCTCCACCCACTCCACCCTGCCTGCACTCTTTTCTTCACTTCTCTAGGTGGAAATATATTTGGCAGCAAGTGAACATTTTGTCCTTAACGTTGATGTGATAAAAGTTTGACAAGGGATTTACAAAGCTCTTTTGGGTTGTTTCTGTTCTGCAGTGGTCAGTATCTATCTAAAGGAGTCCAAAGAAGGAACAGTGGTGAACCACTAAAAGGGTCATGTGCAGCCAAGTATTAGTAATGCACGTGGGGAGCAAAGTCTGGTCTGTGTGGTCTGATTCAACAGACGTAGCTCAAACTGTTGAAAAACTTAATGCTGTTAATGTTTAACGGGTCAGAACTTTTTTGACAGAAAGGACCAGCATTATACACACATTATAAGTGGTCATAATGTTTTGTCTGATTAGTATATACTTCTTCTTCTTTCATCTGCTCCCAGGGGGTCACCACAGCGGTTCATCCGTCTCCATACTACCCTGTCCTCTATATCTGCCTCTTTCACACCAACTACCTGCATGTCTTTCCTCACCACATCCATGAACCTCCTCCTTGGCCTTCCTCTTTTCCTCCTACCTGGTGGCTCCATCCTCAGCATTCTTCTACCAATATAACACATGTCCCTCCTCTGCACATGTCCAAACCATCTCAATCTCGCCTCCCTCACCTTGTCTCCAAAACATCCTACATGCGCTGTCCCTCCAATAAACTCATTTCTAATCCTGTCCATCGTCGTCACTCTCAACAAAAACCTTAACATCTTCAGCTCTGCTACCTCCAGCTCCGCCTCCTGTCTTTTACACAATGCCACTGTCTCTAATCCATACAACATAGCAGGTCTCACCACAGTCCTATAAACTTTCCCTTTCATTCTCGCAGATACTCTTCTATCACAAATCTCTCCTGTCACTCTTCTCCACCCACTCCACCCTGCCTGCACTCTTTTCTTTACTTCTCTAACACCCTCTCCATTACTTTGAACTGTTGACCCCAGGTACCTGAACTCCTCCACCTTCTTACTTACCGTCTTACTCCTACTGACTTTTATTCTCCTTCTCTCCACGAATATCTCCACCTCTCCAGACTCTTATCAACCTGCTCACTACTCTCACCACAAATCACAATACCATCTGCAAACATCAAAGTCCAGGGAGACTCCTGTCTGACCTTGTCTGTGAACCTGTCCATCACCACTGCAAACAGGAAAGGGCTCAGTGCCGATCCTTGATGCAGTCCAACCTTCACCCTGAACCAGTCCGTCATTCCTACTGCACACTTCAATCGGTACAAATCCTCCCTTAGTGTCCAACCTCTAAATCTCCTTGCCCTTCTGATCAGTATATACATGAAATATAAATATACATATATAACATTATAAAGATATATACTTTATAATGTTAGCCAGTGAGCTTTTTGCTAACCGTGCTTCTTATCAGTCACTTGTAATCAGCTAGCTGCTCAGCCACTCACTAATGTGATACAAATTTAGCTCAATCTTAGATATTGCATGAAGCTGAGCTGTTTCTGCACCAATATTTTTTTTATTCACATGCTGTTTCTGTTGTTTCCTTATATTTATTGATTTAATATTTTTTCATCATTTAATGCATCATAATGCATAAAATATGCAATAATTATTTGCACGCATCAGACATCCAGGTGGAGTCTTGTTTCTATCCTATATCGAAATAATAACATTTCTGTAAAAAACTGTAGTGAATTTGAAGCTGTTATATCTGCAGACCATGAAATGTCTTTTTTGCCATTGTGAATCGTGTAATAGGAAGTATCATGACAAGTTATTCGCAGCTGGACCTCAGGAGCAAAAAGGTTCACTTGAAATGAGCACCAGATCGCTGAGTTTAGGTGGACTTAGCTTTCTGACTTAAAAAAAAATACCTTATCGCACTTCAGCAAACACGCCAAACTCTCAGTGCAAGCAGACTCAAGTCCAAAATAAAGGTGCAAGTGGAAGTGCTTTTTGAAAAATAAAAGGTTCAAGGGTTTTTTGGAGAGTACATGGAAACCTTTCTGAACTGAGATTCTTTCGAAACCTGTGTTTTGAAGAGCTTTCTGAAATAGCACTCAGAACTGTATGTACACTTACAGTATTAGGAACCCCTGTACACCTGTATTCATATCAGTAAATCAAGTGAAAGCTGTACATTGTAATAAAAGGCAAGAGCTTCAGTTAGTGTGCACATGTTACCACCAAAATATGTGGAAAACAGAAAACAGTGACAGTTCACAGGTGGAAATGCCTTGTAGCTGAGAGAGGTCAGTGGAATATGGCCAGATTGGATTGAGTAACCAGGGAGTCTTTAGTAACTCAACTAATTACTCTTTACAACAGTGGTGAGCAGAACAGCATCTCAGCATGCACAACTTATCAAAACCTGTGCTGGATGAGCTACAATGTGTAAGTCTATCAGTATGATTCAAGATTCTAAAGCATTCATGAGAATCAAACGACATCGCTAAATATTTTATTTGTTGTATACCACAGCGTTGTTAGTCCTTAATCTATTACAAATGACACAGTGTACTTTTCAGTTCACAAAAAAAAGTTCCTGTTAAAATATATCATTAAAAAAGTCGCTTCTTTATCGTCTCTTTTTTACTCCATCTCTTAAAAATAATAACATGAATTTCTGATAAAAAAAAATACACATTTTTTTAATCCTGAAATCGCACTTCTGTAGGCTCCTTTTAAAAAGTAACATTTTAAGCATTATCTCTATGAACACAACAACAATCTCCAAAATGTTGACAAGACTAAGTTTTATATAACATCTGTTTAACTTATAACATGAAAGTAAGGTTAATATTATACATTAGAGAACTAAATTTTAGTGTAACTCAAATTAGGGGGATGCAAAAATAAGTACATCCCATGGAAAGTCTCAAGTCAAGTCAAGTTTATTTCTATAGCGCTTTTCACAACAGACATTGTCTCAAAGCAGCTTTACAGAAATCAACAGTTAAGGTAAGCGGTGTCTATTTATCCCTGATGAGCAGCCGTGGTGACTGCCGCAAGGACAAACTCCATAAAATGTTATGAGGAAGAAACCTTGAGAGGAACCAGATTCAAAAGGGGAACCAATCCTCATTTGGGTGACATCAAGACTATGATCATAGTCTCTGAAACAAAGTTACATTTTAGAGTACAAATGTCTAACTTAACAAGAATTCAACCACAGGTGAGTCTAATTGTTTATTACACAGGTGTCCAGCAGACAGCTGACTATAAAAGGGTGTAAATTAAAGAAAACTTTTAAAGAAAGCTTTATTTATCAGTCAGAATGCTGTAGCAAAAGTGGTAGAAAAATGTAATAAAGATGGAACTGCAACCATCTCGCACAGACGTCTTGGTCGTCCATGGCAGCTAACACCTCGACAGGAGCTTGTTCTGATGACAAGGGTTGAAGAAAATTGCCATTCACTGCAATTATCTTAAGAAGTAAAAAGCCAAAGCCTGAAGTGACTGTTTCCTGTCACACAATACGGCGTGGGTGTCGTCCACAAAAAAAAGACTCTCCTGAAGCCCAGGCACAAAAAAGCCTGTCTTAAGTTTGCCAGGGTGCATTATGACAAAGATGAAGACTCTATACTCTGGAGTGATGAGACCAAGATAAATGTTTTTGGAACTGATGGCTTCAAAACTGTATGGCATCACAAAAGCAAGTGTCGCGGAGCTGAATTTCATTGATGGCATCATGAACTGACAGATGTACTGTTCTATACTGAAAGAGAAGAAGCTACCATAAGTCTGTGCCCTTGGTCTTCGTGCACTTTTCCAACATGACAAAGATCCCAAACACGCATCTAAGGCCACTTTTGGATTTCTGAACAAGAACAGGGTGAAAGTGATTCAGTGTCCAAGTATGTCTCCTGATCTGAACCCCAATCAGATTGGAGGTGGTAGCTCAGTGGTTAAGGCATTGGGCTTTGGATCAGAAGATCACAGGTTCAAATCCCACCACCACGAAGCTGCCACTGCTGGGCCCTTAAGCAAAGCCCTAAAACTCTTCCCTGCTCAGTTGCTCAGTTGCGTCTGCCAAATGCTGCAAATGTAAATGCAATCAAACACCTATGGGAATTAGAAAGAGACAAGTTCAGCATCACTCTCCATCCAGCATGCAGTCTCTAAAAGAGGTAATTATTAAAGAATAAAAAAAGAGATATGTTGCAAAATGTCGCCAACTTGTTCGTTCCATGCAAACACTTGACAAGTGCTGTCATTAAAAATCATAGAAGTACAGTGGCCTAGAAGTGCAAAACAAATGAACAAATTAGAAAACACTAACAAATCTGAAAGCAAAATAACAAATGCAAAAACCAATTTTTATTTTTTATTTCAACCTTTATTTCACCAGGTTAGACCTGGCTAAAAATCAGAAGAACCAAATCACACAATCACAAAAGAAACAAAAAGGCAAAAGACAACTCAAGTGCATTGCAATTTAAACAAAAGTGCCAATAATTAAAATATTTGCACGTGTGAATGGACTCATATTCTATAGATTTAATATAAAGTTTAAAATCATTAAAGGAAATTAGACACTGTAGTTGTAGTGATTTCTGTAGGTCACTCCAAGTTGAAGGTGCAAAAAACATAAAAGCCTTTTTAAACAATTCTGTCCTAGCTTGGGTAACATTTGATGAGATAATTTTCTGGGACCGTAAATCATAAGTACTCTGTACAAAAGAAAGAAATTCGGATATGTTGCATGGCAGCCTGCTTATAATACCCTTATAAATAAAAATATAAAGGTGAGTAAGTCGGCGATTTGACTCCATGAAACACAGCATCCAACATCTAAAGACACTTTGATGGGGCATTCATATACAACAGAGCACCATAATCAATAATAGAAAGAAATGTGGCATCAACTAGACTTTTTCTAGCAGAAAAAGTAAAACAGAATAAAAAATAGCTTCAATTTCAACTTTTTTACTAACTTCTGTATACAAATGAACAAATCCGCAAACACAATGACAATTCATACAAACCGGAAAAGGTAGGTGTAGTTAGTGAATAGATGTAGTAGTTTTTGTTGTGGGGTGTACTCATTTTTTATTTGAAATCTAAGTTAAAAAATTGTAGAGTCACACTGAAGGCATTAAGGGCTATTTGACCAAGAAGAAGAGTGATGGGGTGCTGTGCCAGATGACCTGGCCTCCACAGTCACCGGACCTGAACCCAATCAAGATGGTTTAGGGGTGAGCTGGACCGCAGAGTGAAGGCAAAAGGGCCAACAAGTGACAAGCATTATATATATATATATATAATATTTATTTTTACGGCATTCAGTGCACTTTTTTATTTCTTTTGTCTTTAGTCATCTGTTATTGCCTGTGATTTAGGTTATGTTTACTTTGTTCTTGACTTGTGTTCCTTTTTTTTTGTTTTTTGTTTTTAACAATTGCATTTTTATTATTTTAGTTATAAATACCTACATCCACTCCTGCCTTGTCACATTTACAGTTAGGCCATTTGGCAGACACACGCTCCAGAGTGATAATTATCTTGTTACATGCCACAATTATACATGTTTTTACTCCATTTGTCTGGAGAGTCTGCCAAATTAGCATCTGTGCAAATGTAGAGATGAAAAAATATTAGCATGAGCACATTGATATAAATATGTGATTTATCTATGCAGCTAGATTCACTGTCAGAGCTGCTCTTGTAGACCATCTGACCAATCGGAATCATGGATTCAACAGTGATAAGGTCTGTTAGTTTACCTTCTTTAAAGTTTCCCCTGTAGGACAATGCGAGAAATATAATTAACAGCAGCACTAACATAACAACAACAAAAATAATAATAATAATATTTTTATTACACAAATGTTAGTCATCTTATAACTTGTATCATCAGTAATTAAAATTTTTAACTAAGCATTTTAGGCTCATTTAAATACGCAAAGCACCGTATTAGAACATCATCATGTCCCAATAAATATATATCTGCAATTCAAAATAAATAAACTTTTAAAGAAAAATATTACATTCCCTCTGTGCCAAGGTGCTGTAATGTAATACGGCTAGCCAATGGGAGTAAACCTTATTTTTCATTGTCCCACCGAATCAATACTAATTGCGTACGCAGAGTAGTGCTAACCACATGCTACAAGAAATGTGTTCATCAATCCTCATGGCCAAGATGAAAATAATACACACTAATGGAGGTGATCTCATTCAGCAGCAGAGATCAAGTACAAATGGGGTCAGCAGATTGAGCTACTAATAGTCTCACATTGGATTTGATCTCTTCATGAGAGTATGATAATGGCTGTAAATGAAATCACATAAGCACGGGGCACATTTGCAGTGATTAGTTATGATAGGCCATAATTCTCGGAAGTGTGTCGTGTAAGTGTGTGTTGTGGCATGTTTAATGGTCTGAGATTCTCTGTAGCTCGCTGTAGAACCCAAAGCACATAGAGAACTTTTGTGCAAACTTTTTAGGGCATGTTGTTTATAAGAAAAAGCATCTTATAATAAACCAGGTTTCATTTAATTGTATTGTATTGTATTGTATTGTATTGTATTGTATTTAGTTAACATTTTAAACAACGGACATCGTCCCAAAGCAGCTTTACAAAGCTTTTAACACATTACCAATATACATTTTAGCATCATGAATTTCTCTCTACTAGTTTATCCTTAATGGGCGAACCATTGTCAACAAAGGCATAAAAAACTCCCTGAGACTGTATGTGGAATCTGGATATGTATCTAAACAACACCAAATGTCCATTCTTTATATATTTTCATCATTGTTGAGGTTATCAAAAGTTTACTGTTGGACACTTGAAAAAAAATGTTCATGACAATTGCAGCAAGCCATTGTAGCAAACAATTCATATAACTGCACTTTCAGCCCAAATCCATCTTCATGGTTCCTAGGTTTAACCCTCCACAGTAACCTGATGGATCCTCAGGCTGTTCATGTGGAACATGGCCTCCAATTGAAGAGAACTCCATCCAGATGTGTAACATCAAGATGGATTCAGCAGGTGAGCAGAAAGTAATATGATTACTGGTATATCAGAAGCATGCAGAGCTTGACAGAAGGAGAAAAAGACACAGAGGAGGAGAGGGGTGAAAATATAGATTATTAGATATTATGTAATTGTTAAAAAACACTGTACAGTGTGATCAGGGCAAAAGTGGGGACTTTGCAAGACTTGCTATGCCTGCATAACAAAAACTAAGGTTCAGAAGATAACACAGACACAAGAAAGCTCAGAGATATAAGGCAGCCTTTACAGATTTGAGTAAACATTTGAAAGTGGGGGAACAACAGCATGCAAACATCCCAGTCCAACAAAACACTCTATTAACATGATCATTCCAGGTTTGCTCATTTACTTAAGAAAAACCTATTTACAGAAGACTTAAGTAAACAACTGACAAGCAGTAGACTAGTAGAGTAAATTCAAATTTTATTTTTCACATACACATTCATACAGAGTACAACATATAAAAAATGCTTTTGTGACTGTCCGACTTGTAAACATGGAAGAAATACAATATAGGTAAAAATAAAAGTAAGTAATTGACTTTACTGACTTTTGCAAAACCCTAAAACTGAAGACTTGTTCCATAAATTATTTTATATGCAAACCATTTTTTTTCACTATTAAACTGTGACATTTACAGCCATTTATTATTTGGATTATATACAAGCCATGCAAGTCCCTGTGATTTAGCTGTTACTATGGAAACGTGATATGATGTCAATTACAGCCACAGGTGCTACTGTGATAGCATATGATTTAATTATATTCCTGTGATGTAATTATTATCACAGGAAGTAATCTTAGAAGTTAAGGCATTAAAGAAAAAGGATTTCAGGAGGACTGTCTGTAATTTATTTCCCTTAATCCTTGATGCCACAGTTTAGAGATGGCAGAAGTACACACATCCTTTACTCAAGTGGAGGTACAAATACTGGTGTTTTAAAAGACTGGTAAAAGTTAAAGTACTGACTACACTTTTTAATCAGGGTAACGTTTAGAAGTTCAGGCTTTAAAGAACTCCGTACTTAAGCAAAAAGAAGCCATTGCTACTACCTTTTTTAATGTCATTCTGGTAACTGAACCTCATATCATATTATTATATTAAATGAATGTATCCAGGCTGAACATCCACCATATAGAACACAAGCAAAGAAAAGATAATGATGATGATGATGATGACCTCAGAGACCTCATCACATCTTGCACTGCACCACACTGTCTGAGATCCTCCAGAACTGCTTGACTGGTTCCACCTTCTCTCAGAATGAGAGGTAAGTATACTTCAAGGCTGTTTTCTGTTCTCTGCAGGTGGTGGAATGAACTTCCCCTAGATGTCCGTACGGCAGAGTCTCTGACTATCTTCAAGCGACGGTTGAAGACCTACCTCTTCCTGAAACACTTAAATTAGCACTTTCCAAGTTTGCTTCGTAGAATTCAAGAGTTATATTCGGTTTGCAATCTTAGGTTCCTTGGTAGTCTATTGGTCAGGATGCGCCGCTCTCATCGCTGCGTCCCGGGTTCGATCCACGGTTAGGGCCAACCGACCCCAGCCATTATAGTTGCACAAGCCAGTGCCGGTTCCAAGCCTGGATAAATGGGGAGGGTTGCGTTAGGAATGGCATCCACCGTAAAAAATGTGCCGAATCAAACATGCGGATCATGAATACGGATGATCTGCTGTGGCGACCCCTCACGGGAGAAGCCGAAAGAAAGTTTGTATTAGGTTTGCAATCTTGTGTACCAGTGTAGATTTATTCATTGCTAGAGACTCAAAGCACTTTTGTACATCGGTCTGGGTAAGGGTGTCTGATAAATGCCGCAAATGTAAATGTAAATGATCAGGTGATCAGGAATGTTTACATGTTTTAATGTCATGTTTACAACGCTGACTCCCTTTGTCTCATCCATGTTACCTGAAGACTTCTTGTTTGCTACTGCCATGCTCATTGTTAGCTTCGTGAACTAGCCTACGCATGTGTGTGGTGTGTGAGAGCCAGGAAATTATACAGTGGTAGGTTGAAAAAGCTGCACAATGACAACAACAAGAAAAAATATTGATCATGTCACCAAATAGATTAAAACTAAAGTAACAAGCCTGATTGGTAAGCAGTAGAAAGTACAGATATTTGTGTAAAAAATGTAATGAGTGAAAGTAAAAAGTCATCCGAAAAATAAACAATGAAGTAAAATTCTGATACCAGAAAAATCCACCAAGCGATCTTTCAAATTTATCGAACAATTTTTGCAAATCATCTGTTTTGCAAAACTGCACCTCAACATATGCTGTCAACTTTAAAAAGCAACACCTTTGCTAACTTTTGACACACGAATCCCTTGAACAGCGCCAAAGTGACACCTCTTACACCTTCAGAGACAGGGTGTGTAGTGCACGAGTGCAGGTCCTGTCACCTTCGTTACCTCATCACTCTGACGCTGGCTACGCTCCAGCCTGAACATATGCCAAACTCTGGAACCCCTGGGAACCTTTATACGTAAGTGAGAACACCAGCTGCATTATAGGGTACGCACACCGAGAGCAGGCTTGTATGTGTAAAATGGTTGCTTTTTGAAATTCTCCTTGGGCATTGGCCACATTATGCTATAGCGACGATCTGTGGCTGGTTCTGACGCAAGGCTGCTTTGCTTTAGCAAACTGACGATGCGTTTGCCGCAGTCCTGTCAGAGCACACAGATGGCTATGTGCAGGTGTTGGAACACACACAGACGGTCTGCCTGCGTTGAGGTTTTGAGAAACAAAACCTACATGCACACACACAAAAACACTTCTACAGACTGGCAAAAAAGAATAATATTTCGTGCAAGGTTGCGATACGCTTGTTTATACAAATTGGTAGCAGCTGCTGTCATGCTCCAGACTGATAAAATCTTGTTAATGAGGAAAACTTTAAAATGTCTTTACAGTTCTCTATAACGATACGTGGTATATATTTCTCTGTCTTTCCAAAGCATGGTGCCAATAACGACCTGTGTTTTTATTTTTTTAAGCAGCTACGTTCTGAGTTGAGAAGATAATCCTCACTAATAAACACTGGCCCAAAACTATCACAATAATATCAGCTATGTTTAAAAATACACATGACATAGCACTTATGCAGAATTGTCAAACGATTACCAGAAACACCAACAGTAGTGACATCTAAAATTCATATATTTTTTATAGAACAGTTTCTATGGTAACATTTTGTTCACAGGGACCTGTACGGCAGATATTATGTATGTTTGGAAATGAGCAAATTGAAAAATGTGCTATTTAGCAAAAAGCAATGTTATAATCCTTGATCTGATTTCATGTGGGAGCTTTCTACAAGGTGTTTTGCTTCACTTTTATGGAAGGAGTCTCCACTGTCAAATTTTCCATTACAGAACAGCCACTTAGGTGCTGTTATATGATGTCATAACAAGCAGAAAATAAAATAAAATAATTTGCAAAAGCTAAGGAGCCAGACATGGGTAACTGTTATAACAGCTATTAACAGAGCAGTAACAGAAGATGACATGCATTTACAAAATTTGATGTAACGATTAAAGAATAAAAAAGATGACCTGGCATTCTTAACTTACATACTGTCAATTATTATACCTTTCTTGTATGTGGAAAATCCAATCCCATGTTTGTATTAATTTACACTAAAACTAATAGCTATTAGAAAGTTAATGGATACACTCCTAGGAAATGGACAATGAATATAATTACTGACAATTTTATTACATTTATTAAAAACTATCTATGTGAGACAGTCTTATAAGGAAAGTATTTTTTGATTAATAGCATCACTATTTTAAATAAATATATAAAAGTAATGGAAAAATATAATGCGAAATAATTGAACAAACATTTTTCTAACAATGCTTTAACACTGTTAACAGTTTGCATGCCATATTACAGGAGTTGGTATACAAGTGTTACTATTTTATTATATTTTTTACAGTACAATGAAATTCTTTACTTCGCAAATCCCAGCGATTTTAGGAAGCTTTGGTTAAAGTGCATGGTCAGCCACGATACAACACCCCTGGAACCTTGGTTAAGTGCCCAAAAGTGGCATTGTGATAACAGGGATTAAAACCTCAACTTTCCAATGAGTAACCCACAGCCTTAACCACTGAGCTACCACCTTTCCTTATGGACAGGGATTATGTTTCCCACAATCCTTTGCACCTCTGTGAGTCATGCCCCGTGTTGGTTAGTTTGCAAACCTGATTCACATTCACTGTAATTAGCATGTGAACTGTATATTTGCTCACGGTTCACTTCACTCTTTGTCTTTTGTTTCTGCTGCTATTCATGAATAATTTGATATCAGTCTTGCTCATGTTCAGGTTTAAGTTTCATGGTGTTCAGTGTTCTCCTTGTTTCTTTGTTTGCTTATAGTTGCTTTGCAATTAATTTTCCACTTATCGCTTCTTCGTGGCTTGCTTGACTTGCTCAATCATTGCTCAACAACATCATGTGACAATAAAATGAATTGTTCTCAATAGCTCAAAATACTGAATTAGCACTAAAAGATTTCTTTTTCTACCTACAACTCTCATATTCCAGGATGAAAATGCCAAGATTCATCAGGCTCAAACTGTAAAACAGTGATTCTGGGAGTTCCTGCTCAGATTCTTGACTGTAGACTTTTTAGAAAGTGCTAGGGAAGATTGTAACGAGTGTTTCAACTTTCCTTTCCTCCATAAATGATCTTAGCCAAAAATGTAGAGCAACTCTGGATAGAAATACATTTTGTGATGTTGTAAAAGGTTGTCGAAACAATGGTTTGATTAAAGTGGACCCTGACGGCTCTGCAACAAAATATTACTGTGTGTTTGTATATTTTTTTGGCCAGGCAGTGTATGTGGAAGAAAAATATAATTGCAAAATTATCTCTACAAAACACTTTCATTGTTTTTGTTATAGAGGTCGATAATTAATTGTTATTGGTAATTACCACAATTAGGACAAGTTTCCATGAGTTTCAATGTGAGAGATTTCCCAAGGAACATGGAAAATATTTTTGTTCATAATTCTGCTTAATTTTCACAAAACGAATGCCCTTGAGACAGAATAGTCACAAAGGCTCACTGGCATTTTTTGGCTCAGCTCAAGCTATTCACTGAAAGAGCTTAGCAAACGTTTCATTTCCAAATGTTTGCCCGAGATCCAGTGTGCCTTCATGAAGAGTCTGTGCCATCTGCTGGAATAATTTCACTTCTGTGTGCTGGAAACACTTTGTTCTTCTGGTGCTAAATTAGCTAGTTTCTTCTCTGATGCAAGCCGGATATAGACAAGGCTTGGTGTGTTTAATAAACCGAGGAGTCGTGCATAAGTGCAGCTGGAAAAAAATCTTTAAGGATCTGTGGAGGTTTGGTATCGACCGAGCCGCACTAATAGATGTGAGCAAATAACAAATACACGCTGAAGCAACGAGGGAATCCTGCAAAGCTCTGCTGGCATTTTGTTTGATGCACCGTGGGGTCAGTTAACATTTGCAGTGAGTGTCACTTATCGACTCAGAAAGCTGTATTTGTGGCTCTTGGTTTACTCAAGATGTTTGTCTGGGGTTAGAGAAGCTGTAGTGAGCTATTCTAGAGCATGTGATGGATGTGAATCCTCTGTGTCTGTATACCACTCTGAGTGGGCTGAGTGGGGAAGTAAATGTTTGAACACCTGACTAACTGTGCACAAACAGCCATGGAGAAATGATGGGAAGGTTCTTAATATTGACATGTTACACAATGTTCAGCTCTCCATGGCTTTTTTATTATACCCTTTCGGTTTCTTGCACATAGTCTGTAGAGTATTCTCGAAAAGATATACCTTTGTGTGTGCGTACACTGGTCCATAAGATTTTTTTATGCTTTTTGAACATCCCATTCCACATTTAGATTACATTCGCTATTATAAAAACCTTTTTGTTGCGATTTTGTTGTGTGGACATTTGTGCTCATCCAGACACGAGTGGTGTTAGTGAAGTCAGTAAATAATGTAGGGTGAGGAGGGTTTGGGTGCAGTCAGCATTACAAGTCATCTTTAACAGGGAGCTCAATAGCAGGCCACTTAAGGTCCAGCACTCCATCCAATATGAACCATATCTTCATGGAGCTGGCTTTGTACACATCGCAAATGTCATGCTGGAACATGTTTTTGTCTCCTAGTTCAAATGGATGGAAATTGAATGCTGTGGTACCACAAATAAAGACATTCTATAACATTGTACACCTCCATCTTTAGGGTAACAGTTTGGGAAAGAAACCATATATGGCCGGAAACATCTGGTGTCCCAATACTTTTTTCCATATCCTTTATATATTGTTCGATATACAGCGACACACACACACACACACACACACACACACACACACGCTCATGAATCCTAATAATGCTAAAGAATATTAATTTTAGCAGTTCCAGCTGCAAGGAAAATGACCAATTTCCATTAACACTCTCATACCAATAAGGTAGTTTCCATGGTAACCACTTACATACTGACTTCTATGGTGATACACTCCATATAAGTCCCACATAAGAAAAAAATGTGTTATATATTTTAAAAGGTAACTTAGAATCTCTCCAATGCCACAGCCATCTTTGGCCAACAGCCAGCTAGACATAGTCCTTGCTGCAGAACCGAAATTCCCCGGGGTGGAACTGGATCTGATCCAACACCTCCTATAAGCCGAACCCTAAGATGTAGCCCACACAATGCTCTACAATATTAAATATACTTATCCAGCTTGAAAAACACTTAACTGCTAAGATTTTTGGCTTGATATTATTCAAGCAGTGAGGATCTGGATCAGGTTAACAAATTACTGTAGTACAAGAAGAATAAAACATTTTGGGATGATGGAAACAATGCTAAAGCTTTACAAATGTATCTTTGACAAATGTTGATAGTGGTCAGTGAATTAATACCTATGTACATTTTTTTGACATGCATTTCTTTAAATAGAAATAGAATCTGACGCTTTTAAGGAAGTGTAATGTTACATTCAACTTTTAGATTATAATGTAGGTGTGATGTGTAATATTTGAGATTAGAAAAGAGCCCAGTAGAAGCTCTAGATTTCATTTACTTCATGTTATTGTTTATTTCCTCAAATAGTGACTGACAGAGGAGAAGAAATCGATTTGGTTGCAGATATGTTTTTAGCACCATTTTCAAGATGGACTTTTAAAGAAAAGCTGGACATTGTGAGGAAAGGTCAGTTAAAACAGTTTAAAACATTTGTTTAGCTTTTTGAAAAAAAAAATTATACTTTGGGGGGGTGGGTAAATTTTTTTTTTGTGTACATTTTTCCTGTAAAATGTACACAAAAAATGTTTTGCCTTCATTTCAAATGAACCGGAAAACTGTAACAGAAAAAGGAGACTTGTTGAAATGTGTTCATTCTTTTTTCTTTCATAATGCCATTCATTTTTGCTGCATGCCATACCTGTCTGTGATGCGGTGCTCTGTTATATTGAGTATCTGTATAATATGGATAGTTTCTATAGCTGTAGCTTCATAATGTTGTCATTAAGAGATGGATAGGTAAGGTCTGAAACACACCCAAGTATGACAAGAATCATGAAAAAGCCTATATACAGAAAGAAAGGGGGAGAAAAAAGAAAACAACTGGCAACTAGGATCAATATAATACTCACAGTAGAGAGGTAAACAGAGAAGGTGGACTCTATGATATTGTTATATTATACTAATATAACAAACAAATTAAATGACTTTAGTACCTATATAAACGCTAGTCTTTCATTAAAAAAAAAGCACTCGCTCTAATCCTATTGTGACAATACAGAGTAATACTAGGAGAGGCGAGTTACCAATCTACCTCTTGTTAACAGTATGAACAAGTGGTTCAATGCTAAATCTCTGGGTTACCTATCGAAAGGTCATCAGTTTAAGCTTTAGTATTGCCAAGCTGCCACTCTTGGGCCCTTGAGCTTTCTGTGCTCCAGGGGGCACTGTATCATGGCTAACCCTGTGCTCTGACCCCAACTTAATATCACTTTGTTGTACAGTTGTTGTCTATTTACAGAAGAGAAGACTGGGAATTCACACTAATAAAAATCCCATGTGCAAACACGATTACAATATAAAAACACTCACACGTCTCATGACTGCACTTTAATCCTGGAAGCCTGCCTTTCTTGGGACGTTAGTTTTTCTAATTGATGTAATTGGGAAAAACAATATAGAAAGAAGAGAGAGAAAAAAGAGAAACGTGAGAACTATACGTGCCACCATGGCATATAGCATATGAGAAAAGCTTTACTTCTGTCATAAAGCAAGTTGAAAAAATTCCACATTTAATATTGTCACTGTTAAGAATACTGCAAAAAAATCTTACATTTTTTTTGTTTGTTTTGTTACTGTTCACTTTACATCTATTACACACCACAGTGTGCAATATACAACAGGTTAACTGGGGCACTATTTTGTATTTTGTGTATTTGTCTTACACTGTCTTGTGTTTTCTTGCAATGTCCTGTATTGTCTTCTACTGTCTTGTGTTGTCTTTGCACTGTTTGCACCAGGTTGAACACGATACACTTTATGTGGCGAGGACACTTACTAGTCCTTAGCCCTGTGTTTTCTGTTTTCTTTGATTGTTGTTGTATGTAGCACCAGGGTTCAGGAGAAACGTTGTTTCATCTCACTGTGTACTGCGTCAGCTATATATGGTTGAAATGACAGTAAAAGCTTCTTGACTTGACTTCTCATATTTTATAATTATAGTAGTCAAGAGGTTATAACAATAGCAGGACCAAGAACAATTCAAAATGTAAACAAACCCTAAAGAGCACTTAAAGCAATATAGATTTAATCTAATGCAGAATGATTTCTCACATTAGTCTCAAGCTGTCGTGGACCTCTTTAGTGTGTTGTTGGAAGGGCACTGGCATTGTGATTGGCTGCAATCAGGATGCATTAGCAGCTTATTAATCACCAAATGAATTGTAAAATAGATTTTGCATGCCAATATTCACACGCATTGAAAAAGCCACAAGGAGTCATTCATGAAAACTTTTCTTTTACAGATTATAAATCTTTAGCACATGACCAGGCAATCTGTCAAGGTCACTACACATAAGATGCCATGACCTGATGTTTGATTGACACTTCTCCTGCCAATCAAACAGTCCACTGATCGTATTTGTCAGCAAGTGATTCCTGGAGGATATACACACACACACACACACACACACACACACATATATATATATATATATACAGTACAGGCCAAAAGTTTGGACACACCTTCTCATTCAAAAAGAAAGAAGAAAGAGTTTTCTCATTCTCTCTCTCTCTC
>MU558303.1:2631238-2685401 GCA_024362625.1 Silurus asotus | reverse complement strand
ACATAACAAAAAAGTGTGAAACAACTGAAAAATGTCATATTGTAGGTTCTTCAAAGTAGCCACCTTTTGCTTTGATTACTGCTTTGCACACTCTTGGCATTCTCCTGATGAGCTTCAAGAGGTAGTCACCTGAAATGGTCTTCCAACAGTCTTGAAGGAGTTCCCCGAGAGATTCTTGGCTCTTGTTGGACCTTTTGCCTCTACTCTGCGGTCCAGCTCACCCCAAAACCATCTCGATTGGGTTCAGGTCCGGTGACTGTGGAGGCCAGGTCATCTGGCGCAGCACCCCATCACTCTCCTTCTTGGTCAAATAGCCCTTGATGCCTTCAGTGTGACTCTACAATGATCATAGTCATGAAAATAAAGAAAACTCTTTGAATGAGAAGGTGTGTCCAAACTTTTGGTCTGTACTGTATATATATATGAAACACAGGTAGTCCCTGACTTAGGATGGAGATGCATTCCGATGACCCCATGGTAAGTAGAAAATATTGTAAGTCGAGATATGTCTTAGACTACCCAGGAGGTAATAAAAATGTTGGACAATATGAGGTAGTATGCTGTCATTTGTTAATAATTTAAGAGGTAAGCAAAACAGAGAAATTTACAGTACTGTAATCTGTAAACTTGACAGTATGTATGTTTGGGGCGCCGAATCGCGAGTGGAGGTGGAGTCAGATTAAACGAATAGTAAGAAACACACCTGTATTAAATGGGACTAATCAGTGTGCTCTATTTTGGTGTCTGGTGATGGTGATAAAAAGGAAAGAGACAAGAGCTAAAATTGTGCTTTGAAACTGAAAAAAATGATGCATTTTAGCAACAAGACTCTGAAATCTGTCGACAGCTGGTGAGAGTTAGGCACCTCACACGTGGGAGATGCGTACATCCTGTCAGTGGCTCTCCTGTATGTTTAACTTACAGTTGCAATTGTGTCTTATCGCTTTCGTCATCGTAAGATCAAAAAATCTGTGGAACCATCATAATTTGGAGACGTCCTGTATTGTGCTAGTAACGCAGCACAGGCCTGGGGTCTTAGTTCTTGAACTTGCATTAGAGCCTGTGTGGAGTTTCTATTATCCTACTGTCCACTTGGGTTTCTTCAACGTTCTCTGGTTTCCCCCACTTACCAAAACACCATGAACAGGATAAGGTAGTTAATGAACACATAATAAATAATTTCACATGCAAATAATAGAGAAAATTTGAGGGAAAATGACACCTAAAACTCGACCTTCTCTTGCATTGCACCACTAATGAATCATTGACCGTAACCTTAATAGGACTTGAAAGTAGCTTTCACAAAAAGTGAATTGATCCTGATTGGGTAAATTTGTTGCAGTAAGTCACCAATAAAGTGTTTTTACACAAACTAAAGGATTTATCTGTTTGGTTTCGTCTGGCACATGATGTGTATCTTGACCTGTATCTGCTGCTACCACGTGATTGGCTGATTCGATGACTGCTCGCCTAAAATCGAACCCAAACCCTGTTTAATGGTGCTCCTCTCGAGCTGACTTGCTAATGTCACATAAGGGGAGCTACACAGCAGTTCTATGAGTTGAGAGCTGTGAGGATTTTTGCAATTTAATGTACCACTTATGTGCCTCTGCGGGCAGTAAAGCTGAACAGCAAACTCATTATAAATGATAACTAGAAGTGGTTAGAAAGAAAGCAGGGCAGAAATAATCAATAAAAATAATGTCCATCTACACACGGTTGCATTATTTATTGGAATTATAATGGAGTTTGTTTGGAACCATAAGGTCAGACTAAGCTTGGGGCAGACACGTATTTATTTATTTATTTATTTTTTTTTTTTCGGGAATCATTAATTAATCATATTGAGCTGCTAAGGGGGCGTGAATGTGAGCCTGGAGTAATAAATTTGCTTTTTTACACCAGATTATTCATTAGAGTGGCCCAGATATTTAGGGAAGTTGGTTAAATAACACTGATGACTCCACTTCCACCACTTTATGCTGCCCACATCATATCTGAGTCATAAGCCTGCTCATATCGGGGGCACTGTAAACACCACTGCTCTAGGAACTTTAACAACACATAAATATCTGACAATTACTGCTATTAGGATGTATTTTTCGCTTACAGAAAACAAACACAATCGCATTTTAATGATCTCAAGACTACACTTTTTGTCTTTTTCTGAAACAAAGAAAGACACCAGTGAACACGTTCACAGTTTACTGATGAATTGCTCTGTCAGAAGAGGGTAAAGGCTCTATAAATAGTCCTGGATGTTAGCTTCTTTTTTTCCCCCTCGTGTGAGAAGAGGCAGGTAGAGAGTCCAAGCCCTGGACTGAATAAGGTCAGAGGAAAGGGAGCCTGTAAGAGTGCCACAACATCGGTCGGCAATTGTGTGCTTATTAGGGAAGCAGTAGAGTGGAACACAACATTTTCGGATTCAATTAAATCTACCAGAGCATATATAATGCATTTCAAGTCCTTGCTGCGCGAGAAGCCCGTTTGAATTCACCGGAGGTTGTTGTTGATACCGCACTGAAATTAGCCCCACTGCGTGAATCTTCATCGAAGTCATCAGTCTTGAGTCAGAACAATTAATTTTGTGTCATGCACTCGCCAGCAGATTTATGCGTCTCCAACTAGCATCGAGGATGCGATGATTCACAAACGTTTTTTTTTCCTCCCATCCTTTAAATGAAAGCACAGAGATATGCTGCTCGTTAATTTCCTTTTATTCACTCAAGGGAGAGGTGGATATATATTATAAGTTCAATTATTTTTTTTTACCACTCAGTATGCACATACCCTGCCAGCTAGAGCTTTTAAAAGTTGGGGTGGCAAATATATCGACTCAAGGAAGTTTTATAATTGTGGAATTGGTGTTCCAAATTCATATAATAATATTATTAATAATAATAATAATAATAATAATTATATATATATATATTTATTTTTTTTAAATTTATTACATGAGTAATACTTACTTTCAACAAACCTTTATATATATAAATACATAAATAAAATGCATTTTAGAGATACATAACAAAACTACCTGACAGTTATACTGAAAAATTAAGTTTCAAGAGCAGATTTGAAACTATAAAAAATTCAGAGAGAATTCCAAAGATTTGGCTGTACAAAAAGAAGGAAACATCTGCTCACCTAGAACAGAAAAGACCAGAATCAGAGGAACAGAGATCACGCCTTGCGTGTAGATGCTTAAAAGTTATGACAAGTAATAAGGAGGCATACACTGAAGGGCCTTATTGTTTAATTTAAAAATAAATTGCCTGTCTCTGTTATTCCACAAGAGGGCAAAATAGAGCAATAAACTCATGGCCATACACTCAGCTAGTGGCCAAAGTGCTAAGTGACAGCAAATTCAAAATGTTTATTATTATTATTATTATTATAATTAATATTAATTATTATCAATTCTATTCGGTCTATGTTGATTGAGTAGCACTTACATTTTCACACAAAGTCAGATGTTGGAGAACTTTTACTTCTTCGGTAAATGTTATGATCATTACAAAACTGCATTTGCTGTTTCCTCTGATTGTCTTTGTGCGACAGATTTTGTGCAATTAAATCATGCACGTTTTTTTATACCACAGTGGCTCCAGAGTGTGAAAGGATTAGCAGTGATGTGAACACATTCTCTCATTATCCCTGAAACATTTAAGAAAGAGACTGAAAAGTCATTTGTATGAGCAGCCAGATGGAGATGATAGAATCCCTTTGTCTACCTTATTTAACTAAATCACCACTTTGTGAGCCCTGGATGTGAAAAACACAATTATTTTAATATAAACAATGGACTAAAAAAAGGAAAAGAGAAAAAAATATCTAAGACACAAAAAATATAGCATGGTCATGCTTCATCACTGAGGTGCAACACATAATATTCACAAAACTCAGGGTTTGACCAAAAGCTTTAAATCATTTCTGTGAATTAGCATTTCTGTGTTTGCTGGAGCGATCGACGGCGGCAACAGGCCAGAAAATAGTTCTGCAAATGGAGAGATAAAAAAGGCATGTCTTGCATTTGCAGCTGCGCTGTACATAATATTTTAGTGGGTTTGTTTGCACAGTTAAAATGTACACATGTATTTAGTAGATGGACTAAAAGTTAAAGTGGAATACATGACATTTCCAGAAAAACATGATGTTCTGGACATTAGGCTCTGTAATTTATTGTGATTTTGGTTTTTTGCACGTTGCAATCAATTGTTTAATGTTCTTGGTGATTTAATAAATGGCTAATGCAAGCTGAATATAGTTATTCGTAATGAATAGTTTTTTATTTAATACGAGTGCCTGATAGTGAAGGTGGATGCAGGGTAGGAATGATTTATTAATATTAATAGCCAGTCTAAATCAGCAGGCTTCTTCAAAAACATGGAACAGGCAAGGGTCAGGCGATTAGCAAACAACACAAGGGCAAAACAAGAACAAGAAAGCGAAAACAAACGTTGGAAACAAGATCCAGAAACTGGCAAACCATGAAACAAAAGCGGTCTAGTAATCGACAAAAAACTGAACAAGTTACTTCATGCTGATAAAATGCACACACAGAGGTAAATATATACCAACTAATCAAACCAAGACGTGAATACTGCTGTGTTTAGAAAAAGACATTCATGTGATGACATAAACAAACGATGTGGCAAGGATGGAGACATTTCATGAATGGAATCAATCTCGTGTGACACAAAACCAGTGATGAGACGGGGTGAAGGAATAACACAAGTGGCAATGAAATTTGGAAGTGTTTACAAAGCCAGCATGTGCTAATCAATGCTGCAAATGGAGAATCTCAGACACTGATGTAGTGTTTATCTGGAAAAAATTTCTGAAATCACCTCCTATATACAGCATTAAATGACATGACACAGAGTAAGAGAATGTTTCCATTTTTATCACTGTTTTGAAGAATTTGGGGTCTCCCGAAAGGAAAACCTAAGTTTGTCAGAAACACACAAAGTAATAGTTATAAAATACATTGGAAAACAGAGAATTGATTAATTTATTAATTAACACTAGTATTATACACTAACTAGTACCAATTTCTTATGATAGTGTTCAACCAACCCCAGCCGTTAGCCTTGCACAAGCCTTAGTGTCGGTCCCAAGCCCGGATAAATGGGGAGGGTTGTGTTAGGAAGGGCACTAATTAAGAAAACCAAAAACCTACAGAAAACTACCCTCTCAAATATCAAAGATTAGGATGTTTGTTGCAAAATTTAAAACCTTAATAATATGGAAATAAGCTGGACAGAAATGTTTTGGCTGTGACATTTGCCTTTCTTTCTTTCTTTCTTTCTTTCTTTCTTTCTTTCTTTCCTTCTTTCTTTCTTTCTTTCTTTCTTCAGAGCTTTTACATTGAGTGTGGTCTTACTTAGTGACATCAATAACTAGTATCAGGATCTTTTCTTTGATAGAAACTTCAAAGAAAAATATCAACTTTTGAATGTAAAATGCAAGTAAGTAACTTCCACTCTCCTGGAGATGGGATGATCCACTAAATTTTAGAGTGTGCTTGTGGACATTTGTGTTTATTCAGCCACAAGGGTGGTAGCAATATCACAGGTACTGATGTAGGTAAGGTGAGGAGGCCTGGGGTGCAGTCAGTGTTCCAATTCACCCCAAAAGTGTCTAACAGTGTTGAGGTCAGGGCTCTACAGCAGGCCATTCAAGGTCTTCCACTTCAAACCATGTAAAGCATATTTTCATGGAGTTGGCTTTATACATTGTCATGGTGGAATAGGTTCAGATCTCCTAGTTTAAGTGTGGGAAAATGTAATGCTACGGCTTAGATGACATCTTTGCTATTGTGTGTCTTCACACGTGTGTGGAAAAACTCCATATAGCTGGAAAACAGAGATACTACTTTGTTCATAGTGTACATGTTGATTATTTTTATAGCATGAGGTCTTGTGTATTTAGTTCCTATTAATCCACAGCAATTTGACTACAATTATAGTCAATGTATTGTACATGTCTGACATACATTTTTCTTTTTCTCTGTATTCTGAGAAACTGCAAACCATGCTGAAGACTTTCCTGTGCTGGAACAGATTTTTGGCAGTTACATAGTGTTGCCACTCGAGACTCTTTCTATTAATATTTAATAAATGTGGCGTGTATGATGAGTGAGCTATTTCTTAAAAAAAAAAACATGTAACACTCATCAGTCAAAGAATAGAACTACACATAGAATTGAACAGAACTGATTAACTGAGCAGGGGTTATAAATGATGACTTCTGCTGTTTCATGCAGTCTAATTAAAACATTTAGAAAATGCTTCTCCGGGGCATAAAAAATAGGGATCGCGTAAAGTTTTATGGACTTACACAGCTATGTGCTGATTAAATCTGGGACTCTAACTGCTTTCCTCAGCTGGGTCTTGTGAGGGGCAGTGGACTGTCTGCTGGCAAGTATTTCACATGAGCTGCCAGCTTCCATATCTCTGCCATCGTTCTGGCCTACGAGATGACAAACTTACTTTTTTTTTGGACTGGCTTTAATCCTTGGCTGCTCTTCTCACCCTTTCATGTCTGTCCTCCTTAGCCAAAGCCATTTGCTTCCTCCATCAGAAGCTTTCTTCACACACCCCTCCTTTCTCCCCCTTTCTTTTTCTTCATTCCGATGCCCTTTTTTTCTCTTTTGTCCTTCATCTATTTGCCATCTCTATTTTGCTGCCACTATCTTCCACGCTTTATCTGGGCATTCATTCTTTTATTCTCTTTTCTTCCACCTGCTATTATGTCTTTTTTTCCCCTTTTTGTAATCTGTAGCGTTTAGATTTGGCATTTAAATAACGCCCCTCCACCTCCCATGCCTTTTTAAATGTAGGTCATAGATAACATGCCCATCAATAGTTGTCATGCTGCACGTCAGCCAGATCAATACTGTCCACATGCACTTATAAGAATAAATAAATAAATAATTGTAAAATAAATAAATAAATAAACAAGGGCACACAATCACTGACTCATAAAGCTGCACTCATCTGCACTGTGCCAGCGTTTCATTCTGCCAGTTTCATCAAACATGTTATAACATTCTGGATAATTGCAGTCGCCCACAATGCTGGACATCATACTGGTTTGGTTGAACCCAGATGGACACTCTGCTAATTTTTTCAGCCTCCTCTGTCATTAGGGTTTGGCAAGACTTACTGTATGCAGAACAGATTTTGTTGTTGTTGATGTTGTCAATTTTGTTGCTGAATGTTAGCCACATCTGGATGGAGTGGAGTGCATCATCAACTAGAGGACATTAATGGCACATTTGCACGGGTAAAAATTGTAACTGCAAGCTCAATTGCAGCTCTGAAAAAGTCACTTTAAATACACAATACTTCATCATTCACAAGAACGAATTGTGAATTACAATATTAAAAGTATGTACAGACAGTGAATGACTAACATAGTGGCTTTTGCTAGTTCCATTTAACATATAGATGATAACTAACACAAACTAGTGTAAAAATATTAAAAACAGGTTGTTTGTTTGTTTGTTCTTTTTACGTTTGCATCTTCCTTCTGCAGTGGTTGGATTCCTGGAAGGATCAAATGAAACATTGGCTTATTGTGTTACTGGAAAAAGCTAATTAAAATGTGGTGAAATGCACTGGAAAAAATAATTCTAATTTTATAAGAAATAAAAAAAAAAAATGACAGGACATCATGCTATGGAAAATAAACAAAGACAAGACACCATGATGTGAACAAACACAAGACACACTGTATTATTATATTCTTATGTTTTTTTTTTTTGTTTCTTTATTTATTAAAAAGAGTTCAAAGGGACACTAAGTGTAACTTAGAGTTATGTTTAATTTACCCAATGTGCAACTTAAGTTATAAAAGCTATACACAGTTGTACATGCACCAAAAGTTCCTTGTTATCAGCATTACACTGAATTAGCTTTCACTGGGAGTAATGAGGATGGGCAGGATTAGAAATTGTTTTATTAGAGGGAGGAAAAACACAAGGTTAGAGGGGTGCAATTAAGATAGTTTGTTTATGTGCAGAAGGGGGACTTGGGGTACATAATTAGAAGAATGCTGAGGATGGAGCCACCAGGCAGGAGGAAAAGTGGAATTCCATTTTTAAGGAACTTGAGCAGCATTGAAACGCTTTGGGAATGCACCTGCATGTTCACGGTCTGAAATAATGTCTGTAATCAGTCAAAAATTGGATGCTGGCCATCACCGGCAGGGTGACGTCACAACCAGGGAGTATAAAACGCACATGGAGTAAAGCCGGCGCCAGCTTCTGTTTGTTCATGAAGCGCTCTGTGTGTATGTGTTAAATTGTCTGTCAATTTTTTGTCAGAAAAAAAATAATCCTGGGAGCAGAGCATGCTACGCCGGTTCTCGAAAAAGCCATCTGCATGTCAATGCCATCGCTCCCAGAAAGATAAGTACAGATGACAGCTTGGCTGACCGAGCAGCATGTAGTTTCTCAGAAACAGCCAATAGTGCCGTCTCTGGTTCTGGTGGGAACTGAGCTGGTGGGAACTGAGCTTCTGAGTGCCTGGGTGGGACCTGGCTGTCTCCTTGGGGGCATCTTCTATCAAGACCACATTCTTGTTTGCTATTTAATCTATCAAGAGAGTAGAAGACCTGCAGGCCCTTTCTGTGGCCCCCTTCTTTCTGGAGTTTACTCCAGGTGGCATTTTTTTTTGAGTGGCATTTTGTACCCCAAAATGGGTTACATCCCCAAGGTGCCCTCGGTTGTCCCACAACCTGTAAGGTTACAGGCATTATATCCTCTTTTTTTTCACCCTCCAAACCAGGAGAAATTAAACCAGCTGTGTTCGGTACGCTCACTGGACATCTACGTCCACAGGACGGGTCCCTGGAGGAAATCTGATCAACTGCTCGTCTGCTATGGCCCTCCGAGTAGAGGCCTCCCTGCTAATAAGCAGACACTGAGCAGATGGATCATTGATGCCATCGCATCATCCTAAGAGTCCTCTGGTCATCCCGCTCCATTCAGGGTCAGAGCTCACTGCACCCGGAGTGTGCCTGCCTCAAAGGCTTGGTCCTCTGGAGTACCCCTCCAAAAAAATGCCAGCGTAAATTTTTTAAATGATTACACACATTATAACACTGAGGGTCATTCCCAAAGAGTTAACCTAACCTTACGTAACCTAAAGATGGTCTAAAGGAGGAGATTATATGGATGTGGTGAGGGAAGACATGCAGGCGGTTGGTTGGAGTCAGATGTAGAGGACAGAGTGGTATGGAGATGAATGTTCTGTTTAGGCGACTCCAAAAGGGGGCAAACGAAAGAATGTTTATTAAATTGAATGCGAAAAAAAATGCTAAATGTTGCAGATGAAACTGGTAAGTGTCAGCTATTTAGGTCTAGGATCCCAGGCGGATCTCAGTAAGTGCTCCAGTCTAAATGGCAAAAAACTTAAAGCTACAGCTTTAGCTGCTGCTATATAAAAAAAAAAAAATAATCTGATCAGTCAGCTTAAAGAATTCAAGAGTGCTGTATTAGAAACTCGAAATAACTGTATATGAGTGTGAATTAGTATGTATTCTGTTTATTAAGTAAATATAAATCTTTTTTTGCCATTTGACACTCAGTTGTATTACTATTATGATACTTATGATATAGTTTCTCTAAATAATGAGAAATCGAAATCTAATTTCTCAAACCTACAAACATTTTATAATGTTACAATGTTATACAATACCTACAACAATTAATTTTAATGTAGAAAGCTAGTTTCTACTAATGTAATGCCCTTTACTTGAATTATTTTACTCTCAAACCCGACAATACTATTTTAAACTTTCTTTTCCAACTACATCCATTTAGACCATTTGATATACCTATTTTTCGACAGCCTTTTATCAAACTTCCACTGTTTCCACGAATAACATAGTTGAAAATGAAGTAATTATTGTGATATTTGTGATTGTGCACTTGCGGTATTCAGCGAGGGCCTGGAGAGTGTTTTCTCCATGGCATGTCCTGTGCAATGAAGTGTAAAGGACGTCACATGCAGTCAGCTTGCATGTCAGTCTTACCGCAGGAATTTCACCATGTTCTGCGTACGTCGTGCACGACTCCCCAGCAGAGCACAGTAATCACTGGAAACACCTAACATGCTGTGCCAATGAAAACATAATTAGCTTTGCCCTGATTACATAGAGCCACTGCAGTGCCTTGTATGTATGCCTGTAAATCATTTCTGGTAAACTGACATTGGGAGTTACTGCCTGCTAATCAACTCCAGTTTTAAAATAATAGTCATGGTATTGTGTAAGGATACATTTTTATTCATTTAGAAACAAATGTTTGATTTAACTTTATATTGTAAATACAGGTGATTAGCAACAATAACACTTTGGGTTATTTTTTTGGGTTTTGTTCTCATTAGAGATTTCCTGCTGTCATGACAAATCTTTTTCTAGCATGAACCCAACCTACATAATTCAAGTGAAGAAATGTTCTACAGAGAAAAAAAATGGTTGCACAAGTGTACACACCCCTTTTTAAAGAAAAGAGGTAACTGACCTCAGAAATAAAGAATCACATTCAAACTCTCATTATCTACCCCTATCATTAATGAATTAATAAAAAAAAACTTTTATGATTAATTTAAAACTCATTTCATGCCATATTTTTTAACTGTCGAGAAACAAAACTCTTTTTCTTTTTTTTTTTTGCACAATGTTCAAAATTGTGCATTCATATCTCATATATAAACAATATGAAGACTTTCTGCACCTGTTTCAGATTTAGGGTAATTATCACTTGCATGTGTACATCACCGTTCACTGAACTCTATCGTCGTTGTTCACGTTGTAATGCTCTTATTAATGTTTGTTTTACTTTATTGTTTATTTCATTTTTTATTTAATTTCCTTATTTGCATCCACTTCATCACACTCTGTATGATTTATGCTGGTGTATGAAATCTACAGTGCCCTCCTTAATTATTGGCACCCCTGTTTAAGATGTGGTCGTGGACTTCAAAAAAATTCTCCTTTTTTTTTTAAACAACATAGAACCCAAATGCAAAAAAAAAGAGAAAAATCCAAACTTTTATTTAAGTACATTACTTTGGTGGTAAAAAAATCACACATTGAGAAAAAAATAATAAAAAAAAAATCACACATTTAGAAAAAAATAAACCTTGAAATCATGTGTGCCACAATTATTGGCACCCCTGATGTTAATACTTTGTACAACCTCCTTTTGCCAACAAGAAAGCACTTAATCTCCTCCTATAACATTTCACAAGATTGGAGAACACAGAGAGAGGGATTTCTGACCATTCTTCTTTGCACAATCTTTCTAGATCATCCAGTGTCCTGGGTCTCTTATGCACTCTTCTCTTTAGCTCGCCCCACAGGTTTTCGATTGGGTTGAGGTCTGGGGACTGAGATGGCCATGGGAGGACCTTGGGGTTGTGACTGCTGAACCACTTTTGTGTAGATTTTGCCACATGTTTTGGATCATTATCCTGCTGAAAGACCCAATGATGACCCATCTTTAGCTTTCTGGCAGAGGCCATCAGGTTTTTATTTAAAATATCCTGGTACTTCAAAGCGTTCATAATGCCATGCACCCTAACAAGGTTCCCAGGGCCTTTGGAAGAGAAACAGGCCCACAGCATCACAGATCCTCCACCATACTTCACGGTGGGCATGAGGTGCTTTTCGGCATACTCATCTTTTGTTTTACGGCAGACCCACTTAGCTCCTAAACTCTGGAATAGTCTTCCTGACGGTGTTCGGGGTTCAGACACACTCACCCAGTTTAAGTGTAGATTAAAAACATATCTTTTTAGCAAAGCCTACACATAACACACATCACATCATAACCTTGTGCTCCAGAACATCTGATCACATGCACATTATCAACTTGTGCTGTTAATATCATGAACAGCAGCTACGCTAATTCCTCTCCACTGCTTCTCTTTCTCTCCCCATCCCGAGACACCCTAAGGTTTGGCCAGCTACAGTCACCTCCCACCTCTTGGTGATTACGGACCTTTGAAGAAGTAGATGCCGAACTCGCAAACATCCTGAACCATCTAGAGACATACCAGTGCCATTTGGATCCCGCTACATGTGTGGAGTTTTGACATTGGACCTCCTGGAGTGTTAAGGCTATGGCATGGAGAAGCTGATGCTGGATCTGTGGTGATCAAAAATGCTGAGCTTATAAAACTAGGAGCTACTAACCATAAAGACTGTTTAAGACTGCAGAAAGAACATCACTTATAATCTTATACTCCAGTACTCATGTTAGTTCTCACTGTCCAGTGTTCTGTATTGTTGGAAAATTTACGATCAAACTCTTGATGTCACTCAGATGAGGATGGGTTCCCCTTTTGAGTCTGGTTCCTCTCAAGGTTTCTTCCTCATAACATCTAAGGGAGTTTTTCCTTGCCACAGTCCTAGCCACGGCTTGCTCATCAGGGACAAATTCACACCATTCACTATCACTGTTGATTTGTGTAAAGCTGCTTTGTGCAAGCCACGGCTTGCTCATCAGGGACAAATTCACACCATTCACCATCACTGTTGATTTGTGTATGAGCTGCTTTGAGACAATGTCTGTTGTGAAAAGCGCTATACAAATAAACTTGACTTGACTTGACTTGAATCTGACCAAAGCACACGATCCCAGTTGAAGTCCCAGTACCGTTAAGCAAACTCCAGACGTTTACGTTTGTGAGTGTTAGTGATAAAAGGCTTTTTCCTTGCATGCCTCCCAAACAGCTTGTTGGCATGTAGAGAGCGTCTGATGGTTGTTTTGGAGACTCTGTGACCCCAAGATGCCACTCTTTGATGCAATTCTGTGACGGTGAGCTTGGGAAATTTTTTTACTTCTCTTACCATCCTCCTCACTGTGCGTTGTGGCAAGATAAACTTGGGACCTCTTCCAGCTTTGTTCGTCACTGTTCCAGTTGTTTTAAACTTCTTAATGATTCCTCTGACTGTAGATACCAGCAAGTTAAGGCGAGTGGCTATTTTCTTGTAGCCATTGCCTGACTTATGAAGGTCAACACACATCTGCCTTACTTGGTGTGTTCTCTTGTCCTTGCTATGTTGACAAATGGGTAAGAGAATTAGGCCTCTTTGTCACGTCATATTTATACCCCAGGGAAACAGGAAATCATGAATTACTAATTAAAAGTCCCTAGATACCCTGACCAACCTTAGCAACTACAGAAAAATATATATATATATATATAAAAAAAATTAGATTTTTCAGAGGAATTGTTAGGGGTGCCAATAATTGTGGCACACATGATTTCAATTTTTTTTTTATATTTTTTCTAAATATGTGATTTTTTTTACCACCAAAGTAATGTACTTAAATAAAAGGTTGGATTGTTCCCTCTTTTTGCATTTGGGTTCTATGTTGTTTAAAAAAAAAAGGAGAATTTTTTGAAGTCCACGACTACATCTTAAACAGGGGTGCCAATAATTGTGGAGGGCACTGTATATAGCATTTGTGTAATATAAAGAACACTATATGGACAAAAGTATTGGAAGACCTGACCTTTCTAGCCACATAGGGTTCTTTCATGAAATATTAGTGAAATTAGAATTGGATATTTTCACAAAATTTGATTAAATTCAAAATATACTGCTGGGCCAAAAGTATTGTGGCACCTGATTTTTCCAGCCATATGTAGTGTAAAATGTTAGCACAAAGCAAGACACACAATTGTATAAGATGCCTTTAGAAACAGTAGCATTACATTTTCTTCACCTAAACAAGGAAAGCCAAACCTGTTCCAAGATGACTGTACACAAAGCCATCTCCATAAAGCTATTCTTTACATGGAACAGAGTAGATGGATTTAAGGGGCCTGCTATAGAGCTCTTTTTTCCTATCGAACATCTTTAAAATTAAATGAACTCACTGCAACCCAGGCCTCCTCAACTCACCTACATCAGTACCTGACTTTACTGACACCCTTGTCGCTGAATGAGCAAAAATCTCCACAAGCACACTCCAAAATAAAGTGGTACTTCCTGTTAGAAGAGTGGAGGTTATTATAACGGCAAATGGGATGTTTAAAAAGCATATCCACAAACTAAAATATAATAACAAGCTATGAGCTGAATCTGTACTGTCGCTGATGAGAAAATAACTTTATGAACAGTAAATATTTAAATTATCTGTTTAAACGTATGTTAAAATGTTTATTTGTAAATATGCTTATTTACATATTCAAATATGTAAGTTTATCTTTGTAAAAAACTGAAAAAATGACAAAAATATGTTTAACCTTACAAAAAAAATTAAAATAATTAAAATAAAAATAATTATTACAAATAATTCTGCATGCATAAAGAATATTAGGCCAGGATCTATTTAGTATATTAATAAGATATAAATTTCAACATATGTAACCAACAGCAAGATCTGTTTGCATGGCTCAGTGATTAGTTCCTCACCAGTGTTTAAGTAAATGAAAATCAATGGTGAGGCTTGGGTTCAAATCCGGTAAGTGATTTTACCTAAGAATGAGCTGCGTATGGTTCGTATAACAAAGCGATCATTCATTGCAATTCTTGTTTTGAATTTGGTTATAATTATATAAAGAAGACAAAGTGAAAAATGATTCATTTTTGCCATTGCTTTAATCTACAATCAGTAAAATGTTAATGGTGGACACCACATTCTAAATACGCGTGTTCAGTTTCATCGCATCTCCAGATAGAAACACCCTAAGAGAAGACACACACCAGGTTAAAGAGCTCTGCTGAAAGAGAAGTCCTGTAGAGGCTCAGGTAAAAAAAAAAAAAATTCCTACGACCCGAACACACACCCCTGAGTTGCCATAGAAACTAATTTCTTCCTCTCTGACAGAACAAAGAAAATCAATTATCCATCATGTTGTGATAATGTGTATAATCTGACAATGTTCTCACATGTCTGCACACCGGGTAGGAATTATTAGACGACCTTATAAAAACAGGGCATTTGCAGATTTCAGGTTTCCGTGGCAACGTCTTTCACTTGACACACACTTATGATGTACATTCATTACGTTTATTCAGACTGTCAGTTTGGTGCCATTTAGTGCCTTCTAATTTTTTGGAAGTGTTCACCAGTGAAAATGTGCTACCGAATCTTAAACATCTCATTAAAGTTTTGACTTGGCGTTCACTTTACATTGTACATAAATCGACCCTCATCTCACACACATCCTCAAGTGTATTGCTTTAAAAAATATATATTTTTATTTATATGAAAACATTCTTTAATACTCTATTCTAATTGGTTAAAAGATGTAAAACGTAAATAATAACAGAATGCAATGATTTCAAATCTTATAAGCCTATATTCCATACAAAATAGAACATAAAAAACGTGTCAAACGTTTTAAGTGAGATTGTTTATTAATATTTTAATGATCATTTTCAAGAAAATTTCGAATAATTTCTAATTTAATGGCTGCAAAACATCTTAAAAAAGTTGGAATGGGGCAACAGAAGGTTGCATAAGTGTTGCTACATTTTTCAATTAATTAGGTTCATCAGCAACAGGTCAGTAACATGATTAAATAGAAAAAGAGATGTTAGAGAGTCATAGTCTCTTATGAAATAAAGATGGACAGAAGTTTACAAATTTTTTAAATGGACTGATTAAACGTTTCTGTGGTCAGACAAATAATTTTTTTTAATTATTTCCAGATACAATAGATGCAGCATTCTCTGTAGCAAATCGAAAAAAGGGCCATCCTGCTTAATTATCAGTACTCAATTTAATCTCTGGAATGGTATTAAATATTTACTTTTTCCAGTAACTTTTAAAATAGCAGTTCTCTCGGAAAGACTGGAGCTGCAATATGGCACCTAATAAAAGGCCAGAATTAAAAGATAATACAACTGTTTTTGCCAGTTTTGTGATTAAATTGCAGCTGTGTGGCATTTGATTTAACCGAACAATAAGGAAGCATATTTTAATTTGCAATTCAACAGCCTGGTAAAAGGGGAGTGAAGATGTGGCCAAATAGGCCAAAAACAACGTCTCTAACAGGTACTGTCCTCTGAGACAGTGTTTAACTTATCGGCCATTTATTCATGAGCGAGTGGTTCTTTATCTCAACACAGACAGCGAGCCAATTAAAGTTCCATAACCAGCAGATGCTATTTTACTGGAGCCTTTCAGAAAGCCACAAAGCTCCTACAATGGCATGGCATCATAACCGTGATGAATAGGATCATGGGTTTTCGAACATTGTAAACACTAATATGAAATGGGTTACAGCCGCTTCAATATACTGTGTCTCGAGGTCAAATAAAATGCTGCAAATCCTAGCCATACAGTAAGTGCCGCAGATCATAATGAATCATATCTTGGTTATTTATTGTTCAAAAAGATTGGTAGAGTTTGTGCCCTGTATTAATGGATCAGCAGTAAAAACGCTATACTTTGGATGCGCATTAGCATTTATGCATTTACAGCAATTAATTGCAAAGCTGCAAACTCATTTAACTGCATATCCTACAAATAAAACATGCTATTCTTGTCTACAAATAATCACATTTTTTGTACTATGTGTATTACACACGCACACACACACACACACACACACACACACACACACACACACACAACTGAATTCATTTATATCTGGAGATAAGCATGGGGTTAATGCTTTTATGCTTGCATTCTCCAGGCACATGAACAACCTAGAAAAGGAGAACAACATCTAATTGATAGATTTTTCTAACACAGAAGATAACAGAGGGGAAAGGTTATCTTAAACAAGAAAGGAGATTGTTTACTTTTATTATTAAGTTAACAAAATAGGGAAAAATACTTAAAAAGCACTGAAAGCTAATTAGCTGAGTGTTAGGTAAGTGTTTGTTCCACATCTTGCATTAATGTGATTTGTTAATTTGTTAATTGTCATTTAAAACAAAGACCATATTTGTAATAATAATAACAATAATAATAATAATAATAATAATAATAATAATAATAATAATAATAATAATAATAATAACTTAATAAGATAGTTCACTGAGTATCACTGGGTATACACAGTAAGATATTTTGAAGAATGTTGACAACAGATCTGGGTCACCATTTACTTCCATAGTATTATGTTTTTCCTACAATATCAACATTCTTTAAAATAACATACTTTGTGTTAAACAGAAGTTTTTTTTTTATACTTTGTAAAACAACAATACATTTTATTACATCTCTACAATGGAAAATCTGGCAACCAAGAAAATATACCTTTAATTTTTCTAAACAGGCCAACTTACAGTAAACACCACCATAAACTCTGAATAGAAGGAATTTTTCCTATGTTTTCCCCCAACTTTCTTTTCTTTTCTTTTCCTTGTTTTTTACTAAATCTTAACATTTGTGTTATTAACTGGACTTTGGATTATTTCACAGTAAATTAATTCACAGTCATTAAAAAATAACGATTTTCCCTGCTTGTTTATTTGAAGTTTACTGTTTCTTTTTTCTGCCTATGTAAGTGGCCAAACAGTACATTTGACCTGATTGCCTTTCAGCAGTCAGTATACAGCATGTGGAGCTTTACAGCTGTTCAGTCATACTGCCTCCCTTGCTAAAAAGGATGAGAAACTTGTCCAGCTGTGCAATACTCACTGTGTGCACTTCTTTCTCATTCATCTTTGTTCAGCTAATGTGGTTTCTTTTGAACCCAAATACAAACTTCTTGTGTCTCGACGCCTCAACACAGCAGTATACAAGGGAAGATATATTTTTGTATAAGAATAATAGAAGATGAAATATGCAGAAGACAGGTGTTCAAACAAAGTGTAAACTTACAAAGAGTAAAATAATATAGCAGCATATGGCAGCATAAATCAAACATGTGATCTCATCTCATAGATCAATTATAACAGGCTAAGGTTCCAATATATTAGATAGAAATTGAACAATCAATTATCTAATTCTGTGCACTGGAAGCCAGGTAAAAATGAGCAAAGGCAAGGATCTGAGTGATTTGGAGGTTTGTATCAGAGCATCAACATTCCCCTAAGTCTAGTGGGTAGAAACTACCAGAAGAACTCCAAGAAAAATCACAGGCCATGGATCACTGATGTGCATGAGGCGCAATTGCTAGTCCATCTGGTCTGATCTCATAAAAGGTCTAATGTAGCTCCTAGTAAAGTTATTGCTGGCTATAATAGAAATGTGCCAGAACACACAGTACATCACTTGCTCCATTTGGGTCTACATTGACACAGAGTGTCAATGATATCCCCTGTCAACTGCCAAAAGCATCTCAATGGGCACATAAGAACTTGAACATAAGCATTCAAAAACATATGGATGGCTGAGCGTGTTTGTTGCCTACCTGGGAATGAAACTTCACCAGAATGCATTGTGTGAAAAAGGCAATCCGAAAGAAGCAGTGTGCTGTTTTGGCACAATGTTCTACTTGGAAAACTTGGTTTTGTGGGTCCTGGAATTGTTGTTGGTTTTCATGGGAAATTCATGTGAACACAATACCACCTATCTAGAATTGACCCAATGCCCCCCTACATGGCATCGATACACCTGAATGGCAGGAGCCTCATTCAGCCAAATAATACAGCATGCCACACTAAAACAAATTCCAGGACCAGAACAATATGAATTCAATGTGCTGACCTAGCTTTTTACTTTGCCAAATCTCAATCTAATCCAACATTTGTGAGATGTGCTGGGCAAACAAATCTGATCCATGGAGGACCCACCTGCCAATTTACAGGACTTAAAGGCTCTGTTGCTGCTAACAGCTTGGTGAGAATCTTGTGAAGTTCATGCATTAATGGTTCAAAGCTGTATCAGCCACATTATATTAGGCAGGTGAATTTAATGTTAGGATAATCTGTGTAGTTGTTCAAACCTACTGCATAAAATCCTAAAATAACAGTTTGTATGACTGATCACACAAAATTTAAAAGCACACTTTACACATACACTGGCGATCAAAATTAGAGAACAATTTATAAACAATTGAACAATTCTGAAATAATGCTATCTTCACTGCTCAACAGTTGAAGGAGTTTTTGTCCTGTCTATACCATGTTACCAGAACACCTTTTCCACAATTTAACTAAGACATTTAAAAAAAACCATTATTTTGCAGAAAACACACTGATCAAAATTAGAAAACATTTTCAGATACCTCCCAGTTATTAGTGATAATCTGGTACCTGGTGCTAATTTCCTTGATTATCTGTCAACCCCTATTTAACTGGCAGCCTAACTTCCGGTTTCACTGACTCTGCAAGATGGTGGGCCGTTCTAAAGTGACTGAAAGCCTCCGGCAGCAGGTTGTCCAGATGAAAGCCAAAGGGATGACCCTATCAGCCATAGCAAGACAAGTTGGTCGTTCCAAATCTGTGATTTCAAGAATATTGAATCTTTATAACATCACAAACTCATTCAAGTCCGCCAAGAAGGCTGGTCTTCCACGGAAGACAAATACAAGAGAGGACAGGATACTGCAGAGGATCTCAATGGGCAATCGTTTCCACACTGCAGCTGGAATTGCTCACCATTTCAGCGCTGAACAGGGTAAGGATCTGTCTCGTCATACAGTGTCTCAACGTTTAAGAGCATTTGGATTGAAAGCCCACTCTGCACTGACCAAACCTCTCATTAGCAGAAAGAAACAAAAGGCTAGACTAAGCTTTGCTGAGGAGCATGTTGTGTGGACAGAGGAGAACTGGTCCAAAGTTCACTTCAGTGATGAAAGCAAGTTTAGTTTAATGGGAAACATTATGTTCGGCAAACTGAAGAAAGACTGAACCCAAAGTGTGTAAAGAAGTCAGTGAAAAGTGGAGGAGGAAGAGCCATGGTTTGGGGCATGTTTTCTGCAGCAGGAGTTGGGCCTCTTATACAGCTACATGGCAGAGTGAATGCAAATGTTTATCAGAACCTTCTCCAACAACATATGGTTCCTTCCCTGCGTTCATCACCCAATCAGCCTGCAGTGTTTATGCAGGACAACGCTCCATGTCACACAGCAAAACGGGTAAAGCAGTTCCTTGAAACTGAAAACATTGAAATAATGACATGGCCTGCCGAGAGTCCTGATCTCAACCCAATAGAGAACCTCTGAAAAATCCTTGACGACAAAGTTATTGCCAAGAAACCCACCACAGTCACCAAACTGTGGAGGAGACTGGAAGAAGAGTAGACCAAAATCACACCAGAGCAGTGTGAGAGACTAGGGCTGTCCTGTGGATGTGCTGAAGTCATTCAGAGCAGAGGCCTGTACACTTCCTACTAATTGCTGACTGTTGTAACCTTCAAAAATATAGAGTTGTAATCTTTTTTCATGCTACAGTCATTGTTGTTTTCTAACTTTGATCAGTGTGTTTTCTGCAAAATACTGTTTTTTTTTTAAATGCCTTAGTTATTTTTTTGGAAAAGATGTTCTGGTAGCATGATATAGACAGGACAAAAACTCATTCAACTGTTAAGCATTGAGGATAACATTATTTCAGAATTGTTCAATTGTTTATAAATTGTTCTCTAATTTTGATCGCCAGTGTATATGCATAAATGAGTGTTTTTTTTCTTCTTCCATGTTTTATTTCTGTGCGTGCTCGTGTTGGTTATATAGTCTACGGTGGGTTTGTTATTATTAAGCTGAAGCAGTAAAATCAAATTGGTTGTGTTTTAACGTTTCCAGATTTATGATTCCAAAATAGCTTTGTTTTGCTTTGCAATCTCTTAACATCCTCTAAGTGTCAAACGTTAGCCTACCTATAATGATTATCCAGCAGAGCATGTGTTGGCTGTCTTAATTTTGCTCCTTAGTTCTGTTCACTCAAACCTTCACAGATGGGTTTAAGTAAGATGACAGTGGAGGCTAGATCATCTGCTGTAGCATTCCATTACTCTTGGGGTCAATTTCATGTTGCAAAACAAAATGATAGCCCAATTAAGCATGAACCAAATAGGATGGTGTTTCGATGCAGTGTGCTCAAGCACTGTGCTAGCCACCATGGTTAAATGTGCCTTCAGGTATAAATAAATCAGCGGTAAAGCAGCTCCAAACCATCACACCTCATCTCCTGGGTTTAAGGGTAGACATGACACTTGCTAAGATCATCTGCTACTCTGAGTGTTAAAGTCACCACGTTTGGAACAAAATGCGGACTAATTGGATGGATTTCTAACAGTTGGTTGCTCGTGTTTCGTGGCTTAATAATGCCTCTGCTTCTTATTTGCATCTTTTAGTAATGGTTTCTTTGCAGCCATAAAAAAAGGCACGATGAACTAAAAATCGATTTTTTTAACTTTTTAAATTGTCACAACACAAATGAATGGCAAAAATGATAACCTGGGATTTAATAAAGACAAAGATGGTGATATTATACTAAAGTGAGGCAATTTTTCTGTAAAACATGGTACATTGCATAAAAACAATTCATTATTTAGGATCTGTTTCTGTCTTCAACATTTCATCAAAAAGTCCACAGCATTTCCACAATATGTGAAAGTGGCTACTAGTCGCTTAGGGACACCTTTCTTATCACCTTTCCGAAATTCACTTTGATGCCCTTTTGGGGATATTTTTTTTTATCCAACCTTGATCTGCTACAGCACTCTGCAAGATCTTGTGGTCACAGTGCTTGGCAATGAATCTACTGGTCCTTTATTTGCCTAGTGGACCTCTCACTGCAGATATTTCACTGCACATTCTTTACTGGATGGAAAAACTTTTGTAGCACAGCTTCGTTTTCTTTCTGCTTCATGAAGTGCATCCTCCAAAGGTACTGTTAGCTTGGACAAAAATTGACAAACAGCAGAGAGTTGAACCAGAATATAAGGTCTGGCCTCAGGGAAGTAGATGCTTGGATGAGGGTTAAAGTGGTGACCTACATTTGTGTATATATATCCTAATACCTGGCTGGTTCCAGCTGTTCACTTCCAGCTGATGAATGAAGCCTCCACTGTCTGTCCTTGCCTCAAAGGATGAAGGGTTTTTCTGGATTACACCTGGTGTTCTGTGGGGAGGACATCTGTAGATGTTTTCCAATGATTGTGCATTGACATCTCATTGAGTGTTGTTCATCAGCCACTAGCTGATGTTCAGGGGGTAAATGAAGGATACAATGTGCTGATGATAACATGAAGCTGATTCCATCTTCTACAGGTCCTCTCAAATGAGCTCTGTTTTCTGTATGCTTTCCCACTTTATCCATTGACCTTTTTGTATTAGCAGAGTTTGCTACATCCTGACACTAGAACCTAAAAAAAAACTAGCTCCCACCGATCAGAGTAGGTTTCCATCTTTGCCAAGTGCTTGCCCTGGCTGAGACCCAAATGTCCTCTACCATATTGAACTATGCCCATGATGCTGCCATGCTGGGGGGATGATTGGAGACCTTCAGTGTCCATTTTTGCCCTCAGCCTAAAAATAAAATTCACCATTTCTTATTTCTGAACCCTGTTTGGGTCATCTTCAGTCACCCTTACATTGGAAAGGTGCATCTCAATGAATTAGAATATCATTAAAACGTTTTGTACTATTTTAGTAATTCAATAAAAAAAGTGAAACTCTTATTTTACAGTAATTCATTACACACTATATTTAAAGTGTTTATTTCTTTAAATTTTGATGTTGTAGAGAATTAAGCGGACGAACAGACAAATAAGTGTAATTTTAGTTCCATTACCGTCAATTCAACTTAAATATTTTAGTTAAGTTAAACTGACACTAATGGAAGTAACATTTCACTTATTTGTCTATTCATCCAGCAAACAGACAGGATACTTTTATATTAATTTTATAAAAGAGGTATCTCCCTGGCCAAGAAAGACATAACCTCCTTTTATTGTTTATAGCGTAAATTAAATTAATTTTAGTTTAATTTTAATTTTCAGTTAGAGTGGCATCAGATGTTCTTCCAGGTTCTCCTGAAGATCAGAGCAGTGGTTGTTCTTGGAAGAGGAAGTCGTTTCCAAGCTGTTTCGTACGTCTGACCAACAATTGGTGGTGTTTGTGACATTTTAAAGGTCTCGAACTTCACCCATCTTTGGGGGAACAGCAAATACTATGGGTTGAAATTTTGGAGGGAAAACTTTCCTTTGTTTCATGTGTCTGTGGGCATGGTTTGGACTATAAAACTTTAAAGTTTTATCTAAAGTGTATTAAGACAGTATGGTGACTTTTGTGATGCAATAAAATGCACTATTGTTTGGGAAATAAGTAACAGATAATTTTGTGGTCATTTGGATACTAAACATGAAAAGGAATGACAGCATAAAGGCATTACATACATTGATTCGTAATCAAAGTGTAACTGATGTTACTCCAGTATTGTGTTCTGATAAAAATGAAACATGAAAACACTAAACACAATGCACTTTCAATAGGGAAGCGAATAGTGGATGATTTTGTATCAATTTTGCCTTAAAAAAAATTACAGCATTAGAACAAGGGTAAATTAACTTACAGAGATCAGTAATTATAGTATAACTGATGTTAATACGATGTCGTATTCTGATCAAATGAAATGCACCCTTGTCAGAAAAGTAAAGAACAGATGATTCTAAGTCAACTTAAGTTAAGCCTTAATAGAAGAGACACCATTAATAGAGTTACATGAATAGAATTCTTAGATACATACAGATATTGGTTAATGTCATTGGATGTGGAGCATCTTATTTATTTTGTTTTATTAGGAGAAGGAATGTTCCCTTGCGCGCGTGTGTGTGTGTGTGTGTGTGTGTGTGTGTGTGTGTGTGTGTGTGTGTGTGTCGGTGAGGGTTAAACAGAGAATCTAAAAAGGGGGTTATCTGTCTTGTGGTAAAATCCAAACGTGCTGGAGTGGTTGTGTATGTGTGTGTGTGTGTGTGTGTGTGTGATAAGAGGTCTTTGTGAACTCAACAAGAGTTCAGGGTTTGATCCTGTTTCGTGTCTTTAAAACACCAATAAAAAAAGAAATAATAATAAAAAGATTTTTAACACAGAAATGTTGGACTACTGAAAAGTATGAACTTGTACAGAACTCAATACTCAGTCTGGGCTCCCTTTGCATGAATTACTGCAGCAATGCGGCGTGGCATGGAAGAAATCGGTCTATGATGCAGCTGACGTGTTATGAAAGCCCAGGTTGCTCTGATAGCGGCCTTCATCTCTTCTAAATTGTTGGGTCTGGTCTTTTATATCTTCCATTATTACAATACCCCATAGCTTCTTAATGGGGTTTGGGTTGGGCGAGTTTGCTGGCCAAACAATCACATGGATACCATGATCCTATAACCAGGAATTAGTACTTTTGGAAGTTTGGGCAGGTGCAAAGGTTGAAAAATAAATTCAGCATCTTCATAAAGCTGGTCAGCAGAGGAAAGCATGAAGTTCTCTAAAACTTTCTGGTAGACGGTTGTGCTGACCTTGGACTTGATAAAACACAATGGACCAACACCAGCAGATGACATGACTCCCCAAACCACCACTGACTGTGCAGACTTTACACTGGACCTCAAGCAACTTGGAGTCTGTGGCTCTCGTCTCCTCCTCCAGACTCAGAGACCTTAATTTCTAAATGAAATGCGAAATTTTATTTTATCTGAAATGGCGACACTTTCTCACTGAGCAACAGTCTAGTCCCTTTTGTCCTTTGTCCAGGTTGGACACCTCTGACATTGTCTTTGGTTTAGGCTTAACACAAGGAATGCAACAGTTGTAGCCCATGGATATGTCTGTGTGTAGTGGCTCTTGAAGCACTTACTCCAGCTGCAGTCCACTCTTTGTGAATTTCTCCAAAATTCTTGAATTTTTGAATTAAATAAACACTTGAAATATATCGGTCTATGTGTGATAAATCTATATAATATGAGTTTCACTTTTTGTATTAAATTACTAAAATAAATCAACTTTTTAATGATATTCTAATTTATTGAGATGCACCTGTATAGTAATGGGTGGTTCATACTGTATAGTTGCAATTATTATGATAAAACAAGCTTTTAATCAAGTGTTTAAACATTGTGCATTGTCAAAATACAAAATATGAGGCTCCAAATGAAAATATGAATCTCCAAATGAAAATTTACATTTACGGCATTTAGCAAGATAACCTTATCCAAGGCACTCAAGTGTTTCAGGAAGCAGTAGGTACCCTGAGAGAAGGTGGGACCTGTTGAGCAGTGCTAGAAGATTGGAGGAAGCATTGTGCAGTGAAAGAAGTGATAAGAGCTTTGATGTATGAGAGTGCTGGCACGTTTTTGGCTTTGTAGGCAAGCATCAGTGTTTTGAATCAGATGCGTGAGTGCAGATACCAGAAGCCAGTTTAGAAAGTTCAGCAGTGGGATGGTATGAGAGAACCTAGGCAGGTTAAACACAAATCACGCAGCTTCATTTTGGATTATTTGCAAAGGAAATATTGCATTAAAAGTTAGACCTACCAGAGTTGAGTAATCTGTTCCCAAAATGACAATTAACTGAATGAAATTCAATTATTCTATAGCACTTTTCACAATGTACAAATTATAGAACCAAATCAATGGGGGGACCTGTCCTCATTTGCGTGACACCAAGAGTCTGATTATAAATTATAAAAAAAAAAAAACAATTCAAACAATGGAGAGTGAGAAATATCATGGGCAGTGGAGTGTGTGATTATGAGTAATGTCCTTTCTACTGTCTCATACAGTCAGTTGGAACCAGGAGCTCCTAAGTAATATATTAGCTCAACATCTGAGATTATCATAGAATCGACACCCACTTCTCTATGCCAGTGCCTTAAAATATTCAAGGATGCAGAAACAGCATATTTGTAGAATGTTATTATTTTTTTTTTTTTAATAATAATTAAATTGGTTATTTACTCTCAAAATCCAATGTCTGAAATCTTAATGAAGTGGAATCTAACTGCTGCTTTTATATCTCTCGATGGCTCTGGATCCCTGCGGTGTCATCATCTTCTCTTTAAATTTCCAAAATATTCATGAGGTGGGATCCAGCTGGAGGTGGCGCAACCTGTAGATGCCTCGGGATCCTTGCCCAATCTCTAGGTGCCTTGGGGTGCTGAACAAACACCTGAGCAGCCTGTGTGGATAAAAGTAGACGAAACCTTCCTATGTTCTAGAGAAGAAACCGACAAGACATTAGCAACATGTAAGAAAAAGTACAGTTGATTGTCCATGGTTACCCAAAGGTTGCGAGCAGTGGCTAAAGAGCAGATCAGAGATTAATCAGAGAGTTGCAAAGAGATATCGTGAGATCCTGACCTGGAGATACACTAAATCACTGGGGATGTCCAGCAGTTCAGTTTTTCTGGGATTGAGTTTCATCTGATGAGCAGTAATCGATGATGATGTATGTGGTATGTTGCTAGAAATGTATATGGTATGTTGCTAGATTTAGCTTCTTATGGATTAAATAAACAGGAAATTAGCAAAAATGTAACAAATACTCTAGATCTCTTCTTTGTTTATCAAGCTTGCTTTCATTTATAAGCTCATTTTCAGGCCCAGTTTTCAAGTGTGGCAGATAAGTAATGACTAAAAAAATGACCCAGTAATTTAGTAATTTATACAGTACATAGGAAAACATAATTTTGATATGCTAGATGGAATGACTGATTAACTTTAAAGTAATCCATCCCAAATTCATTCAGACTCTGCAAAGAAAAACAAAACCACCCTCTTAAAGGTACCTGCATAATATGTGACCCCAAAATCAATATGAACCTATTTAGAAAGAAATAAAAGAAGTTCCCCAGGGTGTTAACATGGCTGAATTGTAGCCATCACTATTACCAAACCAACCAAATAATTTCTGTATATTACAAAATATAATATCTAATATGACATCTGCAGTAGTGTGAAATGTTGTATGCTGGTCACATAAGAGCAATTTCACCCACCGTTTTGTTTGTGGTTATCTCCTTTATGTGTGAACCCATGTACAGCAAAATCATTTTGGCCCTCAAGCTTCTGTTTTTTATTTATTTATTTTTATATATATTTTTTTCCACAGCATGTTCTTCTCTTTTGCTATTCCAATCTTGTTATTTTTAATGGAGGTTATGCTTTGGCAAGCACGTTCAATTGAGAAGAGATGGGGCTTGCGATTTCTGTCATATCTGCAGCAGAGGCTGTTGTCCATGCCGAATAAAAAGAAGCTCGAGATAGAACAGACACATTGGAGCATATGAGTATTTATCTCAGCTGGCCGAGAAATCAGTAGTTGCAGGCCATACGTTCAAGGCACCATCTTTATGGGATAGATGTCTTATTATTTATTTTTCTAATTGCACTGCAATCTGGTGCTGACTATGATAAGGTTTTTGAAAGAACTACATGAACAGGATTTTTCTTTTTGCTCTTTCATGCAATAAGTTAAGGATCTTCATTACTCACATATACCAAAGTCATGAACATACACAGCACTTCTAGCTCCAGCCTATAAATATGTCAGGTCTGCTCACCTCTCGTGCATCTACTCGAAGCAATGCAGTCTCAATTTTCTGATAAGAGACATGCGCCTATCGAAATAAACTTTTTTTTCCCCAAGATTTTAGTTTGATAGTGAAGTTAGAAGCTGTAAAAGGAGCACATAATGCCTTCATTGGCTTTGTGCTGAGTAAAAGAAAAAGCACAGTGTGCGTCTAGTGGAAAAAAAGCAAAGTCAAGGTGACAGGTTTAGGATGAATGTAAAGGGTTCTTTATATGTCACTGAATCAAAGTGTGGAATTAAAGGCCAGGAGGAGTCTTCATGATTGATGAGCTGTAGTAGTTCTCTGACCTGTAAAAACACACATGGGTCAACTCTGAATTACTGATGCGTACTCGGTTTTGCATTTCTTACACACTTGGTTGCACTCATAATGTAGTTTGCTTATAGAAGCAGCTATTTGTTTAAAGAAGGTTAAGATGTGCTCAAAGCTGACCAAGATTCCTCAGCATGTTTTGCATGCATGCCTTTTTATATATATTTTTTTCATATTTTTTTTATTTATTATATATATATTTTTTTCTCATATGTGCTTTTTGAACATCCCACTGCACATTTAGAACCCATTTGCTGTCATATTAATTTTTCACTCCATTTGGAAGCTGTTTCACTGGATTTTGGAGGGTACTTCTGATGTAGGGTGAGAAGGCCTGGGGTCAGTGTTTCAGTTAATACAACAGGTGTTTATTGAAGTTGAGCTGTACAGCAGGCCACTCAATAACTTCTTCTCAAACCCATGTAAAAACATATCTCCATAAAACTGGCTTTGTGCACTGCAGCATTGTCAGGCTAAAACAGAGTTGGGTCATTATAAAAAAAAGAAACACATTTCTATATTCTTAGCAGAATCTGATTGAGGACATGAACCATTTTAGTGTTTACCTGCTGACTGGAGAAAAGACCGCTTTATACATATTAATAGCTCTGTAGGTTTACAAAGGTTATGAATGATATTTCCACCAGCTGTGTTTGTTAAAGCTACAATGTTATTGTTAAACTAATAAATTAATTAATTAATGACATATATGTTTTAAATATTGAATATTTGCATTCTATTACACTATTGACAGCAGAAGGTTTGGCTGAAATAGATTCTGGAACTGAAAACATGCAGCATAGAATCTCATGTGTATCAACAAAGCACTTCTTATAGTTTAGATAAATAAAAATTAAAATGTATGTATTTCTATAGGGCTTTAAACAATAGGCATTCCAAAAAGAATCTGCCTTACCTGAATAAAAAATGCTCTGTCTAGTGACTTGGAGGATTGAAGCTGATAATAACCTGAGAGTTAAACATATTCAAGGTCAGCCTCAGTAGCATCCAAAAACCAGACTGTCAGCAGGCATGTGTCACTAATTTAGCTAAACTAGATCAGTGAAATTGGATAGTGATTTGCATAGTGACCTGTGAAACCAAATGCACTTTTTCGTCCAGCACTGGTAATAATGGAACTCATTCAGCGAGAGTGGAAGGATTTGATTTCAATTTAGCCTTAAATGACAACAAGACCAACTACGACATCCGCCTGTATTGGTCAAAATTCCTTTTGAAAGCGGTGGGGAATTAAGATATGAGATTTATTTTTATCTTTTTTACAAATAAACTAGATTTATGCATATTGGGATGTAACCTGATGCTCCATATAAGTAGCTATAATTAATGTTTGTTGATAAACTATTATTAAAAGTTCATTTTACTTCTATTTGAAATATTGAAAGCTCCAATCTTATTTGTCTGTTTTCAAAGGTTGTTCCAGAAACCCAATCCCCCTTGAAACTTCTACCCCACTTTCCAGATTGAATGTTACAGGGCCGTCAGCACTTAGCAGTATTTGTAGTACACAAAGGGCCTTGGCCCTTAAATCCACTTACTGTATTTAACAACATCATAGAAGTTAGATAGGTGACTTGTCTTATTAAGAAAAAAAAAAAAGAAAAAGCTGTTTCTCCCTTTCACACCTTTACATACCGAATCCCAGCAGCTCTTCCTCCACTTTAACAACTTTAGCTCTATTAGCATGCACCAGGAACAACACCAGCACTGTGTACCAATTTGTGTTTGAACCTGAAAATTGCCTCAGCAACATGATTTGACCCAAAACTGTCTGCACACCTTATGCTTGGACGGAGAGAAATTATGCAGAGGCCAAAATAACATTACATGTGCAATCAAACCCAAATGGTTCTATTCAAATTCACGGCATTGCCACTAATTTGCCGGAGTGACACCAATATCCAGTGGGCCATGCTGTTCCGCCCGCCACTGCCTCCTCCCTTTTCTTATTTACTCTTAAATCCCACAGAATCATTCCCTCTCTTCACTCAGCATGAGAGGAACATTTTAATGAGATTTTCTTTCCTGTTTTAGACTCCGATGTGGCAGTGAAGACTTATGGATCTGACATTTGCCTGGGAAAAGAGTACGTTTATCTAGCCATTTCACATTTACCTCTCAAGACTTGAATATGTGTTAACTGTACATTATTTTACTTTGACACCTCCGGAAACTGTAAGTGAAATATATTTTTTTTCCAGTTTCAGCTCTGGATGTATAGTTTAATTTTATTATATTAAAGCCATGTAGTAATCACTATGTGCTTTTTCTGCTGAGTCAAATACAGCCATTTGCAATGTTATCAATAGTTTGCAGCATAATGAATACAACACATATTAATTAACAATAATTACATAACACACACACCAGTCCCCTGTTTACCTGCTCATTCACACACTCAGTCATGTAAGAGTAGGTTCATGCATAGAAGCCGGTTCAAGTGAGGAGAGGCAGTTTAGTTGAAAAAAAAAAAAATGGTTCATCTATTTTCATTTCAATATTGTACTTGAATAATTATGTGTGCCACACTCGGAACTCTGTGTGATAAATTAAAGTACACAACATTTCCACTATTCTTCATTAAACCCAAATTATTTAGCAATTTTCAGGATCTGAATATTAGATCTTAGAATGTTAACATGTAAAATAGTGAGGATTTTGGCTTAAAACAATTTAATGTGGCTCCTGTTACAGACTGATTGGATTGCGAACTGTTAAAGATAATGAACACTTTTATTCAAACGAAATGAAAATTGGAAATAAAGTCTCTATAATTGGCTGAACAGATGAGTTCATGAATGGTAGCTCTATCCCCTTAGGGTAGGATGCTGCGCTCTCACCTCTGCGACCCGGATTCGATCCCCGGTCAGGGAACCAACCCCAGCCATTAGGGTTACACAAGCCAGTGCACTCTTAGGGCCAGTCCCAGATCCGTCACTTCCTTGGGCTTCAACCTGGAGCCCCACCTAGAGTCCCTGGCAGACGGAGTGCGAGTGGCGATGCTTTGTCTCTGGACCTCATGATGCGTTACTCGTACCTTATTCAGTACCTAATATAATGTTTTAGTATATGATTTATTTATGTATATATTATATATACAGTAACCCCTGGCCTATTGTGAGGGTTACGTTCCAGACCCCCATGCGATAGCCGAAAAATCCACGAAGTAGCAAGCAACCTAATATGTACACAGTACGCTATACCTGATGAGGTGAAATGAATGTACTGCATACGCAAGAAGAGCATTGATTTTTTTTTTAGGCTAGAAAAATGCAAATTTTACAGCAAAAATCATTGAAATAACTTTTAAAAATAGTACCTATATACCGGAAAATCCTGCAATACAGTAAAAAATCCGCAAAACAAAATTAGATATGTTCCATGTATAACCCGCATTACAGTGAGACCACTATGTTCCCAGGCAGATTGAGGGACGCACTCGCTGGAGACCACTGTGCCCTCAAACACCGATCTCCTTGGGGCACTGAGGCAAAGCGGGCACTATGTACTGAGGCATACACTGGCCCCCTGCAGCAAGACCCCCTCAGAGGTCCTGAATGGAAAATTTTGTCAAAGACCTCCTATTCAATATGACAGTGCTCAGATCCGTCACTTCCGGAGGAATCGCACCATAATGACACTCCCTCAGTCCCACTACATTAAAGTAGAAGGTAACCGTCTCAGAGAAGCTTATCTGCATGCTCGTTGTCCTCATGGGGGGTTCGACCTTATTGCAGTTTGTCGTCATAACCGACTTAAGTGGCGTCTGGCACTTTGGATAGGTGTTCTTTTTGCTGATGTATCCCGGTTTTCACTGTCCACGGCAAAATGTGTGAAGCAAATAATGGTCACACCAGATACTGACTGGTTTTCTGACCACCCAGACCCCCAATACAGTAAAACTGCACATTTTAAAGTGGCCTTTTACTGTGTCCAGCCAAAGGCACACCTGTGCAATAATTATGCTGTCTAAGCAGCATCTTGATATGCCACACCTGTGAGGTGGATAGAATATCTCAGCAAATATAGACCTATTTGTGAACAATATTTAAGAGAAATAGGACTTTTGTGTACATAGAAAAAGTCTTAGATCTTTTTGTCCAGCTCATTAAAAATGGGGCAAAAACAAAAATGTTGTTTAGTATAGTTACTTTCTTGTCCTCATGCCTGATTACAAAGGTTTAACGGTGCTGATGAGAAATTTTGAATGTGGCAATATTCTTTACTGGTCTCTTTTCAAGGTCTGATTTAATAGATCTCCTTGACGAAAAGCAGGGTCACAACCAATAATCTTTATACCGTCCTTAAAGTTGGAATGATATGCTAAAGGTTCATGATTTTTGTGTGGCTGTTGATCCTAAGCAGACATTCATGGTTGATGTGAGGACAGACTCAATAAAATACCTGTTATGAATGCCTGCAAGCCTTGAAATCATGAAAGAAGTGCATCATATAATGCTTCCTTTACAGTATTTTACCCCCTTAATCTGTCTGTCTGTCTCGGTATGCAGACTAGTGTCCATCTTCAATTCAATTTTATTTAAAAAAATGTTTGCTTTTTTAAATAAAGAGAGCATAGAGCTTTGAAAATCCTTACCGCTGAAACCTCACATAGTGTTTGCTGTCTATCAGGGAGTCAGTGATCCACAAGAAGATGCAGAGACAGACATCTGGGACAGGGTTGATTGTAGAAAATGTGGTATTATTGTATTAAATGCATGGCTGAAGTTGATCGATTACTGATATTCTATCCAATTTCCCATATTTACAGCATTATCTGAAAAAATGATAGATGTGGATGTGTAGGCCAACAGCATAGCATCCAGTTAATAGTAATTATATATATATATATATAGACATGCCTTCCTTAATCATTTGTTTAAGAGAGTCAGATACAAACTATGCATTCAACATCTGTATTAAAAACAGACACAAGATCAAGTGACCATAAACCATAAACTGTACGATAAAACCAAAAAAGTTAACAAAAAAGCAGAAAAATAAATAAAAGAAACCAAAAGACTTGTGAAGTTGATGTGTTTGTGTTTAGGTGTAGCTATAGGTGTGTGGGTGTTGGTATGTGTTTTTAGAATTTCATTAATATTTGGAAGAGTGGTCCAGGGAGGCCATGTTTGTATGCAGTGGTGTGTTCTGGGAAACAGAATTTAAGACTGTTGTCTTGAGTATATTGAACATTTCCGACATCATCTTTGAAATATATATATATGTAAAATAGTGCTAGTTGATCTAAGACGTGGCTCTTAAAAACATATATTTAGAGAAAATGCATTTCTGGCTTTCATGACCCTGTGGTGGCTATTTACCCGTCACTGGCACATCATAAGTCATATGAATGGCGGTGTTAAAGAGGGATATTGGGAGCTGGGATATTCAAATCTAGAGCTGAAATAGTTTGACAATACTAGCTGTATAGAAAGGGGCACAATGTGATCTGTGGAAATACAATTTCATGTGTATAACTAGTACTTGACTGAGGCTGAGTTAATGGCTAATAATTGACCCTTTAGGAGTTGATAACACAAATCATAACCCTTTCATATATTTTATTACCAACTTATCGTAAAAAAATATTTCTGCATCCATTTTCTTAATTTCTTGCTTAAAAAAGTTATAAACAAGGAGATAACATTGTACCTGAAACGTGTTCTTACAGTAAAGACAGTGATCTTAAATGCTTAATAATTTTTTTTCTGGAGTTACAATATATCACAATATTCTTTCGAAACAAATAATATGAAACTTATCATTTAGATTTTATGTAATTTGCACAGAAATTAAAAAAAATATGGCTTCCTTAGTCTCTCATTTATTTATTTATTTATTTTTTGTCAGTCATCGCTTATAATAATGCACAGATCTTTGAATGACTTGCTCTTAAAACTTCAGCCTAAACTGAACATATCTACAGGACTGTATAATTATGAATTTTTCCTCACTGAGAGGCTGACTGACTCTAGAGCTTGTGTTAGAACAAAGTCAGTCCCAGACTTGGTCCTTTAAAGTGTTCTGCATGTTTTTTTTTTACTTATAGCTATTGGTGATGCACTTGGTTTTAGTACAATAATAAAAAGAAAATAAAAGACTTAAAAGTGTTAACAGATAAAAATTTGAGGAAACACAATGAACTATGCATAATCACTGCTTACATTATTTTCAGTAATATATTAGTCAGAGGCTTTATAGTGAGTACTATATAGCTGTGTGTTGTGTATTATCTAGTTGATTACACACACACGCACACATGAGAATGTTCACCCTCAGATTTATCTTATCAATATACAGTAACTTGAACGCTTTTCTTTCTTCCTGTTGGGTGTGTCAGCTGACTGGCCCACGCTTCAGTTAACATCATTCACAGGAATCCGGGTAGATTCTTGTAAACAGGGAATGTAATATGTCATCCTCTCCTGCACCATCTTCACACAGTCATTGCCAATAGCGAAAACGGCTTCTGGTGCTGCATCGGATGTAACAAGCTGGCTGAAACAAAACACAGAAGCAATTATGCATGGCGTGTATTAAATTGCAAAAAAACTAAAACTTAGTATTTTAATGCCTCTTTAGCTTACAGCATTAGTTCTATGATTTCAACTGGTTATATGCAAAATTACTTTGGTTACTCTGATATCTGATAGCTAAGATATTTTATTTCTTCTGTACAACACTTTTTGGGGATTTATGCAAAGCAAAACAACTCAAGAAAGACGACTGCATATCAAAATGGCAATGTGTTTTCTGGTGTATAAGACACAGGAACTGTAGTGAAGTCTCTTTACACAACAGGGAAGCACATCCCTCTTATCGTTCTTTGCAAACATGCAGCCGAAAGGTGGCACTGCATACTTATCCGACCATCTGGTTGCACCCAGGGCCGCTTAACTGTAATGAATTGCGCTCTCTGCATACTAAACACTGCTCCGCTCGGAGAAAATAGCACCAAGCTGTCCGCTAGCAGCAGGGTCCGCTGAGCAAACACTCAAACGAGCTGCTCGCTGTGTGGCGCATTCCCACCCTCGAGGCCTCGACACTAGTGAACGTACAGGTGAAGACCTCATACGCTGCTCCATACTGTCTCATGGTGGATAATCTATTAGAGGAAAGGTTAAAGACAAGGACAAGGCAAGCAGGGATGGCTGTATGAGATCTCATTATGGGGGGTAACACCAGCTTCCTTTACCCTTAATGTACATGCACACATACAAGCACGCACACACATAGACACACACACACATAATGTAGAACATCTCATGATTACTTATTTTGCTCAGGTCTCTTTTAGGTTGTACAACACACTGACACACAGCATGGCAAACTATCACTTTGCTGCCCTCCGGAAACTGCCAATCATCCAACTGCCTTTGATCCAACTCAGCTTTAAGCCGTCCCCTAGCACTGCTGAGCACATGAAAAGCCACGACTTCTCACATATCTGCAGGTTTCCTATCACCTAAATGTCACCTTGTCAAACAAGGTCACAGGTAATAAGGTTTTATGCCAGGAGAGCATGGTCCCTTAAAAAAAGGATTTAGTTTCCCTCTCATTATTTTACATTATTTCGTGAAAGTCAATTTATTGCATACAAAAATAAATAATAATCCACTTATGCGAAAGTGAAAGCTGATTCTCTTAAAGAATGAAAATTCTTCACAATTAGAAAAAAAGGAAGCAAAATAAATACATCATATTTTTTTTTGGTTAATTATCGTAAATTGTTTACTCTGCACCCTCAGTGCTTGCATGCATTTTTAATGATCATAAAGGATTACAAAATGCTGTCAAATACTTATTTGAATGTTTCACCTCAAGCCATGCTGCGTTATAATTATTACGCTTCCGTGCCAACGCAAGATGCCTCGGTAAGCGCTCTGTTGCTCCGCTGAGGCAAAAAAAAAAAACAATTACGTGAGAAAGCAAGCATATGAGCAGCATAATTTGTATGGGATGAAAGCATAGGAGTAGTACTACTGCTGAATGAAATGTCCTACGAATATTTTATTTTGTGCAAAATTTAGGTAAGAAGTCAAAATCATTGATAATATAACACTATTCAAATCAGGCTGACTGGAAAACCGATATCAAAAAGAGGAGGTGGAGGAAAATGCGCTTGTCTAACTGCAAAACAATCATCTAAACACAGGGCAAATTTATAAGTGTTAGTACCAGAGGGGCTGATTTGACTAACTGGTGGTCTCCTGAGATTATTTGCAGTTTACCAAAGTTTGCACAGAATCATGTAAACACTAAATAAAACATCCAATCCACTGTGGGTATGAATACCTTGTTAAAATATTAAGAACTGAGGAAAAATTTCACTTTCCAGGTGACAGGAGGACTCCAGAAACTCAAAAGAGTAATGTTGAGCAACAAAAGCATCTCCGAATGCACAACAATGAGACAATAGAGTTTCGACAGCTGAATATCATATCAGGTTGCACAGGAATCAAAGACTGAAGTCACTGAAGCTGAATAGTTACATAGTGAAAAAACATCTCCTGGTATTTTAAAGCATCATTCATCCATCATTGCAATGAAAGTGTTAAATGCAATATTTTTTTTGTTATTTTTTATATCTTTTATGTTCATTTCTACTTATAAATATATTTCTTTTTTGTGCACTCTCATTCTCTTGGATTTAAAATTACTATACATACTATTTCATGTAAAAATGAAGCTAAAACAGTCTACTTCTAGTTCTGAATCTATTTTGCAACAAAAAGCTATCCTTTATTTTCTATATATTTTTTTGTCTGTGTGTCCTGAATGGCTGCTGGCTCTAGTCTAGTGTGACTTTTTGTACCTAAAGTTGGAACGTAATGACATTTAAAAGGAAATTGCTATGCTATTACAGAATAGACAGGGTGACAGAGCAGCTTGGAAACTTCAGGGTTTTAACCATGTCTTAGTAATTATGTTGGGATTGTTTTTGTGTTTTTTTTTTCTTCAACATTCGCACACATGCAAGCATCATAATTGTATGTCAATTTTAAATAATAAAATATACTTTTCAATATTAAAAGCATTTGGGTCAATTGGATCAATCTGGCACCCAATTACTTTTTTTTTATACACACACACACACACACACACACACACACACACACACACACACACACAATGATATACAGTACAGACCAAAAGTGTGGACACACCTTCTCATTCAAAGAGTTTTCTTTATTTTCATGACTATGAAAATTGTAGAGTCACACTGAAGGCATCAAGACCGCAGAGTGAAGGCAAAAGGGCCAACAAGTGCCAAGCATCTCTCGGGGAACTCCTTCAAGACTGTTGGAAGACCATTTCAGGTGACTTCCTCTTGAAGCTTATCAAGAGAATGCCAAGAGTGTGCAAAGCAGTAATCAAAGCCAAAGGTGGCTACTTTGAACAACCTAGAAAATGACATTTTTCAGTTGTTTCACACTTTTTTTTTATGGATATAATTCCATATATAATTCCACATGTGTTAATTCATAGTTTTGATGCCTTCAGTGTAAATCTACAATTTTCATAGTCATGAAAATAAAGAAAACTCTTTGAATGAAAAGGTGTGTCCAAACTTTTGGTCTGTACTGTATATATGTGTCATCACCTCTCCTACACCTGACTTTACTACACCCTTGTGGCTGAATGAGCACAAATCTCCATAAAATCTAGCTCTCTCTCTCTCTACACATACACATACACACACACACACACACACACATATATATATATATATACATTAGATTAATTTTAGATATACATTAAAGAATGTCATATCATTACTATGTACTGCCCATCTGACTATAAACCAAAACAACTATCGGTATTTTATCTACATTTCCAACTACTGCCATGGCAAACCAGACTGTACAGTCTATCTGTAATATCTCATACAGAAAATAGAACAATTTCTTGTTATTGATGCAGGAATATATCATGGTGGAGAAGGTGCAATCTTCTGAACAGTTCCATAAAAGAAGGCAATAAAGGCAATGATCACAAAGTATAATGGATGGAGGGTTATAAAGAAGCCTTTCTCTAGCCAAAATTTCATGACTCAAGGCTGCAGTTTGAGGGATTTCACTCTTGAAAATTTAAGACACTGATAAAAGCCAGTGACCAAAAAGAATACGCTGCTTTCTACAGTTACAGTGTTTTTAAGCATTTATACCTTAAAGAGCAACAGTTCTATGAAAAAATGAATTTATAACACAAGTCAACTGTATGTGGGTGAAGTCATATAGTATTAATGCATAGTTTAGAAGTGGTAGAAGTAGTAGCTTAGTGGATAAGGCTCTGGGTTACTGAGTTTCACCAAGCTGGTACTGTTGGGCCCTTAATCGTAGCCCTTGACCTTGCCTACTCCAGGGGTGCTCTGTCCCCAACATCCTATAAAGCTGGGATATGCAACGTAGGGATGTTATTGTGTTCTATTGCAGATGTGACAAGTAAAACCCTTTTACTTTCTTTACTCTTTCTTCTTTCTAGATACAGTAATACTTCACATTCACAATACATTTAATCAATTTGACTTATTGCTTTCATTTTGATAACCATAGCAATGAACCTTGTCTATTTCAGTGAAGGTTGAGTCACCTTGAGAAACTAACATGTACAGTGCAAGCTCTTAATGGAGATTGATGGAAATTCTTTGAATGGTGATTGATAGAAAACTTTCAAGGACACAGTTATTAAGGGATATTTCATTCATTGAAATGAAGGGAGATTATTAAAGATATTAATCTCACCATATTGCTTGATCTCTTTTAAGGACATAGTTAAAAAAAAAAAAAAGTTTAATTACTTAGAATAATAAATAAAATCATAACTTTGCCCCCAAAAGAAATGCATACATCGCATCTTCTATTATTCCAATTGAACTGAAAACAACTGTACAAAATCTACTGTTTTTTATAAGTGACATGCAGGAAAAAAAAATAGATAGGCTTTTCTTGTCATGTATACTATACAGCAGAGTGAAGTTGTTAGGAAGCTGGAGTCAGAGCATAGGGGCTGCAAAGGTACAGTCCCCTTGGAGCAGAAGGGGTAATGACCTTAGAGCTACCACTTACCCACAATATACAACACTGAAAAACAAACATTTCATTGTACTGACTTTGTAAAGAAAAAACTGCAGTAATTACATATCCTGGTTCCAGTTTTACCTCCATGTAGGGCAAAAATGCAATTGCACTTGCAAAAATGATAAAATACGATTAACAATTTAAATTTCTTTTCAATAATAGTTGGCAAAAAAAATTGCAACTCACTAAAAAATGAAAAATTACAAAAAAATCCTATAGGCAAAACTTAACTGAGTTGTCAATACATAATTTTAATAAAAAGTAGAGGAATTTTTTTTTGGGTGTGTGGAAATTAAATCAAAAGCTTTTGCTAATCAAAAGTGAATTCTGAATGAATTTCATTAGTGTGTTATAAAGTTGGAATGAAATACAATAAACAATATCAAATCATTGGTCTTCATTCATCAAGCTAAATATAAACAGATGTATTTGTGAATTGTTTGCTCCAACATTATTATTTCCATATGTCTTTATAATTTATATTACAGACTGTTGGCAGGGTTTACATAAAATTTTCAGTGTGTATTGTTTTCTGTTCATATGCCAATAGTCTCTTGAATCTTGAATGTTTTAAAAGAAAAAATCCTTTAAACTTTTAATGCTGATGTCTTTTTTTGGTCCTGGAGATTGTTTTAACGCCTTATTTCAGATACTTATAAGCAAAGCGCGCATTACACTGTATTCAACATGTATTTAACACTGTATTTAACACATATTTAACACTGAATTCAACACGTTGAATTTTGCTGCAATAATATGTCAAAAACATGTACTGTATGGACTTGCTTAAAAAAGACAAGAGCAAAAAAGTATACTACATACTTGTGCTCATGAGTGTGTGGAAGATGACTGACTAATCTAAACCTCGAGTTCAAATCATGAAATTGCATTTACTATACCATTTTTATATATGGATTATCACTGGAATGGCATTGTGGAAGTTTTGCGAAACCACTGGTTTTATAATGTTGGCAGTAATTATAAAATGTGAAAATGAAGAGTGACAAATGAGCTGAAATAAACCCATATGAGAAACTCAGAAAAAAAAAAAAGTGGGGGTTAGTCTGTCTGTGCATAGCAGTAATATTGTATTCCTCTACTGCCTTTCAGTCTTTACCATCATTATTCATTTACAAAATACTACACTGTAAGACTAACAAATAACCAATTCTTTTTTCTTCCTACTGCATTTATTATTTAACCTTTAATTATCACTTTTTTCAGAAAGACTAATAAAACATGAAAAAGTCTTAATTTGACCATAAATTATTACAGCTCACAGCCTAACAGTAATTTCTTAGCTTTCACTTTAGCACAGATTCTTCTCCAGAATTGGTGACATGTAATCATAATGGACAGTGATACCCTGGGATTTACGTTTTTTTATTTTTAATTTTTTTTAACAGTTCTTTGCTAACTCTTGCTTTGAGCCCATCGGTCAGATTCAAAGTGTGCTCTGGCTCACTGGGACTTCATGGATCTCACAGGAGCTTAGGCTAGGCTCATGCATTAACCTTCAGGCTAGACACTCCACAGACTCGGCAGATTTTAGGTTAACTTCCAGATAAGCATCAGAACTAAGTCTTAGAGGGAGTTCTGTGACACATTTCAGTTGTGTTTTGGCTTTCGAATATACAGTCACAATAAACCAGAGAATCCACGGTCCTGTAAGCAGTTAGGAGATTCCTGTGACATTCTTATGTTATTACATTTCTTGTATTTATACAGTAAAACTGATATTTCCATATGCTGTATGAGTGTAGATTTTTGGCAGACATTCAGTTTTATAATCTAATTATAAGAGGTTGTAATATTTAAGTTGTATTTGTAATTGTAATTCAATCCTAATTAAATAATAATGATAATAAAATAATAACAATAATGTACAAATTCTCTTTTTCTTCCCTCATTTCTTTTTCTATTATTATTATTATTATTATTATTATTATTATTATTATTATTTATTTATTTATTTACTTCCCTCATTTCTTTTTCTATTATTATTATTATTATTATTATTATTATTATTATTATTATTATTATTATTATTATTTTTATTATAAAATTTCATCATCTTCATCATCATTATTAAACTAATGGCATTTCCAAGGTTTTTTTCCAGATTATACCTAATGATTGCAAGATTATGAGTGTAGGCCAATGTGCATATGATATAATATATATAATAGTTCAGACATTGCTTATAATGCTATATGTTAACAATATCAAGTATTAATTAATTTGCATAAAATGTAATGTGGCTGCATTATATAGTAACAAGATCAATTTGTTCTGTTTTATAGAACCTGCTAGAATAAGCTTTACTCTTTCAGAAAGACTTTACACTACATTTTGGAGTATGGCTGTGGGGATTGTGTTTAAATTGTTGCAAGAGCCGTGATAAAGTCAGATATTTATGTTGGACAAGGTGGCCTGAGGTGCAGTCAGTGGTGCAGTTTATTCCATAAGTGAAGAGTGGGTTCAGGTCAGTGCAGGTCATTCATGATCTTACACTCCAAACTTGGCAAGCAGATTTTAGCAAAACATTTTGTAAAAATTCGTATCTGGACATAGGATATAAGGGGATAGACAGAAAACACACAAAAAAGACACACAAAAAGACCTTATAACATCAGTGAATAAGACTGATTATGTGTTTATAAACATTTTGTCTTCAACGTTGATGTGTTAGAAGCACGGATAATGAGCAAGCATTAGGATTTGAGTGATTATTCCAATTGCCAAACTGTGAATGCCAGACGACTGGGTCAGAACATCTCCAATATTGCAGCTCTTGTGGTCTGTTCCCAGTCAGCATTGGTCAGGATCTATCAAAAGTTGTCCAAGGACGGAACAGTGGGGAACCAGCGACGAAGTCATGTGCAGCCAAGGATTGGAGATTACTGGTGCGTTTTTTTTTTAGGAGAAAACAAGCAGAACTTGATGCCGGTGTCCTCGACAAGGCAAGTCCTTTCAGTACTAATGGCGTTCCTGAATCTAATCTGTTCATCTGTTGGCTAAAGTGATCATTCTGTGTAAATCCTACAAACATTTGGTCTCTCACTCTTGAGATATAACACTAATGATATCAGAGGGTTACATATAGTGATGGATCAATGGACACCTGAAAACATAAACTTAGGAGGTAGAAGCTTTTCTATTTCCTAAAGGAGAACTGTTTTTGTCACAGTAAATTTTGTCATTTATGTTATGACTGACTACAAATGTAAAGAAATTTGTTGATAAACACATAAAATACATCACAAATGTAAAATATCATGATGAACTAATTGTTTTATTAAAAACTAACAAAAAAATGCAAAATGACAAGCTACAGTGCTTCTGGGAGAATGGACCTTTCGGCAAGGAACATCAAGTTGTATGTTTCACAAGTGCAAAAATTAATTGATAAGTTTTCACTTACACTGATGGCATTTGGCAGATACCCTTCTCCAAAGCAATTTACAAGTATCTTATTTAATACAACTAAGCAATTGAGGTTATGGGCCTTGGTTAAGGGCCCAGCACTTACTGATGTCCTTACAATCCAAAGTTCATGAAAGAAAATCCATTCTGGAGTGAACCATACTATCGATCTTTCAGAAGCCACATCGCAGTCACAGCTAATGGACCCTCAGGATGTTGACCCAAAACATATTTCAATTCAATTCAATTCATTTTTATTTGTATAGCGCTTTTATCAATGAACATTGTCTCAAAGCAGCTTTACACAGATAATGTGGTGATTAAATGTAAATATGTTCTTTGTAAGTATGTTTGTCCCTGATGAGCAACTGTGGCAAGGAAAAACTCCCCGAGATGGCATAAGAAAGAAACCTTGAGAGGAACCAGACTCAAGAGGGAACCCATCCTCATCTGGGTTGCACCAAATGTTAATTTGAAGCATATATACAAAGTTGCAGGGTGTAGTGATGATGCTCAAAAGCAAACTGCACTCCTGAGTCAGTGCATCAGACCGCCGACACCAACTACAGTCCAGTCCGTCCTCAAAGCACCCGTTCTACTCCGAGATTACATGGAACCACCCAAGGTGTTGAGGAGAGACCGTCCCAAGCTGCACAGAAGTGTGAAGATCCGCGGAGGGGAGAGGGGCAGGAACAGTGGTCACTGGAGCCTCAGGAGCATGTTTAACTCGACCGAGAGAGAGAGATCCCTATTGGTGTATGATAGTTGATGTCACTGTGCAGTTTGGACTCCGGCAAGACTCACTATGGCAGCATAGCTAAAAGGGAGAACCAGAAGGTAACACAGACATGAGGGATCTCTGGGATAAGAGACGACCCACCACACCACCGTCAACAAACCCGAGTGAACGTGTGAATGTGAGGGGACGACAGCATACAAATATACCAGTTCACCAAACAGTCTATATCTATGTTTCCTCCAGATCTGCACCTTTACCTAAGAAAAATCTACTGATATTTATTAGCATTAATAGTTAATAACATTTGCCTATTTTAAACTGGCCTTGTATGGGCTCTGATCTGATTTCTATCAATCATCTATGGAAAAAGATTAAACAGGACGTCTGAATATGGCACTCTTAAAACCTGAGACAGCTGAGGCAGTTTTTCCCTTTCAGGAACTCGAGCTGCTTCTGCGATATTTACACTCTGAATCACGTGTGTAATCCGGCCAATGGCAAGACACAACGTCATCAGCGGGGTTACGTCACGACCAGGAAGGTACAAACTGCACATGCAGTGTAGCCAACACTAACTTCTGTTTGTTCAGGTAAACGCTTTGTGTGTGAATCTGTGCAGGCATGATTAAAATCAAGCAGTACTTGCAAATATGTGTTCCTCCTTGGCCCTGTTTTATTTTGGGGGGATGCAGACAGCCTGTGTGTTGTTTGCTTGGGAGAGGAGCATGCTCAGTCGGCTCTCAAGGTAGTTGACTGTTTGCATTGTAGCCGCTCGCGCTCTTTGTGGAGAGTGCTCTCCATCGTGGCTTAGGCCCTACTTTTGGCGAGGAAAAGTGGCATCGGATGTCGTGGGGTTCACGAACGGACCTGACAGAGGCCTGGAGACAAGATGCTGGCTATGTTTCTGGCTCTGAAGCACTTCCTCCCAGACCTGAGGGATCGGTGGTCTCTTAAATAAACAACCAGGGGTCTTTGATCTTGCCCCTATACAAACTGGCATGGCAGATCCTCCTGTGTTCACAGGAAAAACTGCTCTCATTAAGGGCTGTTTACATCATGGGATGTTTTCGAGGCAAGGGCTGAGGCCCGGAGAATGGAAGCGCCACCTCAAGGTGGTGGAGCAGATATGGCGGAGGTTTTATAGAGCACAGATGGATCTGTTTGCGACTCAAGAGACATTGGACTGTCCCATCCGGTTTTCCCTCACTCACCCTTGGGACTGTACCCTATTGTACAGACCTGTACACCTTACCCCCGAAATGTGTCACTAAATGGTGCTTATTCTCTGAGTGGTGCAAGCACACTAGGCAGTCGCTGGGTAGACACCATTCAGTGACACATTTCCTGTGTAGCATTCGGAGGCTGAAGCCCGGGGACATGATCCAGAGTGCCTGCGTAAGACTTGGCCGTCATGCTGGCAGCTCTGTCAGAGCCCCTCTTTAAGCCATTAGCCAAGGTGGCCCTTAGTTATCTGTTTATCAAGACTGCTTTCCTACTGGCTATATCCTTCCTAAAGAGGGTTGGGGACCTACAGGCTCTTTGCATGACCCGTCTCTCCTGGAGTTTACCCCTGGCATGGCCAGTGCTTTCTTTTGGCCCAACCAGGGTATGTACCTAAGGTGCCTGCGGTTCCCCCACAACCTGAAATGCTGCTGGCATACTATCCTCCTTCTTTTTAAGCCCCTGACCAGGAGAAACAATAAAGACTGCGTCCAGTGCGAGCATCCACAGGACAAATCCGTGGAGGAAATAGGAGCAACTGTTTGTCTGCTATGGCCCCTATAGAAAAGGGTTTCCTGCCAACAAGCAGACTTTCATTAGGTGGATTGTGGATGCTATTTCATCTTCATATGAGTCCTCTGGTCTCCTTTTGGGGTCAAGGCTCACTCCACTCGGAGTGTGGTGGCCTCTTCAGCCTGGTCCGCTGGAGTCCCACTCCACGACATTTATAATGCTGCGGGCTGGTCCCACCCGACTGACCTTTGTCAGGTTTTATGACCTTAATCTTAGAGCCACTCCTGGCTCCTCTGTCCTATGGTCTGGATGTGCTCTCACACACTGGGCAAGGACTGGTCAGTGTGTCATGATTGGACTCTTGTTCCCAAGGTGTTGCAATGCAGCTGGTGTTTCTAAAAGAGAATGTCTCTAGGTTACGTGTGTAACCATAGTTCCCTCAGGGAACACGACGCTACATCTCCAAGCCACAGGCGTAGCGTCTGTTTCACTGCATGTGCATTTTGTAGCTTCCTGATTGTGACGTCACATACGTAAACTAGAGATGATCATGCAGAGTGGGGTACCCACTGAAAGGTGAAGAAGTCACTGAGAGCTATTAAGATCACTAGTTTGCAGTGAATGCCTCTAAAAGTTGTGCAACAAAAAATTAAGGTTTTTTTTTTTTTTTGCACGTCATTTTCATTAGGTTTATTATTTAAAATAATTAGTTGAGTTAAATATAAAAATAAAGGTCCTTTCAATTAAGAATAAAAATTCATTTTTATTCAAAATGGATTCAACAGCAATGAAAAACATTTAGATGTATCAATTTGTCCAGAGATTTGTGGGTTCTTTTTTTTTATCATGGACAAACGTGTCATTATCTGCATAATGTCCAAATAAATAAATAAATTCAAATATCAATTGTTATATTCTTTTTGCGTGTTTATGTATTCACTGTAAATTATTCCACAGAGAGTTTTATTTTTATAACTTGCCTTCAGGGAAAATTAGTTAATGAACACTTGACCACCTGCTAATGCTAAAGCCGAGCAATAAAGATAAAATGTTCTTTAAGTGAGATTGTTTTAGGGCGGGAGGACATGTTTGAAATAAGAATGCAAATGAGTCGGTAATTGCCGGTTCCTTGAATTGGCTGACATGGGCATCCATCTGCTGCAAGTGTGTGCTGAGCAAAGTGCTTGCTAATTAAAATGTTTGAAAGTCAATTTAGGAGATTGGAATTATTAAATGTTAATTTATATGATTTGAATACACTTGAAGAAAGAGAGAATAAAAATGGTGTGTTTTATTATTTAGATCTCTTGGGAGGAGAAAAAGAGGGGATCCTTAATGTTCTACACTCAAGTTAATGATCATTTATGTTGTGCTAAATTTGGTGAAAGTTTCATGAAGACTATAATACAGTAGATATGAAGAGAAATATCTAACAGTAACAAATTCAATGGCACAGAGGAAAAAAATGGAAAGAAATCATAAATGATTAACAAATCCCTAATTTCCAGCTAAAATAGATCAACAAATTGATTGATTATTCTTCTAATTGATCTTAAAATCTTGGATTGTCCCTGACTAAACGTAATTTTTGTGCAAATGAAACATTTTTTACAATAAGTATAAAATAACGCTATTTTTTTTATATTTACATTTTTGAAACAAAATGTCCCAATTGTTTCAAACATTTATTTGTATTACTAAAATGCTACTGAAAATGTTTTTTGAAAAAAATCCTACATTTATTTTTTAATGGCAAAACACACAAGCACAGTACACTAAAACAATACTCCAAAGCGCTCATAATTATGTACCCTGGAAGACATCTGAAATGTTTTTCTCCATCTGTACTACATGCTGAGAAGTTGCCCTTCATCGTTCTTTTAAATGAAACCTTTTTATAGTCAGAAAATCTGGATGTGATTTAAAATTCGCAAATGAATGTCTTGTTACGTAGAGACAACTCTTGCATTTATTTATTTTTTTGTAATGTAATCTGAAAGATCTTATTTAATTTAAAGAAGGCAGAATGCTAAATTACCAAAAAATAACTGTTAATGGAAGCTTTAATTTGTCGTTACTGACAAGTGACCATGATATAAGCAATGCAATGCGTGCATTTAATTTACTCTGCCTCGCTTCAGGTGGTTCCTTGCCTCCACTCGTGTAGGCAAGATAATGCACACGTAGTCATTGATTATCCTTCACATTAGTGTTATATGTGATGTATTATTGTTTGGAACTGAGAAAATTGAGTACCTAAAGAAAAGGAAATTGCCTGTCACTATCTTGTGGTTAAAATTGTACACAAGGTTAAGTCAATATTTACTTTATTTAACAATATTTAAAGGTATTCTTTTTACATTATTCTTCTCATAAAGCATTCTTTTCCTACATAAGTTCAGCATTTTAGTTTTCAACATAGTCTCTGGGCCAGCAGTCACAGACAATCCTGATGTGATGGCTTTGAGATACTGTATCCGATTTATCATTCGAATAGCCCATTATGCATCTGCCACATTGTGATTACAGCGAGATAAAAAGCGGCTGCTTGATTTACCTCACTGACATAGACCATTGGATTTTAGTTTGTGGGAAATTAACATAGAGTTCAGAGCGTAGGGACTGCAAAGGACAAGGCTTGGCCACTTAAAAAGTAGGGCCATAAAACTTGCTCTGGAGGACTGAGCATCAACAATAACCCCTGCACGGGTTTTTACGAGCAGAGCAGGAAAAAAAAGAAAATGCACTGAGACCTTGAACTCTTCTCAGTAAGGAATCAGTGGAAAGAACAACCTGAAGTCACAATATCCAAGATTTCCTTATCATTTACTCTATACATTTTCATTTAATTGGGCCAGCTTTTGTTTTTCATGCTTTTGACCAGTTGTCATACCTTCAATGTCACTGGATCTCAATCCTGTGTATTATACGGAAGAGCAAGTTGGAACACCAAACAGTCCTTACAATCTCATGCTGAATTGCAGACCCAATCAGGGAACAAGTCTGCTCTCGAGAGAAAAAAGTTAATTGCATGTGTCATTTTCTTTAATACTTAATTAGACCTCCTCTTGCTTTAATAACGGTGTCAGTCATGTCTGTTAAAGATTTCACTCAGGTCTCAGGAATAGAGTGCCAGTTGTCTTGGACTTGCTGTTCAAATATTTTTGTAAGTCAAAAAGTCTCAGTATCCCAGTCTATAAATATAATATTGGTGTCACTGGTGAGTGAAATAATTGTTACACACGTTTACAAAGTGTTATTTTAAAACTATTAGCTCACAAACACTCACACAAAAAACAAACCAACAGCGATGATATGGTGGGAAGGATTAAATTCACTTAATTTTTATTTGTATAGCGTTTTCAACAATGGACATTGTTTCAAAGCTGCTTTATAGGGATAAAGAGGTTATAAAGTTGAATGTATATGTTTAGTGCTTATCATGTTATTCCTTATAATGGTAAGTTTAACCCTAATGAGTGAGCCAGTGGTGACCCTGGCAAGAAAAACAAAAACCTGAGATGGCAGAGTGGCATATGGGTGGCATCAAATGCCTATTCATTATAGTTTCAGCATCCTTAAGTTGTGCTGTTCAGTTAAAGGCAACCTGTGGTGCTAAGCCATTGTAGTAGACTGTTAAAATTACTTACATGTCCAGCTGCACCTGCTAACTGAAAATAACTCCATCCAGAGGTAGGGTGTAGATGGAACGGGCAGATCCAAAGGATGCAATTGCTTTATCTACAAGAAGGGACACTCCTGAGCATCTATGAGCTTATGTATACAGAAGAGGGATGATAGTATTTACTTTCCGCAGAGTGTGCTACACTGCACTACACTACACTGTTGTCTAGTTAACCAGCGTTTAATATTTCAGCAACGTCTTTTTTTTTTCAGTAACATGTCATTTAGAGCTTTTCTTCTCAGATCATGTGTATGACTTAAACTTATCTCTATACATTTTTGCCTTAGTCCAGCCCCTTTCTTATAATGCACAATTAATTTTGCCCCAGCTTCATCTCTAAAGGACACCTTTTGATATAAAGTATAATTTTATATTTGCCTGAATTTCCAGTATTGTCCCTAAAATGACCCTACCTGTTCTGACCTTAAGGTTTTGTATTAAGGATCTTCAATACTATCTCTCTTGAAGTATTACATTAAAAGTTTCAGCCTAGACATTCAAGTTTCTGTGCAGGCAAATTCTGGGACTGGGCAGCATACCTGAGTTTTCACCTGTTCTTTTGGCTAGTTAATGCATTCATCACCTGTCTACTTTTTGTCACTTTTGATGACAAGGACCAGCTGCAATTCCACTTCCTGTGGAGACTGAACTAAGTCAACCTCTCTTCTTTTTCCACAGAGGGAGAATAGAGAGTGTCCTCATCAGCTCTGACTGCAAGACCCTACAACAAATTGTGATACAGCAGGAATGTACAACGTGGTCTCTCTACCCACCTCATAAAACCATAACCACTGCATCTGCAAAGCCACCAGAATTGTACAGAATCCATATTATCTCTCTCATAGACTCTTTGCGTTCTTGCCATCTAGCCCCTGGATCATCCTTGCCACCACCACCACCACCAATACTATTTTTTTCCTTAGGCAGTCAGATTACTCAAAGCCCTGCAGCCCCCCAATGCTCACTTGGGCTAGTCAAACATCTATCCAACCCCACCTACAGTACATCGAATCTATACCACCACACATCTACATTATGCAAAACTACATCTTTTTTTTTATTATTTTTTTTTTTATTTATTATACATTGTATTATACATTTTTTTCCAGTTCTATTGTACTGTGTCTTCATTGTTCAGTGTATTTATTACATTAACTTTAAGCACTGCTATATAGTTTCACCTTTATGAAATATGAGCTATTTTAGACTTTTATGAATATAAAAATGGCACAAATGGTCATGTTTTTACCTTTAAATTAAGTTTAAATACACTGTTAAAGATTTTATGAACCTGTCATGCCATATATAGAGTACATCATTTACTGTATATTTCCTCAACCTTTTATGACTTTGACATACCTGGAGTTCAAAGCCAAGTGAGATGTTATAAATAAACTTGAGGACATTGTGTTATAGGGAAATAATAATAAAAAAAGCTTCTTATATTCATCCCTCTTTATTAACCACTCTGTCTTGGGTTATGATGGATCCAGAGTCCATTTTATGAAGACCAATCAATCAATAATAATCAGAAAAGTTTAATATTTTCCTAGAACACATACGCATGATGTGGTGTATTGATATTATACCACAGCAGTGTCATAACAAATATATTTAATTGCATTTCTATGCTATAAAACATTCTGCAGGATATGTTCCTGTTATCACTTTTGCTATTGCAGCTGGAATGATTGTATAAGACATTCTCCTGGATGACAGCTTGGAAATTTAGATAGATAGATAGATAGATAGATAGATAGATAGATAGATAGATAGATAGATAGATAGATAGATAGATAGCCAGCTAGCTAGCTAGCTAGATAGATAGATAGATAGATAGATAGATAGATAGATAGATAGATAGATAGATAGATAGATAGATAGATAGATTTTCAAAATGCACATTCATAGACTGACAGGAAATGTTTGCATCATGGGTCAACTCCACAGACCCTTATGACCCTTTTCACACCTACTTACAAATTCTGCGTATATAATTTGTCAAATGGATGAAATGCAACTTTTTTCTTGATGACATTGCCATGTTGAAAAAAAATAAGCATGTTTATTTAGCTAAAGCCAACAATCTATGAAATGAATTGTAGTAAAATCTTATAGGTCTACTAAAACTAGGCATTTTTAATGACAGTGCAATGGCCTGGACAGTTCAACCAGGAAGAGTAAGCATTGTTAGGAAACATGACAGGTCTAGTAATACTAGAAAACTAAAGAAGTAGTATTAGCTCATGTAGCCCAGGTGCTACAAAAGTCATGTAGTAGCATATTGTGTCGGGCCGAGATGCGCGTTTGCTTGACTCAGCACTCTTTGATCCTCTAGGATCCCTGTGAAAGCTAATGCACAAAAAATGGATTTTCTGCACAAGTCCAAATGAAGGCACGCTATTTTATTGAAGTTTGTAAAGGTTAAGGTTTGGGATTTGTAGTTTCATACAAATTCATGAACATGAGCTCAATCACTGTCACTCATTTAAATTTGTATGATCAGGTAAATTATAAATGGCATTTTTTGCATAATACAGTTCCATCTTGAGCTTAAATCTCCCAATAGCATCCCTGTGGGTAGATTTATATATATATATATATGTATGTATATGTATGTATATGTGTGTGTCTGTATACACAATTTCATTGTCAAGATATTTAAATAAAATCCATTTTTGATTTAGTATATTTCCATCCAGCATAAAGCCCTTATTAAAGATAAAAAAAATAAATGAACTGGTGTATAATTACTTACAGTATACCACAACCTTTATAAATATTTCATTCTGATTGATCAGTAAGTGTACTGTACATTAATCTCCTATAACAGTAACCTTCATTGTAAGATTCCAAAGCATAATTTTGGGCAGAATAAGTGGGTCAAGCTATAAATATATAAATGTTTTTGATGGGTTCATCAACAAATAATTGATGAAGTAATTGTCAGTAAATAAGGAAATACACTGTAAAAGTTAAGTTATTTAGAAAACCTGTAGAAAATGATTGCCTCAAATTTGCCAAGCAAATTAGATTATTTTTAAGTTAATAAAACTTGCCATCAGGGTTCAGAGAGACAGAATCGAAAATAGAAGTAACAGAGTTTAAGGGTTTTTAATGACAGCACTCAACAAACTTACATACATTTGTACCAGCAGTAGTACTATAAAAGTCACTATGATGTGAGGAAACCTTAGGAAAGGTCAAGTCCATATGGTCTCGGAAACTCTGAGATCGGTAAAGTTCTCACAAGAAGAAAGAACCCACGCGATTAGTCCTGGTATGTTTTCCTTAATGAAATAGTAGAACGGACGATGACTGTGGGAATGGCAGGGGCTTATATAGGGCCGAGTAGGTAAAGAGCGCCAGGTGGTACTTAGTATGATGGAGATTACGAGTGTGCAGAGTGTTGAGGGAAGGCATTGCAGGCTGTTCCTGACACATGCTAAGACTTAATAGAGGTAACTTTTTAAATTGTACAGGTTACCAAAAAACTTAAATACTTCTAAATTAGGTTGACATGTTCAACCAACTTACAAGTTTAAGTTAAACTTAGTTCACTCTCAAACTCTCAAAAACTATTTACCTTAACAGGTCTGCTTCACATTACTAGCAAAGTTTTCTTTCTCAAGTTGTTCTCAAAACTCAAAGGCATACAATGACAGATAACAGATGGCAGTAGAACATGTTTTTATTCTACAGAACAATTCTTAAATCATTGTGAGGCAGCGGGGGGCGTGGCCTAGCGCCGGTTTGTAAATGGAGGGCGAGGCCGGGGTAGAAAAGCGGTAAGAATGACACACCTGAGGGAGTTTTATCTAACAGATAAGAGAAGGGTGCTGGAGAGTGAGATCCTGAGAGATGCCTGTGTGCATGTGCATGTGTATGTGTGTATGTGCGTAGGCGTACATGAGTGAAGCGTGAGTTAAACTGATCTTTTAAGAACTGGTCGCTGTCCTGAGAGTTTTCCTTCACCTGAACCACTTGCTCTTCTACACATGACATTAAAAACACAGAGAAACTTTGGACATACTGCACTCAGGAAAAAAATAAAAATAAAAGCTACTTTTCCTATATTGGACATTTTAAACTTTTTTTACAAAGTCGTAAAATAAATAATAAAAATAAATAAATCGACAACACTGAAGACTATGAATGTTGTCTGAAAAAGTTTACTAGTTCTCTTTAACAAAAAAATAGTAATTCTCTAATATATAATATATAATTTTTTTTTAATTCTAAAATAATTCTAAAGCCAATCGCTTAACATTTGAAAAGAGAACAACGATTCTTTAGTACTGATTTACTATTTTAATAACTTAGTAATAGCCATTTATAAAAAACTACACTAAAAAAACGCTATTTTACAACACAATGATATGTAACTGCATCAAACGATTTTTTAGGGATTGCATTTTAGGTCTGAAAGACTTGTGTCCAAGTGACAAAAGAACCCTTTGGATGAAATCAAAGGTGTTCTTTAGTACTGGAGGATACTCTAAATTCAGAGCATTTATGAGCCCAAAAAGCAGGTACATTGATGGGGAAAATTTTTCAGGTCATCCACTACAACTGTACCATCCAAAATGATTGCAGTGGATGTGGTGTCAAGATGTAGTGAGTGGGGTATAATTTCAGAGTCCTAAGGGAACACAATCAATATGCCGATTGAAATGCTTGACATGTCTTCTTTGTCATAACAGTCTTATTTTAAGAGCACATTAAAAAAGTGCAAATAAATTAAGAACACTTATGTCTAGATGTAAAGGCGTTTTCAAACTGGACACAGCAGCAAATACAGAAATGTTATGTAACCACCCACAAAAGCAAGTCAAAACAAGCTGTTTTAAGTGATTTATAACATAATTGACTCTCTTTTAATTTCTATTTATCCTTTATACAATTTCTTCATTTCTAACTTACTTTTTGTCTTTTATCTTTCAGTTGCTTTTGGGTTCTTCTTCTCTGCCCTCTTTTATCTCTATTGTTTTTCCTTTATTCTTCTTACCTTTGTAACCTCACTTAGTGTTATCCAACTTCTCTTTTCTTTTTTTCTTTCACATTTTTTTTTCTTTATTATTTTCTTTCTTTCTGTGTGATCTTGCAGATCGCAGTATTCAAAAACTGTACATTACATAGCCAGTATATCACCGACAAAACTACTTACATGTCTTGTAAAAACCTGTGGGGTCCTCTCCAAGGAGAAGTGGAAGGCCATGGAAAATGGCTGTTCGTCCCCAAATGATGTTAAATTTCCGTTGGAATTATGGCACTCAAGGTTACACTCTTAGCACAAACACAACAATGAGTGTGTCTGAAAGGGCTTACAAAAATTTCTAACTGTTGCAGAATCTTCTTACATTTTGGAGCCAATGCCTCCGCCTTTGGCCTTGATGATACCAAGGAAACGTTGGGGTAATCTGTCCAGTTCTTAAAAGAATTTAGTTTGCATGTTTTTGCCACATATACAACTAAACTCTGCCAGATTCTTAAAAAAGGACAACCTGACAATAAACACTGAAATGAATAATTATGAATGAAACATTAGTATGAAAAGTGGTTAATACAATTTTTATGCTTTTTTATGAAAAATTTTCATGATAAAATAATAGATACAAGCAAACAAGCATATTTTCTCACCCGTCTCTCTGTGAAGATCGCTGGCCATCTTTCCACTGTATCCTCTATGACAGGCTCCATCTCTAT
>MU558303.1:2621238-2626238 GCA_024362625.1 Silurus asotus | reverse complement strand
TGAGCCACAAACATTAATTGCCAAAAAAGCTGGCTGTTCACAGAGTGCTGTAGCCAATCATGTTGACAGAAAGTTGAGTGGAAAGGAAAAATGTGGAAGAAAAAGATCGCACCAAACAACCGAGAGAACCGCAGCCTTGAGAGGCTTGTCAACTAAAATCCATTCAGGAATTTGGGTGAACTTCACAAGGAATGGACTGAGACTGGTGTCAAGTCATCAAGAGCCACCACACACAGACGTGTCAAGGAATTTGGCTACAGTTGTCAAATTCCTCTTGTTAAACCACTCCTGAACCACGTACACCATTAGAAGCGTCTTACCTAGGCTAAAGAGAAGCTCGGGACTGTTGCACAGTGGTCCAAAGTCCTCTTTTTAGATGAAAGCAAGTTTTATATTTCATTTGTAAACCAAAGTCCTAGAGTCTAGAGAAAGGCTGGATAAGTTTGTAGCCCAAGTTGCTTGAAGTCCAGTGTTAAGTTTCCACAGTCTGTGATGATTTCAGACTGATCAACTTCATGCCACACCAAATTGAGGCAGTACTTAAAGCAAAAGGAGCCCCTACTAAGTATTGAGTACATATACAGTAAATTAACATACTTTCCAGAAGGCCAACGATTCACTAAAATTGTTTTTTTCAATAGGTCTTATAAAGTATTTAAATGTTTTGAGATAGTGAATTGATGTTTTTTTGTTAAATATGAGCCAATAACATACACATAAAAAAAATAAAAATAAATTAAACTACTTCAGTCTGTGAGCATTAAATTAATTTAAAACACAAGTTTCACAATTTGAGTTGATTTACTGAAACTTTCCATGACATTTCAATTTAATCAGATGCACCTGTGAGTGACTGTAGCTCCATGCAAGATCTTGCCAAATGGAGTATCAATGATCCTGTAAAGGTGAGGGATTAGCCTAGAACTACACAGAAGGACCTGGTCAATGACCTGAAGAGAGCTGGGACCACAGTCTTAATGGGTTCCATTAGTAACACACTGCACCGTCATTGATTAAAATCCTGCAGCGTGCACAAGGTTCCCCTGCTCAAGACAGCACATGTCCAGGCCATCTGAAGTTTGCCAAAAACCATAAGATGAGACCAAAGATGAGACCAAAATATAACTTTTTTGTATAAACTCCACTCGCCATGTTTGGAGGATGAAGAAGGATAAGTACAATCCCAAGAACACCATCCCAACCGTGAAGCATGAGGGTGGAAACATCATTCTTTGGGGGTGCTTTTCTGCAAAGTGGACAGGATGACTGCACCAAATTGAGGGAGGATGGATAGGGTCATGTATCGTGAGATTTTGGGCAACAACCTCCTCTCAGTAAGAGCATGGAAGATGGGTAGTAGCTGGGTCTTCCAGCTTGACAATGACCCCAATTACACAGTCAAGGCAACTAAGGAGTGGCTCCGTAAGAAGCATTTCAAGGTCTTAAAGTGGCCTAGCCAATCTCCAGACCTGTACCCAAAAGAAATTCTATGAAGGGAGCTGAAACTTTATTTTGCCCAGCGACAGGCCCAAAAACTTGAGAGATCTGGAGAATAACTGTAGTGTGCCAAAATCCCTGCTGCAGTGTGTGCAAACCTGGTCAAGAACTACAGGAAACGTCTGACCTCTGTAATTAAAAACAAAGGTTTACTGTACCAAATCTGAATTCTATTTTTCGATTGTATCAAATACTTATTTCATTCAGTTTGGTGTCCTGATAAATTACATAATTTAAAACACCATAATTACTTTAAAACATTTACAAGAATATTTTGGCTTCATGCTCTGTTAAGTTTTTGTCCATGGTCATGTCAATTAGAGTATTAAAAATGGGATAAATATTAATTTAAGGTACATTTAGAACAGACAAAAAAGTGCGATTAAGTTGAGATTAATCACAGTATTGCCATGAATTAACTCATGATTAATTGCAACTTAATCGCACATTTTTGTCTTAATTAATATTAAATTAATAAATTTCTACATTTTAAAATTTAATCGCCATTAACGCATACTTGTCTTTCGGTTTTGGCCTTCTGTCCACACAACGATGACACATTTTTAGTCATTTTAGGGGGGTGATTGTTATTGTAGCTTATTCATGTAACTGTATCATGTTTTACACAGTAAAGTTGTGCAGATGAGCATCTTTTGGAAATGACTGAAAATAGTTTTGATGTAGACATAACCTAAATTGTTTAGCATATTTTAACTATCTATTATAACACATTTTTTCGACATTCAGCATTTGTTATTAGTCCTGTTTTGTGGAACTATTAAAATATTTAAAATATATGAACATATATTACGTATTACGTATATGAAAACAACATCATACTAAAACTGTTTAGTTTTAGACACATTTAGATTTAGAGTTCTTGTAATTTGAATCTCAGATAGAGATTGCTGTCTGTATGCGCTCTTTGATTGGAGTCACAGTATCAGTTACATTGCAGAGGTAGGCAGTGCTTATGTCTTGGTGTGTTGCGCTTCCATTTGATGCAGCATAAGCAGCAGTTTTTAAAACAAACGCTTTTATGGCTTCCTATATCTCAAAGGAAGCATATGCCTTCATTTTCTCTGGTTGGTGGGTGTAAAAAGGGAGGTGACCAACTTGGGGAGAAAATATCTTAAGGATTTGGTGTGGACTAGAGGGTTTTCTGAAGATTGTAAAAAGTTAGAATAAATGACTATTCTAAAAAGGCATGTCCGCATTCAAAAATATTACACTTTTGTTACAAATTGTTTACACTAAGTAAACAAGATCCATGAATTGTGAACAAAACCCAAGCTCTATTTAATGATTTAATGGAATAAACAAGATATCAGGGTAAATAACAGATCGCAGCAAACCTAATGAAAATGCTTTCTTTTATCCACTCGCTATGCTAATGAGACCTCTCTGTACCACAACAACTGTGTTTAATTTAAGTAAATTAAACTCATTACTTCACAACGGAGAGATCTGGGACCTACAAATGTGCAGAATACTAAAGTGGCCTTGCCTTCATGCACCTGTTGTCTGCGTTCCCATCTGCCCACATTTAGATAAAACTACTCAAGTAGGTGCAAAACACATGATCACAAATTATGAGGAAAAAAGCATCAAGGCCTTCAGTGTCTGATTTTGTTTCATAAATGTATTAGTCAAGAAATGACTGAAAATAGTGTTTAATCATCAGCTAAAACAACTCTCTGATGTCCGTTGCACTTTTACAGCAACAGGCTTGTGTGTGTAATATGGTGTTATGATCTCAAGTCTATTATAGTCAACAGATTCCAATCACATCACTTGTTTGATGGCCTGCTGAACAGATCTTTCTTTATGGTAATTAAAAAGTCTATGCATGGTTCACAGGAGTTTACAGGGGTTTTTTTTGTTTTTTTTTGCTTTTACAGGTTCTCATCTAATACCTCCATAACTCTGAACTCAAGTCAGGCTCTCCTGTGCTGCCTTTAACCAATGTGCCTGTTATTATATTTAGAAAGCTTTCAGGAATCTTTTTCAAAAGACTATGACATCCTGTATGTCTTTAGTGCCTAAGAGGATATACGATCAATGATAAACGATCCAACCACCGTTTCTTTCGGTTTGTAAATAATGGCAGAGAGGTGTTAGCGAGTCATCCGGGTCATTTCACCCAGATGTTAGAAATTCAGTGAACCATGATCCAGAAGACTGTAGTTGTTTGTAGATGTTTTGTGTGTGCTTGAAGCTCTTCAGCTCAGTTCTTACTAAATAAAGCATAGCTTTAGAAAGGTTTCATCCAGTCATGGAAGATATGAAAAACAGTCCTGTTTTAAAAAAAATATAGGCAAACCCCAATATGACAAAAAGGTCCAAACCTGTACCAGCATAAAGTAAGTTACAGATATGGATTACAAGGGAGTGATTGAGTGGAAGATCTCCAATGGTATGCCATAGATCTCTGATCTCAACTCTATTAAGCACCTTTGTCATGATTTAGAACGCTGACTGCACCTCAGGCCTCCTCACTCTACATTAGTACTTGACTTTACTTGTGACTGAATGGGCACAAATCTCCATAAGCACATTCCAAAATCTAGTGGATCATCTTCCCAGAGGAGTGAAGAGAATTATAACAGTAAATAGGCACTAAATGTGAAATTGACTGTTCAACACATTTAGATGTCCACAAACTTTTGTCCTAATAGATAGATAAGATATTGCCTTATAAAGGAAGAAGAGTACTAATGTTGAGTTTTAAACAGTTGATCAGCAGTTTAATACTCTTGAGACATTAAACATTTTCATAATCACAATTAAAAAATATTAATAAACAAATCCTGTGGAACTAGATCTTTCTTTTTTCAATTAATCATGGTGCAATTTATGACTTTATTATGGTGCGGATAATCCTGGCATCCAGGTATGTTTAAGAAATGTTGTACATCCAGGTTATATATGTCTGGGTTCATTTTTATTAAATTTTACATAAACATTGCTAAGATTGTATTTGAGAAGATGCAAATAAGTGAAGTACTGTATAAAGATTTAATATTCAAGATTTCTTGTCACAAATATAGTTATATACAGATACAACTTGCAGTGAAATATGAAATGTAACTGGTTTTTGGACTGTTTTTTTTTGGTTGGTTTGTGTCTCGGCCTGCATTGCCATGTTTGCCAGTGTTTTGACCTTGGACTTTTTAATTGGATTTATTGGGTCCCTCCTCCCAGTCTCCACCCAGTCACCCACAGTTTACTGACAGAATAGTCTGGCCTTGTTTCATGTCCCAACTCTCTGACAAAAATAGCTATTCAATTGCATGCAATAATAATTTGGCAATTTAATAGAATCCTGATGCTTTTGATGAGTGAAATGTCAACTAACAAAACACATTGATTTTTTATTTATTTTTTTATATATAGATGTAGTTTATTATAGTCACAATAACAATTTTACAATACCCATAACCTTTAACCTTTTTTTTTTTTTTTTTTACAAAAGTTCTTAAAATAAAACAAAAAAAAAAAAA
>MU558303.1:2573858-2621152 GCA_024362625.1 Silurus asotus | reverse complement strand
TTTTTTTTTTGGTTGGTTTGTGTCTCGGCCTGCAATTCCATGTTTGCCTGTCTTTTGACCTTGGACTTTTTTATTGGATTTATTGGGTCCCTCCTCCCAGTCTCCACCCAGTCACCCACAGTTTACTGACAGAATAATCTGGCCTTGTTTCATGTCCCGACTCTCTGACAAAAATAGCTATTCAATTGCATGCAATAATAATTTGGCAATTTAATAGAATCATAAAGCTTTTGATGAGTGAAATGTCAACTAACAAATCACATTGATTTTTTATTTATTTTTTATATATAGATGTAGTAAAACTAAAAAAATACAAAACCAAAAAATAAAAAACCCACCCACGTTTGTGACACAGTTACTTTTACTTATTATTAAAAATAAATGAAAAACAAATATGAATGAATGAATTTAGTGCACACAATCAGTTAAGAGTTATTTAAAAAACATAATCCAATAATTAGATCTATAATATAAAAAAACTTGCCCAATAAAATAATTTCCATCTGTGTTATAGGCATTTCAATTCTATTATTATTCAACATTTGATTAAATATTATACACTTGTCCTATGTACAAAATGTAATTCATTTCTAGAAATTGGATTATATACTTTCAAATGCTTCCCATGCTAACACAGAATTTGTCAAATCATACTTAAGATTTTATGCTCATGTTATTCTATTGAAAGATTTCGAACCCAAAATGTAGAACTTTAATCTTTTTGATGATGTTTTTACATGTTTCAATTCAACGTCCAGATTAAAACCTCCAAACCCTTTATTTCTTAATGATGTTTTTACGCATTTTATTTGATCATATGCCCACTTTTCTGTGTATCGCACATGTTTTAATATGTGCAGTTGTTGGATTTTGTGCTATTTGGATCTATCTATCTATCTATCTATCTATCTATCTATCTATCTATCTATCTATCTATCTGGCTTTCACCAAGGACAGTGCTGGAAAACTTTGATAATTAGATATAAGGTCTGGATAAATGAAAATGGGTGTGAAGATGATTGGAGCCAAATCTGCAAAGACAAAATATGGGGAAGGAGCAGCATTATTTATGCCAATTTTTAAGCATTTCTAGCACATTCTTGCACTCTAACCTTTTGACCAATATGAAACACTGACAAGAAATGCATTTCATATAACCAAGTCATGGTCCTGAAGTTGCCTAACAAGCTGTGTGTCATTAAATCATTGTGGGGATGTAGCTTTACTTCTTGGTTGGTGGCTTTGTTGTAAGATTCATTGGACCACTACTGGCAATCCCTTTTGGCTTTACACAGTTCTTCTGATATATTTTGTGAGGCTTTATCTGGAAATGAAATACAAGTATGCCAATGTTGGTGATGACCAGCCTAAATTTCGAAAAAAAACAGGAGGATGAAAAAATTCTAGATATAATTCAGAAAATGTAATTGATAAGGTTTTTAGATAAGAGTCACGGTTGAGGCACAAGGCACCGGTGGGGCCAATAGCAAAAGGGTGTGCAGGCTTTGGCTACTTCCCGGTTATGAGAATGAACAATGTGGAAGGTAAAGAACGGCAACATCTTGTTCAGCAAGCTCAAAAGCCCTTGGAGATGGACGCTATAGTTAGCGCCATGACATACTGCTTAAGACAATTGCTGAGAGCTTAGCCATAGCTATTAATGTCAACAAAGGCCAATTCAAGCCAATGATCATCCAGTTTTTAAGAGCAGGAGAGAAGGCCCACCCACAATCCAGAGTAAAGTCTGGTCTTCTTACTTCAGCTATAGACTGGGAATTGCAGGTGGATCTAGATAACATCAACATCTACACAACTTCATCCAGACGTGATCATTATCTCAGATACCACCAAGTAATTGATTTTATTGGAGCTCACTGTGCCCTCGTAAGGGCCAACGAGAGGCCAACGAGAGGAAGCGGGCTAAGTACAAAGAGTTATTTAAAGAGTGTAAAAGGCAGGGCTGGAAAACTTGGAGGTTGGAGGTGGGCTGTAGAGGTTTTGCAGGGCATTCACTCTGCAAAGTACTTACTTTACTAGGAATCACTGGGGAGGCAAAGAGGAAGGTGATTAAACCACAACTGAAGCAGCAGAGAAAGCCACTAAATAGCTTTGGATTAAGAGGGCAGAACAGTGGGCAATGGCTACTGGGACACAGGCCGGAGTCTGATCAACCCCAGCTGGGTCGCCTCGACGAGGGTGTCTGATGTTGAAAGACCCGAAACACCCAACTGCATGATGTATTTTGTATTATTAGCATGCTGCTTATTCAAATCAACTAACATTTTTTTTCATTTATACAACCAAGCTGTTTGGGGTTAAGGGCCTTAAGTAAAATAACACAGTACATTGTAAATGTAACTAAAACAAACAAACAAATATAAAAATAAAATCAAAGTCCTCTTGACCTCTTGTTTTACAAACCTGTGCCCCCATAGCTATTTGCAGCTGTACATTTTTTTTGTTTTTTTTTGGAAAGTTCAAGGGTTATGTCATTTCTGGACAACAGATTTGCAGGCACAGATGACTATCTCCTTACCTTTGAACCTTGTCTCAGAAGATGAAGTGAAGGTTTGCTCCCTATGGTCTAGGAGTCTGAATAATTCAGACAAGTCAGGAGTACACCTGCTGTCCCATGCAGCACAGCTGGGGCTTCTTTAATTGTAGTTTGAGGCAAAAATGTAGCTCTTTCCTTCGACTCGGAAGACAAGTGTAAGAGAGGAAGAGGGAGAGAGAAAGGGGGATAGAGAAGGAGAGAGGGGGAGAGAGAGAGAGAGAGAGAGAGAGAGAGAGAGAGAGAGAGAGAGAGAGAGAGAATGACATGATAGGAGGATAGGGAGAACATTAAATCCTGGCATTATCTTTGAGGACCAATTTATCTTTATGGCTCTGAAATGTAAGCCTTGCATGCAATCATTATCATTGAACTCAGATCATCAAACCCTTATTGTTAAGGTCAGCAAATCCATGGGTATGGTCTCATGCAATTTGTACAAAAGCTTACACAGAATAACCTCTTGAAGGTGCAGATTATTCTAGTTATTCATCTTACAGCATATTATTTAGTAATGACCATAAATTGGTTAGGAACTGCACTAAAATGAAGACAGATATTTTGAGAGAAATGCAAGTCTGAACCTATCAGGATATTCAGGCCATAAGAGGAGTTATGGTTTAAACCCAGCCATTAGGGTTGCACAAGCCAGTGCACTATTCAAGCTGGTTCCAAGACCAGATAAATGGGGAGGGTAGTGTTAGGAAGGGCATCCAGTGTAAAAATGTGCCGCATCAAATATACGGATCACAAATCAGAATTTCATGCCAGATCGGTGCATCCCGTGTTATAAACGACCGCCACAGGTATTGTTAACCAACAGGGTACCGGTGGAAGTTGGGTTACTGTTAGTCGAAGGAAGTTAAGAAGAGGAGAAAGGAAAGGAAAAGTGTAGTAGAGTGGAGGTTAGTGTGGCTACTTTAAATGTTGGTACTATGACTGGTAAAGGGAGAGAGTTGATATGATGGAGCAGAGAAAAGTACAGTAGATATGTTGTGTGTTCAGGAGACCAAGTGGAAAGTGAGTAAGGTCTGGAACATTGGAGGTGGGTTTAAACTGTTCTATTATAATGTGGCTGGAAAGAGAAATGGTGTAGTGGTGATCCTGAAGAAATAGTTTCTGAGCTTGAATTGAGAGTTGATGAACAGGAATCTGGAAGTTGAAACGGTGATGAAAAATGTCAAAGAGAGTGAGGACTGAAAAAAAGAATAAGATGGTGGAAACTGAAGGAGAAGGGAATAGGTCAAACAGGGGCTCGGTGGTGGTGAGTAGGTGCTGGATAATTGGGCAACTACTGCAGAAGTGATAAGGAAGACTGCTAAAAAGGTACTTGGGTGACATCTAGAAATAAAAAGGAAGACAAAGAGATGTGGTGGCGGAAAAAGCAAGTGCAGGAAAGCAAAAGGAGAAAGAGGTTGGCGAAACAGAATTGGGATCGACAGAGTGATAAGAAAAGTAGGCAGGAGTACAAGGAGCACTGGTGGGCCATCAGGGCCAGCAAAGCCTTCTCTGCTGGCCTAAACACTATCAAAAGCACTGACCTACATTTACAACTTACATCCTAATATTTGTTTCATGACATTGTACTAATTTATTTCCAACAGTTTATTCTCTTCATATTGTAGCGTTTCTCTTGGCTGCAATGCTTCAAGTACGTGTATGTTAGTTTTTCTGTCCAATCAGATTTCAGCCTCTATGTGCTGCTATGTCAATCTAATCTGCCCTGGGCCTTCAAAGTCTGTACTGCTGGCCTTTTTACCTTAGTCTCTAAAAGTAATTACTCTGTGTATTTAACCAATCTGTTTTTATATTCGCCTTATAGGCGAATAGCGTCAGCATTTTTATGTCCTCTGATTAGTTGGTCAAAGTGAAACTGTTACAGCCAAGGTCGACTGGCAAAACATATATGTAGCATGCTGCACACATGAATACATCGGAGTTAGACTTTTTATGTCTTCGTAGAAAAATAAATGTATAAGGTCTTAGACATTTTTAAAAATCAATTTTAAGAAAACTAGACATCGTGAGAAGTGGTCGGCCAACACCGAAGCTAGCTAGCTTGTCTCAGACGGAAAACAGTTTGTTTGCCACTTCCAGACCAGTGCCTACAAGTGGTACCATTGGCTTACAGCTTCTGAAGACAGCTCATGGTGAGTAGGTTGCATTTTATTTCAATTTGTATGTTTTTCTCATGTTATTATAAAAATATTAATTCAGCTCCAGATAATGTAGCTGGCATAGTTGTGGTTGTAGTGTAAAGGTTTCGAGCTTCAGTAAAAATGGTATTGACCCTCCATATGTAAAATGCCTCTCTCTCTGTAATGCCACATCTTGTTAAATTGCGTTTTTGTATAGTATTGATAGTTTCTATAATTGCGACGTGATATTGGTGGTATTAAGAGGTGGATTAAGTTGGGTAAGTCCCCACTAAAGGCCCAGGTACCAAATGCATGGCCTGCCACTGACAAGGGGATGCAGGAGGCATATGAAGAGTTGTATGAGAAGTTTGACACAAAAATAGAAGAAAAAGATTAGTACCAATTGACCAGTCAGAGGGACCGAGCTTGGAAGGATGTGCTGCAATTTAGAGCAATAAAGGATTGAGATGGAAATGTGTTGACTAGTGAGGAGAGTGGGCTGAGAAGATGGAGGGAGTATTTTTTTTTGAGCAGCTGATAAATCAGGAAAATAAGGAAGAGAGAAGGTGGAGATCATGTGGAGATGAATGAGCAGGGAGTGGATAGGATAAGTAATGGGTAAGTGAGAGCAGTGATTAAGATGAAGAGTGGAAAGTCAGTAGGACCAGATGATATACTGGTAGAAGCATTGAGATGTTTAGGAGAGATTTAACCAGATTGTTCATCAGAATTTTGGATGGTCAGAGGATGCCTGAGCAATAGAGAAGGAGTGTGCTGCTAACATTTTTTAAGAATAAGGGAGATGTGCAGACCTGCAATAAACTCAGGGGAATAAAGTTGATCGGTCACACCATGAAGTTATGGGGAAGAGTAGTGGAAGCCAGGCTGAAAGAAGAGGTGACCATCTGTGAGCAACAGTATAATTTCATGCCGAGAAAGAGCACTATAGACGCATATTTTACTTTGAGAATGTTGATGGAGAAGTACAGAGTAGGTTAGAAGGAGTTGCATTGTGTGTTTGTGAATTTAGAGAAAGCATATGACAGGGTGCTGAAAGAGGTGTTGTGGTATTGTATGAGGAAGTCAGGTGTGTCAGAGAAGTATGTAAGGGTGTTGCAGGACATGTATAAGGTACAGTATGACAGCAGTGAAGTGTGCTGGAGAAATGACAGACTGGTTCAAGATGGAGGTTGGAGTGCATCAAGGATTAGCTCTAAGCCCTTTCCAGTTTGCAGGGTAATGGACAGGTTAAGGGACAAGGTCAGACAAGAGTCTCTATAGACTATGATGTTTGCGGATAATATTGTGATTTGTAGTGAGAGTAGGGAGCAGGTTGAAAAGAGCCTGGAGCGGTGGAGGTACGCACTTGAGAGAAAATGAATGAAAGTCAGTAGATGTAAGACAAAGTACATGTGTGTGAATGTCATTGGAAGACATTGGAGTGGTGGGGTTGCAGGGAGAAGAGGTGGTGGAGGTGGATGACTTTAGGGGTGAATAGTGCAAAGAAATGGAGAGTGTGTTGGAGAAAAGAAAAGAGTGCAGGTAGGGTGGAGTGGGTGGAAAAGAGTGGCAGGAGTGATTTGTTGATTGAAGGGTATCTGAAAGAGTGAAAGAAAAACTCTATTGGACTGTGGTAAATCTTGCTTTGCTATGTTGTATGGTTTAGAGACCATGGCATTGACAATAGAACAGGAGCTGGAGGTAGCAGAGTTGGAGATGTTGAGATTTTCATTGGCAGTGACGGCGATGGACAAGATTAGAAATGAGTTCATCAGTGGGACCATGCATGTAGTACGATTTGGGGACACGGTGAGGGAGGCAAGATTGAGATGGTTTGGACATGTGCAGAAGGGGGACATGGGGTATATGGGTAAGAGAATGCTGAGAATAGAGCCATCAGGAGGGAGGAAAAGAGGAAGGTTTATGGATGTGGTGAGGAAAGACATGCAGGAAGTTAGTTTAAAAGAGGCACATAGAGGACAGAGTTGTATGGAGACCGATGATCTGCTGTGGTGACCCTCTAATGGGAGCAACTGAAAGAAGAAAAAAAATAAAAGGAGTTATTGTTGGGTTTAGCTTTCATTCCTTCATAATTATACCACAGTCTATCAATTCATATGATGTATTATATGAATGAAATATACTCATGCAATAATGTTCAGCACAAGCTAATGGAGATTTATATGCATATGGCATAGAAGAAACAGGCCTTGAGGCCAAAGTGAAAATGTACATATCATCTTGACAAAAGAATGATTATTCTCAGGAGAGCATTTGTTGTCGGGTTTAGATTCAGCAATATATTCTGTTATTTATAAAATGTCAGTTGCACTGCTGCCTTAGAGCTCTACAATCTCCAGTTAGAACCTGAGCTTGGGTTACCTTGTAGGTAATGCTTTGGGAAGGCGCCCAAGTGTTCACGCTCTGAAATAATGTGTGTAATCAGTCAAAAATTGGACGCTGGCCATCACGGGCAGGGTGACGTCATGACCAGGAAGCATAAAATGGACATTGCTTCTGTTCACAAAGTGCTCTGTGTGTATGTGTTAATTTGTCTGTCAATTGTTCGTCAGATAAAGAAAAAAAAAAACTTGAGAGCAAAGCACACTAAGTAATTTCTACAGAGAGCCGGCAATGCCCTCCGTATGATAAAGGCCATGTGGCGATGCCTACGTGCCTTAGATGTTTAGGGGGATCACAGGATCCTGTCTCATGGCCCTGTGTTGGGATTTTCCTGTCATCATGTAACACTAACGACGGATGCGTCACTCACAGGGTAGAGAGCGGTCATTAGTGGTCGCTCCGCCCAAGGTCTATGAGAAGGGCCGTGTCTACTTTGGCACATCAATTGCCTAGAGATGCTGGCTATTCTCCAAACGTTAAAGCATCCCAGACCTCAGAGATCACAATGTGCTGATCCGAACGCACAACATCTTGGTGGTTTCTTACATCGACCATCAAGGAGGTCTGCGGTCACACCCCTTGTACTGCATGGCACACCAGATCCTTCGTTGGCGGAGGGGAAGCTCTTCTCTGTTAGAGTAGCTTACATCCCCGGACGGGTGAATAAAGCAGCAGACACCCTGTCAAGGCAGGGGTTGAGACCCGGGGAATGGCGGCTCCACCCTCTCATCGTGGAGCAGATTTGGGAGATATTCAGCAAAACCCAGAGGGGTCTGTTTGCATTTCAAAAGACATCGCACTGTCCCTTCTGGTTCCCCCTTACTCCTCCAGCCCAACTGGGGCTGGACGCCATGGCTCAGGTGCTTCCGGGAGTTCTGGAGAGAGTTCATCGGGAAAGAGCCCAGCTCTAAGGTTCTGGCCTCTCCACTGAGCTCCAGAGCGTCCTCTATTAGGAGATTGTATGCCACCAGTTGGCATCTGTTTTGCTCGTGGTGCAATCATCAGTCAAAAAAAAGGGTTTACTCCATCCACCCTGAAAGTCTACACGTCCACCATTTTGAGTTTATCAGACACCCTTAGCGGGGCAGAACCTTCGCAGAGACCCTCTTGTGAAGCGTTTTCTTGCTACGGCCCTCCGAGAAGAGACCTACTTGCTAATAAGCATACCCTTAGAAGATGGATCATTGATGCCATCAAATCATCACGAGTTCTCTGGTCTCCCCACTCCATTCAGAGTCAGAGCTTACTCCACCTGTAGTGTGTCTGCCTCAAAAGTTTGGTCCTCTGGAACTACCCTGCTGACCTTCGTCCAGGTCTACAACCTAGACCGCATTGCCACTCCTGGCCCCTCTATCAGTCAACCTAGCTGTGCTAATACGCTCTAGTCAGGGACTGGTTAGTCTGGCATGATTGGACACTTGATCCCAAAGTGTTTTGAAGCAGCTCGAGTTCCTGAAAGGGAACGTCTCTGGATTACGTATGTAACCCTAGTTCAATAAGGGAATGAGACGCTGCGTCTCTAAGCCACACTGCTGCCATCCCTGCAGCGCTTCCTTCTCCCTTACAGAAGCTGGCACTCGCCTCACTCCATGTGCGTTTAATACTTCCTGGTTGTGATGTCAGCCCGCCATTGATGGGCAGCGTCCAATTTTTTTACATATTACACAAGTTATTTCAGGGCGTAAACACTCGGGCGTGTTCCCGAAGAGTTTAGATGCAGCGTCTCATTCCCTCAGGGAAATAGGGTTAGATAGGTAACCTAGAGACGTTACTCTATATCTATATTCTCGCTACATCCACACAGGTTTCCTCAGGGTTCTCTAGTATCCTTATATTCTTAAAATCACTCCAACAGATGAATTGGCTAAATAAACTAGCATGTGTTCAAATTTGTGTTAAACTCTGGGTGTCACTCCAAGTGTTTTGTGGATAAACACCAGATCCAGTGTAACCCTTAACAGGATTAGGAGTTAACTGAGGAGTAATAAATGAATGCATCCATAAATTATTTCTTAGCTGGATGTTTAACAGTGTCTGATACAATTTGGAGCAAATAAGGGTGAGGTATTAAAAATTAAAGTGAAAGAATGGGTCTTACCACCATCTATCAGTTTTGTATAAACAAAGTACCACTGCCAGTTATTTAACAAACATCAATCAAGTGCATCAAACCAGATTTCTTTGCATCGCCAACTATTTAAACAGTAAAATTCTCCTACATTCATCATCTATTTGGGTTAATTTATTTAGACCTAAACACGGGACAGCACATATGTGGTTTCTGCAAGCTAATACAACAACCATACTGAGAGTGTTTTGTGAGGATCAAAATACACACTGTGAGCATCAACAAAGAGTAATCTGCATTCCAATGCCAGTAAAAATGAGCCAAGTGCAAAGTGGCAAAAAATTCAGCTTTTAATGGATTAAACAACAAATCACTGGTCAAAATATTACAATGAATGAAATGAATATGCGCTCCAGAGGCCTATTGCGCTGCCATTTGATTGTTTTTTTCTCTGCTGTAGTGATCTGTTTCGGGAGAATTCTGAAAACAGAAAAAAATAACTTATATAGTCTTGTATAGTCTTCACATGTGAACGAACGAGCAAGACACTTGTAGGAAATTAATATTATCAACTTCACCAGGAGACACAGAAGGGTATAAATAAACAAATTATTTAAAGTTTAAACTTAGAACAAAACCTGGACACAATTGAGAAACTCCAACCAATAAAAATAAGACAAGACTCAATCCCTTCCTGTCTATCAATGAGTGTATATTCTTGTGTGTAGGATTAATAATGTATTAATTAATTAACTATTTGACTAAGAAACTGTGCTAGAAGACATAACACTGCTGTGTCATGGATTTATAATTGGAACGATGAGTCAACCCATCTACATTTACATTTACATTTATGCCCTTGTCCTATAAATGAATAAATCTATACTGGTATGCTAGATTGAAGATAAATCAGCCTAACCTCTTTTTAGAGTTTTGTTTCTTTTTATGTAAAAGACAAAGCAAACCTGGAAAAGTGGTAGTTTAAGTGTTTAAGGAAGAGGTAGGTATTTACCCTTCACTTGCAGATAGCAAGTAACCCCGGCATGGTGCATCTGAGATCCTAAATGTCCTTCACTGACTACCCCTAACCTTAGCCTTTCTAACTATTCTTGCAAACTGTTACGTATTTACAAGTGTGAGACCGTGTTGTGAAAACAAGCAGCATGTCAGAATAAGTTGTTAGGGAAGGGAAGCAGAGCTTTCCACTTGAAGAGGCGTCAGAGTGAATCTTGAGAGTGTGTGCAGCATTGAACAGGGTGAAGCTCAGCATCTTGAAGACTCCTGGCAAACTGCTTCTATTTTCAGCACTGTAGTGTGACGACTTCCTCCTCCAGCACAGCGCATGTCATTTCGACTCTCGTTCTGAAGCAGCTTGGATGACAAGATTCACTGCAGCTTAGCTTTTACTGAATATATGGAATGAAATAGGGATTTCGGTGTTCAATCATTACTGAATGTGATTTTATCCGCACAAAAATGAAACAGAATTTTGCTTGTGCATAGGTTTTGACACACTGTGGTCAAAAAGCAAGTGTTTTTTGTTAGTCTCAGTGTTGACAATTAAATATTAGAAGCTGATCCAGAAGCTGTCATCTCTTATTTCTCATGCACAACCATGGTGTATTATTCAGATCATATAATTCTTAAGAGTTTTTTCCCCAGTTTGTATTTATTTCTGTAAAGCTGTTTGGATCAATGTTCTTTTGTTAACAAAATTCTATAGAAATTAAATTGAATTGAATTTTATTCTGTTTATCAACTAAGTTGAAAACAATTTAAAAATTAATTCAATGAAATTTTATTTGCATAGCACTTTCAACAATGGACATTGTCCCAAAACAACTTAGAAAAATAAACAGATTACGAAAATACAGTTTAGCATTATTTGTGTCCCTCCATGTTTATCCGTAATGATAAATCCATTGGTAGGCAGTGGCAAGAAACTCTCTAAGGCCAAGTCTTCACTAATCCAGATATAATTATTCTAAAATTCCAGTCTAAAAACGTTCTGCTGCATCCACACTATCATTTTTAATCATTTCCCAAAAGTTGCTCATCCACACTAAAACGTCTGAAAACGCTTACGTCCCTGTACTGCACCAAAGCAAGTCATAAAAAGCTTTGACCTGCGTCATTTACTGCGTTTGGCGTTAATTTACTTTCTGACTCTTTAAAAAGTCGAGGAAAAGCACCATCACATGACTAAAAATGTGTCAAAAAGCTACATATTTGTTGACTAAAATCATCGGCTCACTGTGGACAGAAAGCCTATTTGCATTTTTAAATTAAAGTGTATTAATGCAGATATAAACTAAGATGGTATTTTAAAAAATGTTTGAGTGCAACCAGACGCAAACGGGAACCCATTCTTATCTGGGTGGCAAGTACAGTCAATTCATTATAGTAACATCATTATTGAGGTTATCGAATGATGGAGACTTGAGTGAAAATCTGTTGCTAATTGTAGCTGTTAGTGATAGAAAGGTCAGGAGTTCAAGCCCCGGTATGGCCACATTGCCAGCCCTTGAGCAAGGCCCTAAACCCTCTGCACTACAGGGGCACTGTATCATTGCTGACCTTGTGCTCTGACCCCAGCTTTCTAAAACTACTGGGAAATGCAAACAGAAGAATTTCATTGTCCTGCAATACAATAACTACAGTCCAAAATGATCTTTTTTTCTTGATGATTTAACCCTCCACAGCAACCTTTAGGCTATTCATGTGGAAGTAACCTCAGCTGCACGAAGTGGTTTTAGTCAAAGAGAGGATGATTTAGGGTGAATCAGGCAGGTCCAGAAGGAAAAGAGGAACAGGACTAGTGGTTCTTCAGGAGATTGTTTAGGTCGAGAGAAAAATAATAAAGAGAGAGTGAAGAGAAAGAGTAAAGACATAAATTGGTGGTTCCAGGGAGAAAAATAAAACATTGATTATTAAGTGACCTTAATGATACATAATAGTTAAGGACACTGTATAGCAAAATCAGAGTGCAAGTAGGGACTCTGGCAGGACTTGCTATGGCAGCATAACTACAACAGAAAGCAAGAAGGTAGAACAGACATGAGGGATCTCTGGGAAATAAGACAGCCCACCACACTACCGTCAACAAACCTGAGTAAACATGGGGACGACAACATCCCAGTTCCTCAAAACACTCTATAACCATGATCCCTATAGATCTGCTCCTTTACCCAAGAAAAACCTACTCACAAAAGGCTTGACTACACAGCTATGTTTTCATTCTAGACTTAAACACTGGGACTGGTGTCTAAGTCCTGAAAATTAGATGGTTGTACTATAACTCTGGAAATTTGTAAGAGGAAAAGAAAAAGGTCTACCCTATAGTTAACTATACGGAAATAATTGTATTTTTTGAGCCAATAAATTGATGTTTATTTCATTGCTTTAACAATACACTTTTACTCTGAGGCAGGAAAAACTTCAGGCTCTTTCCTACTGAGAGATACATTAATACAAAGCATGCACTCTGAGTTGTCCATGCAGAATATTTATATCTCTTCAAAGATGCATTACTCATAGACATATTTCAACCTTGTTAACATGAACTGGACGTTTTCCTGTTTCCAAGGAAATGCAAATTGTGTCGTGAGTTATACTTGTCATGAGAGTTAAGCCAAAAAGAAAGGTGGAAAAATTGGTGCAAATTGCATGTCAGTCTCTTGGGGTTTATTTGTCTTGGGTTTTCTCTTTCTGTCTGTCCTTTATTTTGTATGTTTTTGACCGATGGCCAAACTGTATTATGAACCAAACTATTATTCAGCCCTGATCATCTTGAAAAATCATTCAATAATGCTTTTAATTGGAAAATATTGAACTGAGATTACTAAGGTTAGGGTAGTTATATTGTATTACATATTCAGGGCTTGTCTAGGGATAAAATAATGACAGGATTAAGAATGTGACCTGGTTCCTGATTAAGGCTTGATGAAGGATTTGCCCTGTGTTAGGGTTACAAGGCAGGTTCAAGTGTTAGGGTTTGTCTAGAATTCCACTTTGTCAGTTGTCAGGACTGAATGTGCGTTTATTTAGGTAGTTTATTTTCACCTGGAAGAAATTTTGGATATTTGTGTGCACTCAAGTTTCCAAAATAATAGGCAAGATGTTTAAAGTTCATCCATTTTTTATCCTTAGGCATCAGCACTGACACACTAAAGAACAGCACTTCCTGGATACAAATCATGCCATTGTCCATTTATTGTACCCCAGAAAGAAAAGGTATTCTTGTACATTCTTTTTTCATCATGCAGTCCAACTACTAAACAGCACACGCACTCACAAGGGTAAGTTAATTACAGGTAATAAAGGTGATGTTTTGCTGCCATCGCCAAGCAGGAAGTAGAGTGACAAGCTGAACCAATACAATTACTTTGCTTGTAGCACAGGAAAAATTAGACTGTTAATGTCAAGAAGACTATAAAAGGGTTCTGTGGACTGCTCCTGTGCATATAAATGACTAAATGCAAAAAAAAAAAACCCTAACATAAAAATGCCTTCTGGATTTGTTTAGGGTTAGATATAATGTTGCGCTAGGGTTAGGGTTGGGGCAATATATTTTTTTAAAGAATTAGAAATGTTGTTTTGTCAAGTAACTATATTTTTTAAAAGAAGGAGTGTTTATGATTACACTTTGTCCTTGAATCTTTCTCTTATATCAGTTTGACCTTAAGCACCCCCTTAAGCACTACAATGCTGACTTCAGGAGAATCCTCACTTTCTTCTGGCCTCATTTACTTTGTGTTTTTCTCCATTTGAAACTTACTAAATGCAAGTTTTGACTGTGTGTTGGTCAGCTAATATAATAAAAGATGGTAGCAGTGGTTTGAAAAGACGGCTTAACGAGTTCCCATCTGAGCGCAGCAGTACTTTACAGTCATTAAGTGCGAATGTCTGTCTTAACTTTGGTACAAACCGTGCACAGTGTGAGACGTTAGAGCTTGTTATGGCAGCGTTGTATTTCACACAAAATAGCAGTAGGATTCAATCAATTCAAAGTGGACAGTGACATATGGAGAGTTTGCAGCGCTGGGCTCAAACGGAAACTAATGAGCAGCGTTTTGGTGGCGAGTTGGAGATATAATTACTGCATTCCACCTCTGCTGCTCAATGAGCCTTGTCTCTCTTGGGAGTAGCCATTTTCAGCAGGTAATGGGCAGCAAAGACAGAGCTAGCTAATCAAATTGTCCTCGCAGTGGCAGATTATTTTTTTGCTTTCCTGATTACTTTGAAAGACATAAAAAGCTGACCTGGGTTCTGATATTGTGGTTTTTTTCCCTGTTCTTTTACTCTTTTTGTGTTAGTGAACAGCAAATTTGAAAGAAAAACTCTCTCCCCACAAGACGCTCTGTTGTCCAGAAGCCTTCTCTCGCATTTGATTTATGTGGAGTTGTTCAAAGGAGAATGCATAATAAAATTCTTAAAAGTGCAGAAGTTTTAAGAAACAGTTTTCGAAAAACATGCCAAAGTGTGTTGCATAAAATGCATATATAACTGGTCCATCATTGCCTCAGCATGTAGTAACATGACTAATGGGATGTGGGCAGAATAGAATAGGAACTCAGTGACTTGCTACCAAATGGTCGAACAGATTTCAAAGCTATACTACGTTTTTTTTTTTTTTTTGAAATAGAGCGGACTTCATTTTTTAAGAGCTGGAAATTAAATGAACATGCATGGACATGAGATTGCACCATATTTAGAGTTGAATTCTAACTATTCCAGACAGTTGCATAAGGCTAACACCACTTTCTTACAGTTAAATGTAATTTAAAATTAAGTGTGGTTTGGTATGAAATGCAGAAATATGACACCATTTATAAATGTTTTTACTATAGAGCACATTGGAGTAAACAGAATCTTAGCAGATGAGTGGTCAATATTTATTTCAGGAATTTTTCATTCTCTTACATGCAAATCAAATTAGTGTTTTAATACGCACTAGGCTACATTCCATGCCTACATTATGCTATCTTGATTTTGATTTAGTGTCTTGTGGCAACATTAACTTGTGTGCAGCTGTTGGAGCATGATACATATCAAGGTTTCCGCTAGAGCTCTTTGCTGCCAGTCACGGTGCCTGAGAACAAAGACAAATGAGTGTACTTCTGGTCATATGTTAAACACTACTGCTGTGAAGAAAAAAAAATGCAATAAAATTTGTTCAAAATGAACCTACAATTGACTATGGGAAAAATATCCTGCTATGGCAAATTTTACAGTACGCTGTGGCACGGCTGCTGGTAAAATTTATTTCTTGGTTTTAACTGCGGATTTATGTGTATATTCTCAAATTTCGAATATTCTGCTTTGCTGGACTCAGATCTTCATGATTTTAAAAGGTTCCTCAAAGTATCTATTAGGGAAATCAAAATAACAAAGCGTAGACAGTTTGGCTAGTTTATCCACAGCCTTGTACTGTACAATTGCTTACTGAATATAGCTCTCATTAATGCATGCTGGAGTTACATAAGAACGAGGGAATGTTATACTTGAACAGATTGTATATGGCTCTAATGTCACAAGAAGTTTTTCTCCTTTTTTATTCTTTGTGAAGAAGGTTGAGAAAGCTGCCCACACCTTAAGACCCACTGCTCATAGGACCCACACTATATGCATTTACACTAAGCTAAATAGAGTATCTGAAATGGTTATATTAGTCATGCAGACTCAGTTTTATTACTCAGTTAGGACTGGTTTGGTTTAAAGAGAGCAGCAAAAATAAATCCATACTGTACAGTCCTTCACTGTGTCTTTGGATTTTATTTGGGAAATTAAGCCCATAACACCTACATGCAAAATTTACATTAGCTTTCTGCCACTTTAAACACATGGACAGTTACACACTTTTGCATAAAATAGACGGCTGGATCAAGTGCTATTTTTATAAGCTTTAAAATTAAATTCAATAAAACATTTAATTTAAATTTGTAAATTTGTAAATTAATAGGTTTCGCAGTAATTTATTCCAAAGTTATATTAAATATGAATTTTAATGCATTTTCTTAATTCTGGTCTTTGAATGATTTGTTTAATTTTGTTAGTTTAAAACACAAAAAACTAAAATAAATAAAAGGTTTTTAATTTTATCTTATTTTATATTGATTCATTTTCCATCCTTAGACCTTTTTTAAGTTGAAGTTTCCACCCAGAAACCTTATTTGAATACACTGAATGGGGAGTCCAAAAAATATTTAAGCACAAAATAAGTCGGTTGTATATATTGTAAATATTGGACTTTTAAGCCCTTTGCTTTTTTTAAATGCCAAACACGTGACAAATGGTGCGCATGGTGGCCCACTTAAGTCCTTAAAGACAAAACGGTTGTCTTTAAATAATGAACAGCCTTGCCTGCATGTGGGGTCTCTTTATCATTCTAAACAGAACAACATTTTCCAATAATTAAAGGTTATCTGCACATGACCAGGTCTTGCACAGCAAGTTGAAACAAGTGAAAACATTTCAGTAGATCGTTGGCTTCATCACAGATAATCTATCAATACTAAAAATCTTGAATTTCTTTTTTCCCCTGTTATCAAGGGCATGTGGTGATCAGCGAGCCCATTCTGCAATGACCTTTTCGAGCCGGCACGATAGCATGAGGGAACGGCTTCTACTTCTGCATGAGATTGCCTCCTAATCCCGATGGAAATTATTCTTATTATCAAGATTTTTTTGTTCTGTGGAGATATATATTCTTGTTCAGAGTCTTTAATAAGATCTTAAAAAAAAGTGTAATTGCTGTTCACTGCTTTATGAGTATCACAAACCAGAGGATTTTCTATGTGGGCAGATTCGCATCATAATTAAACTCACTTCTAATCAAGTGTATTGATGTGTTTCAATGAACTGAGAGTTTGAGGGATAGATGGAAAATAGATTCACTCATCTCACTTTGAGAACAGCGAGTTTCAGGGAAAGACATTTCGTTGAATGAATAATTGGTTGCAAATAGTGTATAATAATTCAGCGATGTAAGTTTATTGGTGCTCTTTGATGTACCAGAGCTATTAGTGTTGTAAGAAATTATATGGTTGTAGCACTTAGATTCCGGGCCAAAATATATTAAACTTCTTTTATTCAAAAACTTGTTTAAGACGTGATCGGAAGGGAGATCATAGCCTTGGGCCATTAGCTGTCTGTTTCCTTTAGAATTAGCAATAAAATTGTATTACTGCTTAATGGTACAGCACCGTCAGGTATCACTAAATGTCTGACAAATGATATTCCAAATTGTGCCTGGAGATCATCTAGTGCTAGCCTTCTGCATAGTCCTTTAATAATAATGATAAATAATAATATTTACATTTTTCTTCAAAGTGTTCTCCATCTACACTGGTATTTTTAAACATTTCTCCAAATGAAATGTCTGGAGAAGTTCACATCCCTGTACTGCAATTGCTTAAAAATGTGAGAAGCTTTAATCCATTTCCATCTGCCGTTTATTTACTTGCCGTCTCTCTGAATTGATGTGATTGCATGTGAACATTCTGTCCCCTTTAAAAAAACCCTGCTATCTCAAAGTAGGACAAAGTGGCATTAATATTTATTGATGTTACCAAACTTAATAACAGGTACAATAACTACATGCACCACAGCATCATCCACCATCTTTTGAGTGGGTCACATAACTGCATTTTATAAGAAAAAAATATGGTATAGTTTTGTATATCTCTATTTTCACAAGGTTTTCAAATGTATAAACTTAGAAGAGTGTTTTTAAAAAGGTTTTATTTTGGATGGAAGGAAAACATGTAGATGCTTTTATTATATACTCTATATTTCCAACTATTTGGTCACCTGGTCATAAGAATGGTATGTGGTTTTTAAACATTGCATTCTACATTTGGATCCACTTTGCTTTTATGATTCCCTCCACTCTTCTGGGAAGATGTTCCACTAGATTTTGGAGTGTGCTTATGGATATTTGTGTTCATCAGCAACAAGGGTGTAATGAAAAGCAGGTGCTGATGTAGGTTTGGAGGCTGGGGTACAGTCAGTGTTCACATTCGTCCCAAAGGTATTCAGTAGAGATGAGATCAGAGCCACTCAAGCTCTTCCTCTCCAAAACCATATCTTCAAGGAGCTCACTTTGTGCAGGCCATGCAAGTTTGGGTTTCCAATTTTAAGTGAATGCTACACTTTATTGCAGCGCATCTAAAGACACTTCAGCTTTGTGGTGACAGTTTGGAAAAGAACCACATATAGCAGGAAAGGGCAATACTTTTGGGAATATAGTGTTTTTAAATTACTGTGAATGTGGCCCAAATATATGAAATTAGCTTTGTAAATTATTTTAGCATTGCGCATGTCCACATCACTTTCATCCAGGTTTTTCTGGTTTTCTCCTTCCTCCCAAAGCACCAGAAGTTTCCTTGACAATTGTTTTATATGTGTGAAATGTATAAGTGCATGACGCCTTTGCCTTGTTTTTGAGCATCACGCGAAAAGTATTCTTCCTAAGCAACCCAGTCCAGATTTAGCCCCTCATTGCTGTTCGAATAATCTCCACTCTTGTAGAAGGCTTAACACTAGATTTTGGACCATGACGATGAGGATTTGTGTTCAATCAGCCACTAGAGATTTAGTGAGGACAGGCGCTGATGTAGGTAAGGAGGCTTGTTGTGCAGTGAGCTTTCCAGTTCATCCTAGAGCTTTTCAGTGGGGTTGAGGTCAATGTTTCTTGCAGAAAACCACTGAAATTTCCACTCCAGTCCTAGCAAAACATGTCTTTATGTGTCTCACTTTGTGAATAAGGGCTAGATATGAGCTTGATAGTTCCAGTAAAGGACAATTAAAGTACTAGAGTATACAAATACATTTTGTATTGTATCCTTCAATTTTTTTCTGCCAATCTGTGGAAGAACCACATACAGATGTAATAAGATTGTATAACATAGTGTCTATTCTTTCTTTCTGTTCTTCATATAGTGTCTATTGTTTTTGGTATAAGCTCCAGATTTTCTTTAACTGGCATTATTATTATTATTATTACTTCTACAGTAGGGGAAAGAGTAGTTCATTTAGGTACGTATCAAATATATTTATAACAACTAAATGTCAATTTTACAGTGTATCTTAAATCTCAAAGGGGTAATGTCTTGATATCAATAACATGTTGTTGTTGTTTTTTTTGTTTAGATGTTGATTTGTAGCATGCTCAGAGGTGACACATAAAGGTGGCAGAAAGGTGAACGTTTTCATCCGGCATGGCTGCCCGTGGCATCCCACTGGCCCAGATGAGTATCGGCCGAATATCTCCACGGCAGGGCTACTATGAGTTCGGGAGCCGCTGTAACGCAACATTCATCATCCACCCCATGATGTCGGGAAAAAATATGCCGCTGGAAGTGTCATCTTTCATGGGAGTCACCGTCTGCAGCCCCCATTTGTTTTGTGGACATAAAGTTCGTCTAATTCCGTTGAAAGAGTCACAGCATGAAGAAGCCTTTGGTTAAGTACGTTAACCAGAAAGAAACACGCATCACTGGAATATGTCACAGTCTGTGAACTGTATTAAACAAATAATACAGTGCTGGAGAAAAACACAGTGCTTCCTAAAGGAGGCTAAGTTTATTTCTGAGGGTTGTTTGTTATTCAAAAAGAACGCCTTAATCGCTGGAGTCAGTGACCCATATCAGCTGAAATGGACTAGTCTGTATGTGAATTTATATATGAGAGAGAGAGGGAGAGAGGCATGCTGAAACACATGTAACCCCAGTCAGTGATAAACAAGCATTACAAGGAATTAAAAATGCAATCTTACACTGAATGCACGACGCATACCAGTGGAATAAATCCAGGCTTAATGCTTTTATCCATCTTGATTTTCATCACTGAAATGTAAAGCTGTTAATAACACAGAAACAAACACACACACATTACATGTATTAACATATGCTGCAAATACAAATTTAATTTAGAATGTAGACCTAAATCGAATATATGTTAATATACAATTGAATTTATCAAGGATATATATATATATATATATATATAAAAGCTCCTTCAATATCAAGTAAATCTAATGAAATAATAGGCATGGCATATAATGTGAAAATAACAAATGTATTCATTCATTTACAGTATATGCAACACAAGCACATTGTATATTTATGAAATACCCCATATTGACAATAATATTGGGACTTTTTTAGCCACATGTCTGACTTTTCCAAACAGTTACCAGATATTTACAGGTACACAGTTTTATCAGATGTCTTTAGATGCAATAGCATTAGATTTTTTATTCAATTGTACAAGGAGACCCAGACCTGTTCCAGCTGCCCGAAGCAAGCTCCTTGAAAATATGCTTACTTGGGTAGATCTTGAGTGGCCTTCTAAAGAGCTCCAAACTCAACATTACTGAACACCTTTGGGATGGTTTGGAAAGCTAAATGCACCCCAGGCCTTCTCACCTCACCTACATCAGTACCCGACTTTACTAACACCCTTGTGGCTGAGCACAAGTGAGCACAAATCTTCACAATCACACTCCAAAATCTAGTGGAATATCTTCCCAGTAGAATGGATAGCAAATGTGGACTTAAGCACTAATAAACTTTATGATTCAGTGTCTGCAGACATGTATAACTATTATGCTTCAAATCGAGAATTTAGATGTAAAATATAATTATTATCATTATATATAAATAATTAAATATATTATAATATATATATTATACATATATATATATAATGTTACAGTATAATGGTATGCACGTGTACTGTAGATCATTTACAGCAAACAGTACTGTGTTTAATAATGATTACAACAATAGATTTTAAGTACAAGTCTACAGATTCTGGATTAGATGATCTTTGACATAAATGTTTTTTAAGGATATATCCATCTTCAGAAGCAGAAGGTGAATCACAAGTTTAGAAGCAAACTAGAACATCATGGTGAATCAGGCAGGTCTGGAGGGCAAAAGGAGTCACAGCACCAGAAGTGTGTCAGGATTTATCAGGCACCAGATAAAGATCAGCAGGAATGCACAAACACATCGACAAAGCAATACCTTCTAATTAGATATATGTCTAGTTTGCTACACTTTGTTCTTCTGTGTTAATCAGTGTAATTATTACCATTTGTTTTTTAAATAATCCTACTGTAACCGGTGGAATGACGAGTCATTATAGCTGGGTTGCGGCTGTACTGGAGAGTATTTTACCACACTACTCAGACAATTCTGAAAAGAATTGTAAAAATTACAAAATTAATGGTGGCTGCTTCACCGGTTTTACCACCTCGTCCTCAGTGTGCGGAAAGTGAACTCTACGAAGCATTGATACAATTTTAGTTAAACAAATCGAAGTAAAACCAAAATTACCATCAGCACAAATCAAAATGTAGCTGCTAATTTGCTAGCATCACTATGCCTAGCCAAAACTAGCCGTACTCAACTAATAAAAACACCTAATCCTCTCCATCTGATCACAAATAACTTTGTAACACAATGACATTTTTGACAATAATATTTAAAATTAGATTTTAAACCTTTTTATTTTGCCATCTATGCTGGAAGAGCACCACTAACCCTGATGATATCATGAAATAGCACAGCTTAATCACAAAGAAAAACTCTTCAGCCAAAATGGAACTAATAAATGTAAACAAAACCGAACATGTATTAAGCAAATGAATGCAAATAAATTACATAGGAAGGATTAATAATGGTTATTATTCACATTACGAATATACAGAAATAGATAATAACATCCATCACACTACCAGGCTACTCTATAGAAACTGAGAGAATTTAATTCTTTGGAGCATTTACTACGACCACAATTATGCAGAGAATCGATTGAATTGAATAGTATAATGGCCAGTGGGTGTTTTGTTCATTCTCATTATACCAACTTTTAATAAAAAGTAGTCGATAATTAGTCAACTAATACATAAGAATGCCACATCCTTCTGCAATGAGAGAGATGTTTCAGTGTGCATGCTTATTCATTTTAGATTTATGCACTAAATTCAATATCCAGAGGTTGACTATTACAAAAGTAACTCTATAACTTACTTACAGGGTCTGTTTGAATTAAATAGCCAGAGTTTTTGCAAAGTTAATCAATGCTCGTTTTGTTATAATTTTTTTGTTGAACAAGATCAAAAATGTGCTCTGGTCCTTTTCAGACATTTTAAATGTCACCAAAGCAATACACCAATAATTCTCTATTTAATATAAGCAACATCAACAGCTTGCGTCTAGAGGATCTCCCATCCATATTTAATGCATATTATAGAACAGCCTTGTGAATGTTAAGCAACTATAAGTCACAAGTAAACTGACTACAAGTTTTGCAGGTATATGGACTGATTATTGTATTGAATATGTACTAATTTTTGTAAGATTATTCTGCTATTAATATATGCAACAACCCAATGAGGCCCATGCCATTCTTGATTACATCCTTATCTGGTTTGTGTGATTGTGCTTGCCCTTGTATTTGGTGCTGTCCTCATGTCTCACTTGAGACAGATGTAAATATCATGTCTGAATGGGGCCAAAGACGTGTAGTGCACCTCATCATGTAGCTCAGAGACCTTTGCCCTTCAGCTGGCTCTGAATTCCAAACAGAAAGCAAAAATAATGCATTCTCAATAGTGCCTGATCCAGTGTAGATGCTTTTAGACCCAAGATTTTCTTCTCTTACCTTTCTTACATGTTACCTTAGTAGACCCAGTAACATCTGCTGATAGCCCAGTGGTCACATCTTCATCCTCCCTTCAATTAAATTCAATATTACATTTTTAACAATCAAAATGATTACAAAGCAGCTTTGCTGAAATCCAGATGTAGATATGATCCCTAATGAGCCAGCCAAATAGGAATAGGGTCAAGGAAAAGCTCCCTGAGATGTCAAGAAAAAGAAACCATGACAGGAACCAGACCCAGGGGGGTAAAAACCAAAGCGTGGGATTATAAATTATTACACTATACAGGTGTAAAAGTGTAAAGGCAAAGTTACTAAGTGTTTTTAACAGATGTTCAAGATGATAAGAGCATGCTGTTTATAAAGCCATGTCCACACGAATACGTTTTTGTTTGAAAACATTTTGTTTTCTCTCATTTTGACCTCCTGTCCACACTGCGACAGCATTTTTTTTCTTAACCAAAATGTAGCTTTTTGGAAATTATCTTCAAAGTGGATGCATTTGAAAACTTTTTCACATCGGAGTGTGGCTTTCGAAAGAGGCTTTCGAAAACGATGGTGCATTTTTAGTCATTGAAAGGGACTCAAAGCACTTTTGTGCACCGCTCTGGATAAGGGTGTCAGAAAGTAAAAGCCAGAAAGTAAATAATGCCAGGTGGAAGTGACTCCGGTTGAAGCATCTTACGTTTTGCTTATGCGTAGTACAGGCATGTAAGTGTTTTCAGAGGTATCTGTGTGGATAAGCAAATTTTGGGATACGATTGAAAACGATAGTGTGGGCATGGTGTGTTATTCAGACGAAAACGTATTTTCAAATGTATCTGTATTAGAGTAGACATAGTCTAAGAGTCCTGGGATGAGTACATGCCAGTCTTTAGGATTACAGGAGCAGTTTTTAATTTGAGGGTACAAATCTATTAGATTTTTGAAGAATTTGGGCATAACTAGATACATTTTGGCTGGTCATATCTTTTGAGTATCCATTTGGGACCATTCATACCACCAGAAGGTGATTAATAGAGTAAGTGGAGAAAGCTCTAAGCTGAATTATTAGATTCTTACAAGGTGAGCCACTCAAGTAGTAAGATGTCATGGTTTAAATGACGCCCTCTATACAGTGTATTCAATTTATTTTCTTTGTTTTATGTTTCTAGTCCTGCTTCCTGCCTTTTTACACTTAGTCTCTGCTCCCATGTCAGTTTATGCTCCTGATCCTATGTCTGTCTCACCCCTGATCCTGACCCTGTCTTTGGCTCAAAACTTGTCTCTGAATGTGGCTCAGCTCATGTCACTAAGGCTTTCTTCGAGTGTATGTTCAGAGTATCTGCTTTTGACCTCTGTCTGTCTCATTGGATTATGAGAATAGATTTGTCAGTGCTTTCAGTGTGTGTGCCAGTACCTTGACCTCTACAAGAAACTATTATTTTTTTAGAACAATGAATTAAAAGACTGCACATACATCAAAGCCAAGCACCTATGACATCAATGCTGTACACAGTATCCTTAACAAAAGATGTACAACTGGATAACATCTGTTGTACAACCAAAACAGGATGTAGAGGTTGTATTTCATATACAATATAGCAGGTCCCCAATCCTCATCGTTGGATTCACAGGGAAGATGTAAACATGAGCAGGACAGGACATGGTGGTCCAGGAGCAGGTTTAAAAACCTGAAGGTTATAGGATTAATGTCTAACCTTTACATATGAGTGATGGAGGTAGTAGCAGTGTAGAATTTCTAACAGACAACCCCATTGGACGATAACATTCATGTTTGGATTGAATCTAACCTTAGATATATGAAAGATATATGAATATCCGCCGTTTACATGCATTGTGAAGTAGCTATATCCATAAAAACAAAAGAAAATTGGACTTCTCTGGCTCCATCAGCAGTAGTATTGCACTGAGTCTACAGAATACCAAAGCAAGCGCAGTGCATTTCGAATTCACATTCGGTATGGGTGTTAAATAAATATCTGTCATTCCATTGCGAAGAAAGTATATTATAATGCAGGATGTAGATTCAGTTCCACATAATGTTAAAAGCATTCCACAGCATCTAACATGAACAAAGACCTCGGTACACAACAAATCCACCATATGAGCTCAAAGACAGATAATACAGAAAGCAAACATTTCCTGCAGTGGAGTCTAAGCAGATAGGGTTTATTTTCTATATCTCCAGAGATCTCGTTCTTTTAGAAGAAAATGTTTTACAGGTATTAGAAGCAAGCATCACTCTCCTGGGACTGCAGTGCAGACGCAAATTACCCTGGCTTATCCAATGTTCTCGCATAAAGAAGGGAAAAACATAAAGGGCGTGATAGATATGATGTTCCACTTTCCAAAGAAATGGCAAGGGATTTTACTGTTTATGCTAAAATTTTAGTGTATGATAGCAAAGAATGTTTTTCATATGAGTATAAAATGGATTAGATTAGTGATGTCTGAGCAAAGATAAAAAAAAATAAAACAAATATAAAAAAAGATTATACTGTATATACCATTAGCCAACACTGTTTGAGTTATTTGAACTGCCAGTTTAGACTACACTTTAGAGTAGAGCAGTATTTTTTGTTTTTATTAGTTATAAAAATGAAATGCCTAATGCTTTTTGTATTATAGTTTATATTTCCGTTGTTGAATTCTTCCCGATTGTTTAGCAACTCTGGCAGTTGCATTGCACAAATAATTCAACTCAATGACATTCTGTCTTGACAAAGGATTTTACAAATTATCTATATACAGATGTTGATATAAATATAGATGTACAGTACAGTAGTTTGAATGTCTCACCCCCAGTTTACCGCGGAATTGCATTTGCCACATAATTACATGTTACCTGATTTTCCCGGTTTCTCACCATCTCACCATAGACCAAAAAAAACTCAGGGAATTGTTTTTATGTAGTTTTATGTTGAAATAATGCCATTTATAAATACAAATATCATTATTAATTATAAAATTAAGTAAAATGTTAATACAGTACAGTACTGTATACACAAAATGTCATCTGTTTATCGAGGTTTATTACTGTATCCCTAATTAGCAATGTTGCCAGATTAGGTTGCCAAACAATTGGGTCCCTTTCAATCAAAGGACCAGGATAGGGTCACATAGCTATTTGTCTATAAGTACAAATATTTCTTGAAATTCTTTACTTATTTATTCTTATATTAATAATTTTTGTTGTTTTTGATGATTTTTTGTGATAATACTGGCAGTTTGTTTCCTATGGGCTAATTTCAGTTCCACCTCTTGAATTGTGGCTGACAGAATTGCTTGGTACATTTCGAACAAGTTAGCTAAATCTTAAAGAACTAAATTTTGTTATTTGAAATAATCCGGCCCCTTTTAATTTCAAACTTCAAACTAGTGACTGATATATTGTATTAAGCCTTAATATTCTGCTTTTATTTGAATCAGTTCAATAAATTTTTATTTGTATATCTCTTTTAACAATGATCATTGTCTTAAAGCAGCTTTACACAGATAATGTGGTGATAAAAAATGAATAAGATTGTTCTTTTTAAGTGTAAGTTTGTCCCTTGCCGGTGGCGACTGTGGTGAAGGAAAAACTCCCCAAGATGGCACAAGGAGAAAACCTTGAGAGGAACCACACTCAAGAGGAAACCCATCCTCATCTGGTTTGCACCGAACGTCAATTTGTTACAGATAAACAATGTTGAGGTGCAGTGATGGTGATCAGATGCAAACTGTAGTCCTGAGTCAGTGTAGCAGACTGTTGACATTAACTACAGTCCAAATCCAAATCCTCAGAGTTCCTGTTTAACTGTAGAATCTTACTAATGGATAGCTTTGTTAAGACGAGTTTTCTGGTGAAGCTTGGATGTAATTTGTGTCTGATTATTTACTTATTTATTTAAATGATTCCACAGATTTATTATTACTGTTGCATGCATTTTTATTTTATGTGTTTGCATTAAACAAGTGTTGTTACAAATGATCTGCAATTTCAAATAAAAAACATGTCAATCATTATGGTAAATATTTTTTCCTTTTTTTTTTTTTGCATACAAACATGTTTAAAAAAAAAAATTACAATCTGAACTGAAATATTACCAATATAATATTTAATGATATAGTTATATATATGTATTTTATAATCATGCTGTTTATTTAAAATTATTATTATTTTTTAAATACCTTTAAAAGCATTTTTTTTTTTGGCTTGAAATTTATATTCTATTTATGTTGCTACTATAGATACAATGATGTATTAGAATAAATAATTTATTTACACTTTACCTCTACCTTTGATAGTTTGTTACAATGGGTGGGTTTTACACTTTTGTTGAGCTCCAACTTGTCAATCCAATCTGGTATCACAGCTAATGGGCAAGCAAAAGGTGATAGTAGCAAGAAAACAAAAATTCCTCACATGACAGGAAGGAACTGGATTTAAAAAGTAACTCATCCTATTTTGACACCTGTGTGACACCTTCATGAGACAAGAAATTATTACTTTTCTACAGTAAACTATAGCATTCAGCATGGTAACTGTATTGGAAAGCTTTTGAGTATAAGCAGGGTCATTGCTTATTTCGACTCGAGTTTTAGTGAGTTAGTAATATCGAGGTGACGTTTTATTGGTGTAATAAATCAGAGCATAGTTAACAAATAATCACAGGTTTACAGTATTTTATTGCACTCCTTCTATTTAAAGGACTTACACTTCTGTGCAAAAAGAAGTGGGGCAAACACAAAATGGTACATTTTAATTTTAACGGTCATAACAACCAACCATTGATCAGAGAATAAACAAGAATTCAAGAAATATTCCCAAGACCTTATGTGACCCATTTGCTCATTACCTTTTCTGGAAGCTATAAACAGTGAAATTCACATGTAAAGTCTGTTTGTGACAATTAATGTAAAATAAATGCACAAAAAACTAATATCTGGGTGAACAAGATGTTTCAAACATATTTTTTTGTCTGGAGGGTTTTGTTTTATAAAAGATAAGCCATTCTTTGGTTATCTGCCACACCTGATGCTGTTAACAAGCTTATAAATGGAACCTGGTTCAATAAAACAGTAAGAGACCTGTATGTTTAATTCATGATCATTTTTGAGCAATGATTTCATGGTAAGAACATTCAAAGCATTTTTTCCCTAGGAGTGTAAACACATTAAATTTGTGTGTAATTAACATTTTATTTTATTTTTTTGTTTGTTTGGAAGTAGTCTACAGTTCAACACATGATAATAGTACACTGGAAAGTCTTTAGGACAGAGTTAATTTTTTTTTTTTTTTTCGTTTTTTTAGTTACACGACATGCAACTTTTATATGAAGGTATATTCTGTTACATTTTATATCTTTACAAAGGATAAATGTATGTTTTGTTTAATTATAACCAATTGCTCTAACCATTGTTAATAATGTTGCTCTGTTCCTGTTTAAATTATTATGATATTAAATGATGCTTAAATCATAATGATTATTTAAGACACTATACTGACAAAGGTTTGTGTATATCTGTCCATACAATTTGTACATGCTTTTTCAATATCCCAGTTCATATTTGGTACTATGTGCTGTGTATAATGACCTCCAATCTTCTGGGTAGATGTTCCACTAGATTTTGGAGTGTGGTGGTGGAGATTTGTGCTCTTTTAGCCACAAGGATGCTATGAAAGTCCTGATGTAGGTGAGGCCTGATGTAGGTGAGGCCTGGGGTGCAGCCATTATTCCTATACATCCCAAAGGTGTTCAATAAGATTGAGGTCAGAGCTCTACAGCAGGCCACTCAAGATCTTCCTTTCCAAACCATGTAATACATATCTTCATAGAGCTGGCTTTGTGCACAGGGGCATTGCCATACTGAAACAGGTTTGGGTCTCCTAGTTCCAGGGAAGGGAAAATGTAATGCTGCCGCATCCAAATGCATTTTATACAATTGTATGCCTCCAACTCTGTGCTAATCATTAGAAGAACCACATATGGTTGAAGAATTAAGGCAGGGGTGGCCAACCCGCGGCTCTTTGGCTGGTTTCATGTGGCTCTTACGTTCATATCGAAGTTTGTCTTTGTTTGTTTTTTAATGTGCGTGTTTGCTTTGCTTGAGTTCAATACGGTATTTTTAAGACTTAAATGAGCTTTCTCCTACTAGAAAACTTTGCGGTATATCAGACCTGGGCAAACTACAGCGTGAGGCCAATCATTAATTACAGAGAAGCACCGAAAATGTTCGGCCGAAATACCTATATCACCTAAACAACACGGCAGAAACACAATTGTAATGACGCAATAAAAAAGCGCAGCAGCACACGGTTATCTGAATAAGAGCAACATGTCTTTCAAGAGGGGGTGTATCTGCTAAGAGTTTCTCCTAGTCGGGTTTAATTTATCCCCTGAAATCCAAACATCCCGATTGCCATTCTAAATATGAGAAGAACGCGGCGCAGAACAGTCAATCTGAGCATGCGCACTCCGTCTGTAGAGCACGTTTTTGAAAAAGCAGGAAAGTTTTCCAGTGATGGTGCCGAGGTAAAAGGCATAGCACACAAAATTATGGATTTCATTGCCTTTTGAATTGAATTTTTATTCCGGTGCATCCCTAAATTATTATCGTTGGTGTGGCCCTCTGACACAATTCAGGTTTCTCATGTGGCCCCCTTGTAAAAATTAGTTGCCCACCCCTGCGGTATATTCATCTCACGCACATGCGCATTTTACGAAAATACCGTATTGAACTCAAGCGAAGTGAACACACACATTAAAAAAACACACAAAGTCTGTTTTCTACCCTGAAACACGTGAAATCAAAGCATCGATCTGATGTGACTGACACACATGTGAAAGAATTGCTTCGAGTGGCAACAACGGAATACGAGGCAGATTTGAAGGGGATTGTTCATACGAGGCAGATTTGAAGGGGATTGTTCAAGGCAAGGATGCCAAAAGTCCCACTAAGTAACATACATAGTAAAAGAAAAACGCTATTGTAAATTATTATTATTTTTGTTTGTGGACTTGGTAAAACTAAGAGTTTGTGTGTGTGAGACAGCGCAGTGTTCATTGTTGAAAATGACTGTCCTGTGGTCTTAAAACTGTAGGAGTCAATTTCTGTCAATTATGTTGGTGTGTGACATTGACAATAAATCTGGCTGAGCAGAGGTGTGTGTGTGTGTGTGTGTGTGTGTGTGTGTGTGTGTGTTTGTGTCTAAGAGAAAGGGATGGGTGATGTTCATGTGTGCCCATGTGTATAATGTGGCTCTTTGCAGTAGCACAGTAAAAAATGTGGCACTCGGTCTCTGACTGGTTGGCCACCCCTGAAGTAAGGTGTCCCAATATTTTTGCTCATATAGTGTAAATTACCATTTGTAAACTTTTACAAATGGTGATTGTGCGCAAGACTCACGCCAAAATTCTCTAAAATTCTGTAAACTGATAAAAAATGGTTCTCTTAATTTATCACAAGAAAACCTAGGAACAAAAACAAGACCCTTAAGACCACTGTTCTTCCATTGAGCACTTTGTGCTGTATTGTCTGTATTTCCTTGACTCAAGTAAAGCACCCAATTTTGACAAGTGTAATAATGTTAAAATGTCTGATTAATTCCCAGTAATGTTTTTATCAGTCACACAAAAATAGTACATGGGTCAACCTCTATTTATAGCATAGCCCACAATCGTTTGCGAAAGACTTGGCCAGCAAAGCCTCGGGGGGGAAATTCACGTAACTGTGTGTTTTTAGGAGACAGTGATGAATGAAGCCCACTGAGAATGAAGAATCGTTTTGTTTGTCCACAGGGCATTTGGTGACTTTTTGGGTAGCATAAAATTAGAATGAAGTCTTGAAGCATTTAAAATATAAAAAAAATAAAAAAAAAATTTGGGGGCATGCTGTTGTGGAAAATTGTCAGTGACAGGGCTTAAAGCAGAGTTACTATTGGCATCCCAGTTTATTCATTTATATATATTTTATATTCCAAGAATTTTAAAGATTAGAAAGTCTAATCCACGAACTATGAATAGATTGTAGATTATATTAATTATATGCATCTGTTAAAATTTATATTGTGTTCTAGTTCTCTGTAGTTAAAAAAAAAATAAACACAAATTGTAAACAATATAAACCACCCATTCATATTTATTCTCATTTCTTATGTATTTGTTCGTTGGTTTGTTTATGAGGACCCACTAAACCTCTGACTTTAACAAAGAACTTACACTGGAGACTTCTGTTAAAAGGTTACATAAAAACAGTATCTCCTTTAAAAAAAAACCTTCAAAAATCTCTTATTTTAGTATTTTAAAGACATTTTACAAAAAGGAGAAAAGAAAGCAGAGCAGAAAAATGGAACACCTAAATGAAACAGAGAGAGAGAGAGAGAGAGAGAGAGAGAGAGAGAGAGAGAGAGAGAGAGAGAGAATATATATATAAGTTAATACCATTGTGGCCATTTAGTTTTTATTTGTTCAGTAGAAGTGAGTGAATGGATCAGTAACCTGATAAAGAACAAAACTGGTTCATTTATAATTTTGTCTAAAGCAGTTATCCAGCATGACTTACAATTTATGCATGTATACAGCACTTAAAGGTTAATGGTCTTGGTCAAGGGCCTGGAATTTTGGTGGTGCTGGGACTTAAACTCACTACCAAGCTACCATTTCTCATTGTGTTTGTGTTTATTAAATAAGGTGTTATTGGGGATAAAAGGCAGTATTTGTTTAATTATAATCAAAATGTATATAAAAATGAAGGTCTCTTGTAAGCTGACCACAGATTTGTCACATATCAATTATTTTGTATCATTCAATAACTAAAATATAATATTATTAATCTTAGATTATGTAGATTATGTTTCCACTATAAAAATTCCATTGCTGGATATAACGATAAGCTCCAATCATAACCGTACTTATAGAAACAATATTACTTACATTACAAATACATTTCCCAGCTTCTGTTCTGGAAAGTTAATTCACGCCTGGTTTTTCTGGTTAACGTTGGAAAATCCCTTCTTTAAAACCCACATGTATGCAGTCATTACAGCTTTCCTTTAATAGCATGACTCTTTCTGAGACACTTATCGAGTTCTGACTGGATAGGGTCGGTCCCTTCCCTTGATTTTATTTCACACAGCTTCAGTAGATTAGTGACCTGTGTAGATTCTCCTCTGTAATTGCCAAGAATAGTAAATGTTATGGTCAAAGGTGTGTGTCAAAGCAGAGCACTGGCTCTCCCACGCCTGCTCGACTTTTTCATGAAACATAGCACCTACAGCTGATAATTAGCCAGGCAGCAGTACTTCTTTTGGACATGAACATGCACTAACTTTTGTACATCATGCACAAATTATTCAACCCTCTGCGAAAACTTTTCTCTCTCGATGCACAATGCGGTGTCTTCAAAAAAAAATTAAGCGTCTGTCATGTCACACTATTCTTTTTTTTCTGAAAATTATATTAGAATGCAAATGAAAGTGACGCTTTTATATATATGCTGTGCGAATGGGGTCTAATGACATTTTTTTTTACTTTTTTTTTTTTTACAAGCTATTACATTGGTTCATCACTTGCTTGTTTCATGAACCATATCATGACGCTTCATCATCTCTTCATCATGCTGCAGCAATGTACAGTTTTTTTGCTTATTTATATTGCAAGAGATATTAGATTTCCTGTCAAGAAATAAGAACATTAGCTGTATCTATATCTATCTGGCGATTGCTATAGGAGCTCTAGACTGGAGGAATACACATGGGATAAGTCTCTCTCTGTGTGCTACTTTGCCCGCCTGAATCCCAGACATCTCATCCATCTTCCGAACAATAGAATTCTCTCTGCTGTTTGTAGCTTGTCCCAGATGCATATCTGACTGATTGACTACCCACTGTATAAGTACAAAAGTTACCATCCACAGGCCAGCAAAGCATTAATATGACCAATGATAATTTCAGGGGGGCATTATTTATGGTATATCTTCAATAGATGCTTACAAAAAAGTCGATGATGTATTAAACAATGTGCAGGTTAGAAATGTAACTGAAAATAGAAAGATAGATAGATAGATAGATAGATAGATAGATAGATAGATAGATAGATAGATAGATAGATAGATAGATAGAATAGAAGCTGTTGTTCATGCTAAGGGAGGATTTTACAATGAAAATAAAGTTGAACTGTTTTCTTTCTTATACAAATATCTCTACATTTTTACATTTGTTTGGTCAAAGTAAATCTCCACACCTTTAAACTGCCTAGTAGATAGATAGATAGATAGATAGATAGATAGATAGATAGATAGATAGATAGATAGATAGATAGATAGATAGATTATTCATCACAGTGGGATATTCACATATGGCAGCAAAGAGAGTGAAATGTTCACTAAAATTATACTAAAAGCAATTACCATCCTAAATAAATGATGGCAAAAAAGGATTTTACTTGTCAGATACACATTACAGCAGAGTGGAATTCTTTCATCGCATATCTCAGCTTGTGAGAAGGCTGAGGTCAGAGCATAGGATTAGCCATGAGGCAGTACCCGTGGAGCAGAGAGGGTTAAAGGCTTTGCTCATGGGCTCAGGAGTGGCAGCTTGGCAGTGCTGAGACTTAAACCTCCGACCTTCTAACCAGTAACCCAGAGCCGTAACCTTTCAGCTACCACTTACCTGCATGATGTAGTGGTAGTGTAATAAAGTGTTTTTGTATAATCATTGGAAAACATTGCTGATACTACAGCAGACACAATGAAGTGACTTGACTGGAAAGGGACAGTTTAGTTTGAACTTTCTTAAAGTAAACAGTGAAACCAGTGTAACAGCATTAAATTACAATGGTTTTAAAGTTTCAGTCCACAGGGTTGTGAATAGTGGGTGTTGGTTAGGTTTACATATTGCTCAATGAGCTAATCTTAAGATGGTGTTGCACTAATTACTAGCTCTACTTTCTACAGTCGAGCTGAATGAGCCTTCTGAAAATAAATGAAAATATAAAAGATGATTAAAACCTAGCCTTTTCTAACACTGTCTTACTGAGCTCCAACAGATTTCCACCATATTTCTGAAAAGAATTAGTATTTAAAGCTCCATAATGTTTCTTAATCGTTGTACTTCACGATTATTGCATAACAAATGGATTTACAAATCTATTAGTATATTATTACAGTATGCATATGCAGTGGTAGATGACATACACTATTCCTGTATTCGATTAAAAGTATAAATTTCCTCTTTAGATATTAATCTAATAAATGTAAAAAGTTCTGCTTTTACATTTCTGTTTTAAGACTTGCTTTTATATGTGCTTATATCAGAAGTAAAAGTACTGATCTATGAGGACTGAATCTTTAATCATTTTATGGACTTTTCTATAGTAACAGATACAGTGAGAAAACTCTTACACCACACAAACGTTCGAAAGAACCATGAGTTACACTTGCCACACCCACACCAACCCCCCCAATCACTCCGAGCAGCTCACCAACTTACTAATCATCCACACCTGGTCCATATCAGTCACCACACTATAAAGACCCCGTTTATCCACATTCCCACCGTCCGTTCTACAGCTTAGGCTTATGAACCTACCGGACTGCCCAAACTACTCAGTTATAGTTGTGTTCCAGCTTACTAGCTTTAGTGTGTGTGTCGTCTGTGTTTTCTGCCTTGCCCGTTTTGCTCTTTTCATTAAAGAAAAGCTCTTTTTAGAATTCTCTCGGTCTCCGAACATTCTTTGCGCCTGACACTTACACCACACAAACGTTCGAAAGAACCGTGGGTTACACTTGTGGTCTTGCAACAAGTTCTGATTTAAAACTATATGTAATTAGTAGCAAGAAAAAAGACTTGAAGTTCAGTATAACAAAAGCTAGAAATTACACTAAAATGTAGTAAAGTTAAAATGCTATCAAAATAAAAATAAAGTGCACATACATGAAACATGTATTGAAGTACAAGAACAATGTATATTAGAGACCACCACGTGGAATAATCATTAGTTTGCCTGATTTTGAAATCTTTGTTTAGTTGTCAGCTGGCTTACTTATTTACATTAGATCAAAAGTTTGGAATCTCACTGGTACTCGCTATGCATTAGAGCAATGTCCACACGGTACAGGAATAAAGATGCCACACATCCCTATTCCATGTCACATCTTTACTGCATGCACGATGTCCTCTGACCCCAAACATAAAATCATGTTTATGTCCCATGATTGCAGTACTTGAGAGTTGTCAGGGATCCACCAGCCACACCTTCACCTAACCCACCTATCACTCCAAGCAGCTCTCCTACCTACTAATCATCTACACCTGGCACTCATCAGCCTCCAGACTATATAACCTCCGTTTCCCCACCATGCTCATTGTCTGTTCTACAGTTTAGGCTGATAAACATTGCTGGACTACCCAAGCTATGTACGCTACGTGTTTAGATTGGTTTTTATAGTTTATGGGACTCCGTTTAGTTCTCTGAACTTTCTCTGGTCATAGTATTCACCAGGTTTTGCTAAACCTGGAGCTTAGATCTGATCTGTTTTCTGCATTTGCCCTTTGTTTCTTCATTAAACAATGTGAATTGCAGGACTTCGGTTTCCGGCACGTTCTTCCACCTGACAAGAGTATAGAGTATTAGTCAAATTTCGGAATCACTGAGTCTTTTATTGTTTTTGAGAGCATGCTTTTCTTTTTTTCTATGCAAATTCAACAGTATTCATTTATTTTTAGCAGATTGACACCTTTCGCCAATAACAGAGTTTCAGATGAAATACTAGCTATTTTTACGTTTCTGACACAGCACCTAACTGCTATTGAACTGCTCTGAGATGATCTGGATCACAAGAGTAGATGAAAATCTCCTACACTTTTGGCAAATTTTACAAGTGGCATGGCAAAGTGTTTCGGAAGAATGTTTAGAGAAACTAACTCTCTGGATGCCAAAAGTGTATAAAGCTGTTGTTCATGCTAAGGGAGGATTTTACAATGAAAATAAAGTTGAACTGTTTACTTTCTTATTACATTTGTTTGGTCAAAGTAAATCTCCACACCTTTAAACTGCCTGGTTCGCTGCAAATACAAAGAACATACACGTCCGTCTCTAAACAATAAAAGACTAGATGTTTTGCAAACCTTTTATCCAGGGACTGTATATTGTACAGGACTCCTTTAGCTGTTATTACCTGTATGCGCATCATATTCACATTGTTGTTAAGCCTTGCTCTTTGCATTCATGTTCAAGCATCATTCCTGACATTATGAACTTAATTGATGAGTTCAACTGTTGAAGCTGAGGGAACTGCAGAAATTCTGAATCAATAAATGTATGTTCAAATCCAAACACAGACTCAGCGAATGAAAAAATAAAATCATGGCCTTGTGTCATACATCCCAAACTTGTTGCTTTATTTTGTTTATTTTTCTGGACAGATACTATACTTTATCTGTGTAGACTCTTGCTAACCTTTGGTTCTCACAGCTAAGCGCCAGAACTCTAAAAAATAAATCAGATCTATCTAACTGTATTGGCTACTTTGTGAAAAAAAAAATTACAAAAATATATGTTTAAAGATGTCAAGTTTGAGAGGTGAAATCGGATTGTAAGCCAAACCAAAACTATGACACCAAGGGCAAGTAAACTGAATAGCGCAGATTCAACAGTGTGCATTGCTGTGGCACACACAATAACACACAAAATGCAAGAATGAAACACACAGAAATTAAGGAGGTTAAAAATGGGTGATATTTAGGAGTAATACAGAAAATGTGTGAGCAATCAGTAGGACATGTAGTATGGCTAAATAAGGGGGTATTCTTTAAAATGGTCTAATGTAGTTTTCAGCATAACCATAATTGAATTGTAATGGAAAAAGCACTCAAACTTTATTCGCCCTGCATTAAATTAAATACTATGAATAAAATGTAATAATAATCTATGGATATTATTTAAAGTTTATAATTATATTAATAATGAAAGTTTCATGGCTTGCAAAAAGTAGATGTATATATATTTTTTTTTACCAGGTATAAAACTACTAGTCTGGGAAAATGACATTGAAAAGCAACATACAGAATCACACGGTGAGATTGTTGCCTCCCAGCAAGTTACACAAGGCATGAGCAAGTACAAAAGCAACATGAGTAAAAAATTACTACTTCAGGCTTCACTTGTCAAAGAAGACCAACTCTGTGAGTGTATTTTGAGACTCGTGAAAATCGGACTTGGTATGAAGCCTACAGAGCACTATGCAGAGAAACCCACTGGTTCGTGCATTCAAAGCCTGGTCTAATACTAAAACCCTTTTCTTAATTATTTTTTTATTTTATGAAAACTGCAGGCACTTATTCATTCAGTTAATACATTTTTGTCAAGAGGGTATTAGTTTTGTACATTTAAAGACTTAATTAATTATTATTATTATTATAATTTTAAAGGTGTGCTGATGGATTATGGATGCAAAATGTGAACAAACTGATGCAGATCTGATTTATTAAACCAAACAGGTGACTGTTACGACCCAGTCTAAGGTTGGGCTGCATAGCAGTTTTGAAAGTATGGGGTGGTGGATATAAGATTGATTTATATGTATACTGATAGTTATACACTATATAAACAGAAGAATTGAGACAACTGACCTTTTCTGTCACACGTACGTGATTCAAACTGTTAGCACAAAGCTAGAGGCACACAATTGTATAGAATGTCTTTGGATGCAGAATTTTGCAAACTTGAACTTGCAAACCCAAACCTGTTACAGCATTGTAATGCCCCTGTGCCTAAATTAAACTCCATAAAGATATGCTTTCCATGGTTTCAAGAGGAAGATCTTGAGGGCTCTGCTATAGAGCTCTGATCTTAACCATACTGAACACCTCTGGGATGATTTGGAATGCTGACTACTTTCCAGGCCTCCTCACCTTACCTACATCAGTACCTGACTCTACCTTGTCACTGATGAACACAAATGTCCAGAAGCACACTACAGAATCTAGTAAAACACCTTCCCAAAACAGAGTGAAGAAAATCAGCAAATTGGGACTAAATGTAGAATGCGATGCGAACCATTGGCAATCTACTGTAGCAAGGAGCACAAACACTAAGATTTTGTAAATGTTACATATTGATAAATGTACATTAAACATTTCATCCCAACATCACATTTCAGGGTGGACCAAGACCCAAAATAACAAACTGTAACTAAAACTGGAAACTGAAACTGGAAACTGAAACTGAAACTGGGCGACTCTGCCACAGAGACGATTGACATGACATGCGTTTGACAAACGGCGATGCTGCAACGAGTTGTTCTAGCGCGCATGTGTCAAACTCAAGGCCCCCAGGCCACATCTGGCCCGATGTACAATTATATCCGGCCTGCAAGATCATTTTATATAGGTCTATTATTGTTATTAATGGCCCGGCGATATGAAGCGCTGATAACACAAACTACATATCCCATAATGCAGCGGTTCCGCTGCCTTACCGAACGCTAGGCTACCTGGGAATATTTCAGGGTCAATCAAGTCAGGCTTCTGTTGATGTATTTAACCCTATTGTAAAGTTATTATGAAGCTAGCGCCTCACAATGGCGAAGAGAAAAAGTGGATTCTGAAAACAGAGCTGTTCAAAACCAATGGGATTTTCAGTATATGTTTACTGACAGCAAATGTGGCTGTAATTAAGGAATTGAATCTAAGACAGCACTACGAGACATCTACGAGACATCTACTACGAGAAAACATCAGTATAAGCTTAAAAACCTGAATGCAGAGGAGAAGATACAAAAAGTAAAAGAGGAATCTGACATTTCAGCAGACATTTTTCACCACAGCAAAATCACAACGTAAAGCTGGCGTGAAAGCAGAGGAGAAATCAGAGTCACATCAGCCGGTTATTTACTGAGGGAGAGTTTCTGAAGAGCTGCATGATGAAGGTGTGAGACATCTTGTGTTTGACAGGAGATATTTTTATAGAAAGCAAAATATTTTAAGTTATTTAAATTTGTTATTTTAGAATTTTTTTTATAAAATGGCATAAGAAATCTGATTGTTTTGATTTGTTGTTATTTTAACGTTTACTTAAAAGCACAATTTTATTGATTTGTTCAGGGTTTTTTTGCAGCATGCTCATATTTCTAACTTGTACAATTTATATTTTTGGAGATATTATTTTAGCAAAATATTTTAAGTTATTTAAAGTTTAAGTTGATTTATTCTGAAATAATATTCGTCTTTTTTAAATTCATATTTATGTAAAAAAAAAAACATTTAGTTTTAGTGTGTTTAATAAATGTTTATCCTGCCCGGCCCACAACCTAAAGTGTGTTTGAGTTTTGACCCACTGTGCAAATGAGTTTGACTCCCCTGTTCTAGCACGAGAACACCACTGAAAGACGGCGAGTGAGCAAGAATACTTTTAACGAGCTCACTCCCTGAAAATGTCAAAACCATTCAGCGAATTGTGCATGATGATCTTCGGAGAACAATCCACATGATCTCTCTTCCGCACCCACCCTACTCGCCAGATTTGACTTCTTTTTTACTCGGTCCTCTTCCCAAAGATGAAGATCCAGCTCAAAGCTCTCCGTTTTGACACCAGTGCACAGATTGAGCGCAAATAGTAAAAGGTGCTTGACAGGCCTGGACGAAGAGTGAAGATCCACGGAGGGAAGAGGGGCAGGAACAGTGTTCACTGGAAGAAGACTTCCAGGACATATTCCAGAAGTGTCAGAAAAGCTGGGAGCTCTGTATTGTTGTGCAAGGGGACTATTTTGATGGTGGTGGTGTGTAAATATAGATAAATAAAGTACTTTCTTGTAAACAGAGCGAGTCTCGAAAATGTTTGATACCACCTAGTATTACAGTGATTATGTATAAACTAGCTAATCAGGTCAGCAAAACAGGCAGAGATACTCTATTTTTTTTACTTCAATGCATAAAGGTGTAATGTGAGCTGAGAGTCTGGTATATGGCAGTATAAATTAATTCAAGTTCTGTGGGCCGACTATATACAAAAACGAAGTGGGAGAAACACATCACTAATATAACTAAAAAAGCAAGGATGGATGAGATGTACTCCCTCCACCAGCTTAGGCAGCAAAACCTGCCTAAGGACTTGCTGTGCCAATTCTACAGGGCCACCACTGAATCTAATCTGTGTGCAGTCACTGCCTAATTCGCCTCTGCCACCCATTTGGACAAACACTGACTTCAAAGACTAGTTAAGTCAGTAAAGCGCATCATCAGTACCAACCTGAAATCCATTTTCGGACCTGCACACATCCTCTGCAAAAATGATGGGCTGGGAGAATCATAAAGACCCCTCACACCCCACATACATTCTGTTCAGACTCTTTTTTTCCCAGCAGGCAATAGAGTCTGATCAAAACAAGGACTGCCAGACTCCAAAATAGATTTTTCTTTAGTCCCAAATATAGTCAACACCCTCTGATAACCCCAATCTGCACTGGACCTTTTACTGCTACACCTTCTCTATCTTCTTTACTTCGTGCAATATCATAGCCGTATGCACTTTAATGTTATTTTCTATTGAAACTAAGATGTACTTTCTTCTACACTTTTACACTTTGCTATACAACTTGTAACATATTCATTGTATTCTCAAGCATCATTGGTCTGTAAAGCTGATTCAATTCTAAACCTTAATGAATGTACTCAGATCCCATTGTACAATTATAAAAAAAAAATAATAATAAAAAAAAGCAATACTGTAATATTGCAAATTGCACTAAACAAATCTGGGAATAGATGCCAATGCAATTTTTTTAGCAAAACATACAAATCCAGTGTGCAAGACTTGGCAGAGCAAACTCAATTATTTAAACAATGAATGTCAAATAAAAAAATCTCTATATGGACAAAACTCTATATGGACAAAAGTTTTGGGACCTGATTTTTTCAGCTATATAGTGTATAGTTCTACCCCAAACTTTTACCACAAAGTTAGAGGTACACAATTGAAAGGATTTCTTTAGATGCAGTAGCATTTCATTTCTCTGTTAATTAAACTAGGAGACACAGACCTCTATGCCAATTCTCCTTTAAATGACAATTCCCTGTGCAAAAAATGTGTTCATTAAGATATGCTGTACATGGGTTGCGGTTGAAGACCTTGAGACACTACATAAAAAAAGGAGTGGAGCATCTTCCCCGAAGTGTGGAGATTATTATAACAGCATTTGGGGATTCAATGTGAAATGCAAAGTATAAAAAGCATGTATAAATCTAATAGACAGGTGTCCATAAACTTGTGTCCATACAGTGCAGCATGTATTTAAAAGATAAAGGCATGCTAACATGCAGATTTTTAGCAGTTAATATTTTGCAAAGCGGACAGATCCGAGAGTGTGGTTTTTTTTTTTTATAGTGAGCCAGTGACTTATGTCTGAGAAGTGCAGCAAAAGTAATGATTCATATGAAAGATCCGGTAATGAATATTGTAGCGAGGGATTCCAGGTTATAAATTATAAATTCATTGACAGGTTGACATTATAAAGCATTTACTAAATCTTTCTCGATGATTCCAGTTGAACAGGACTATATATTGTGGTGATGACATTGATGTTAAAAGCTACCAATCATAATGATCCATGTGGTTACATAACATTAACATTTATTAACAATTAACATGTTCCTTATCAAGTACAACCTATAAAACTGCTTAGAAGGTTTTACCAATAAAAAAAAAACGTTTTAATACTGGTTGATAAGGACACAGACCAAGAAGACCAGCTGTATAAAAACTCTATATTAAAAGATCCTGTAGTCACTGAAGGTGAAATCAGAGTTGTCCATAGATATCACAAGATCTTGACGTGGAGATGAATCACCTGAAATAAGCAGCAGTCTTTTTTGGGGGGAATAAGGTTCAGCTGATGAGCTGCCATAAATGATAAGATATCTGCCAGGCTTGCTTTATTTATTTACTTATTAATTAATTAATTAATTTATGTATTTATTTAGTATCTTAATACAATGCAATAGAAATGAGACTTGGGTGTATTTAAGTGTGCAGTTTGTATAGTAATATAGATTCAATGATTTACTAAAAATAGCTCAGCATACAGCCATTGTTGTTAAAATAGCTTGCAAAAAAAAGTGAGTACACCCTAAGTGATAACTGATAACTAATAGCTTTATGTAATGTAATTGTGCAAAGCCACATGCCCTATTCATGTTCATGTTTTTGTCTGCTTGACAGGACCATAAAATGTATGCATTTTAAATTAGATCAATAAAAATTTGGTGCTCTGTTTACAATTCTCACATACCGAACACTGATTTCAACATGGCACCTTATAGGAAAAAACTCTCTTAGGATTGAAAAATTTGAATTGTTGCTTTCTTCAAAGATGGCCGAGGCTATATGAATATTATAACAGCCTAAAACTGTGTTACAGTACAGTGAATAAAGTCATACTGAGGTTTTCCTCGGAACAGGCCTCACAAGGGTCGATCAAAGAAGTTCAGTCCTTGTGCTGTGTCTCTCTTGTGCTTCGAAAACAGACACATGAGTGCTGCAGCATTGCTTAAGAGGTTTGCAGAGGCAGAAGGTATGCTTGTCATTGCTCAGACCATATGCCACACACTACAACAAGTTGGTTTGCATGCCCGAAGTCCGAGAAGGAAGCCTCTTCTAAAGGTGGCTCACCAAAAAACAGCAAACTGTTTGCTGAAGACAACCTGTCCACGAGCATAAATTACTGGAACCATGTCCTGTGCTCTGATGAGACTAAGATTAAATTGTTTGGCTCAAATTGTGTCAAGCATGTGTGGTGACACCCTTGTCAGGAACACCAAGAAAATTGTGTCTTGCTTACTGTCAGGGTACGGTTCACATATCAGAAGCGGCAGGCGCTCTATCATGGTTTATTGTATTACTGCATAACACACACACACCAGTTAGAGAGAGTACAAACCGTAACGCGGGTTGAGTCCATAAAGCCAGTATAATTCGATATGTCCACGGAAACTGGGTAATCCACAGAACCAGCGGGGAATGCTGGCAGTCTGGGACTAGGTCGGTCACCATAAAAATAGAGAAATAGTGATGTTGAAATGGAGGCTTATATGGGGAAAGCCGTAACGAGAGACAGGTGGCTGTAGTTAATCAAAACCGGAAACGGCAAAGCGAGCGGCAGCATGACAGATTAGAGGCTGGGAAGCACCCTCTGCCAAGTTCAGGGGCGGAGTGTGGAGGTCCCTTTGTGGAAGTTTGGAGCCAACACTGGGGTCCAAAGGAGCCCTAGACAGGCTTCAGGAGTGCAGTGTCTTCCTCGGTGGGAACTCCCACCTGCGAGGAAACTCAGGAAGGTGGTGATGCTCGTGGTAGGGCTCTGGGGCATGAGGGCGTCCTATACGGGTTTTTGAGGTGCTGTAGTGCCCTCTGCAGGTGTTTGGGGTGCAACAGCATCCAGGGAGGAATCTCTGATCACATTGTAGCCCTTAGAGAAACCTTGAAACGCGACAGTGCTTTCTGAGGGGCTTGAGAGTGTGACATCACCTTCAGGGAAGTGCCGTGTTGCCTTCGACCAGGTCTTGAGAACCTTGGGACTGCGACATCACTTTCAGAAGAGCCTTGGAGCATTACAACGCTTACAGCGGAATCTTGAAGCCGAACGGTCCTTCCTGCGGAGTCTTGGACCATGTTGTCACTCTTGGAGAGACCTGGGTCCACAACGATGGCTTCTGCAGGGGCACTTGGAGGCATTATGTAGTCTTCAGGAGCACTTGGAGATGCCTTGGAGGCGCAACATTACTGTCAGAGGGACCTGGAGGCGAGACGTCGCCTTCTGAAGAGCTTGGAGGTGATAAATCACCGTCAGAGGGACCTGGAGGTGAGATGTCTCCTTCTAAGGAGCTTGGAGGCGAGACGTCGCTTTCAGGGAAACTTGGGGACGATGTTATGGTCTCATCGTGGCCAAAAAAAAAGAGTTTTATTTCAGTTCTGTGTATTGAGGAGCCTGATGGCTTGGGGGAGAACTGTGGAACAGTCTAAATGTGGCGGCCTGAATGCTTCGGAATTGCTGACCTGATGGCTGGAGGGTGAAGAGTGTATGTGACGGGTGTGTGGGGTCGTCCAGAATGCTGTTGGCTTTGCAGATGCAGCATGTGGTGTAAATGTGCATGATAAAGGGGAGAAAGACTCAGATGATCTTTTCAGCTGTCCTTGCTATACTCTGTAGGGTCTTGCAATCCCAGACGGTGCAGTTTCCAAACCAGGCAGTAATGCAGCTTCTCAGGATGCTCTCAACGGCCCCTCTCTAAAACATGGTCAGGATGGGGGAGAGAGATGAGCTTTTTTCAGCCTTCTCAGGAAGTAGAGACACTGCTGGGCTTTCTTAGTGATGGAGCAGGTGTTGAATGACCAGGTGAGGGTGTCCGCTAGATGAACACCAAGGAATTTGGTGCTCTTGACAATCTCTACTGAGAATCCTTTGATGACTTGTCATTTCTGCTGACTAGACCCACCAAAGTCGTGGCACCGGCAAACTTGAAGATTTGATTCAAGCTGTGCATTGCTACACAGTCATGAGTCAGCATAGTGAACAGCAGTGGGTTGAGCACACAGCCCTGAGGGGTCCCAGTGCTCAGTGTGGTGGTGCTGGAGATGCTGTTTCCGAACCGGAGTGACTGAGTCCAATCAGGAAGTGCAGGATCCAGTTGCAAAAGGAGGTGTTCAGGCCCAGTAGGCTCAACTTCACAATCGGTGGTAAGGGATGATTGTGTTAAATGCTGAGCTGAAGTCAATGAACAGCATTAGTACATATCCTACATAGTCCATGTTGTCCAGGTGGGTAAGGACCATATGTAGCGTTGTGGAGATAGCATTATCTGTGGAGCGGTTTGGACGATACGCAAACTGCATGGGGTCCAAGGAGGGTGAAAGCTGGGTCTTAATGTGCCTCATGACAAACCTCTTGAAGCACTTCATCACAATGGGTGTGAGCGTGATGGGACGATAGTCATTGAGGCAGGAGACAGTAGACTTCTTCAGCACGGGAACAAGGGTTGTTGTCTCGAGGCACGTAGGAACAACGTTGCTGCTCAGGGAGATGTTGAAGATGTCTGTAAAGTCATCCGCTAACTGTTCTGCACATTCCCTGAGCACTCTGCCAGGAATGTTGTCTGGTCCAGCAGACTTTGGTGGGTTAACTTTGCATTAGGTTTTCCTCACTTTAGCTGTGATTAGACAGGGCACCTGGTCACTGGGAGGAGGGGTGGTCTTCCTTGCCTTCACATTGTTTTGCACCTCAAGTTGTTCAAGGCATCTGGGAAGGCAGCATCACGGTCACAAGCAGGTGATGTTGTCTTGTAGTTCGTGATTGCTTGGATGCCCTGCCACATGTGCCGGGTGTCTCCGCTGTCTTAAAAGCAGTCGCGGGTTTTCCTTGCATGTGCAAGCTTCACCTCTCTGATGGCATGGGACATTTTGGCCCTTGCTGTTCTTAAGGCTGTCTTTTCCCCTCATCTGAAGGCAGAGTCTCTTTGTTTCAGCAGCAGACTTTGTTGAGTCTGTAGTGATGGTCTTGGATATGGTCATGTCATTAATGCACATGCTGTTGTAGCTGGTTACTGTTGACATGTATTCCTTCAAGTTGATGGATTCGCCATTGGTTGCAGTCTCCCTAAACATGTCCCAGTCAGTGCACTCAAAACAGTCTTAAAGAGCAAAAGTACAGCGGGGAAAATAAGTATTTGACACATCAGCATTTTTATTAGTAAGGGGATTTCTAAGTGGGCTATTGACACAAAATTTTTACCAGATGTAGCCATCAAGCCAAATATTGAATTATTACAAAGAAATCAGAACATACAAGTTGAGTCATAATAAATAAAGTGAAATGATACAGGGAATAAGTATTGAACAAATAACAAGGATAACAAGGTGCAAAATGGCATAGAAAGACAGATCACCACCTGAAATCTGTCAGTATTAAGATAGAAAAACCCTGCCCCCTATTGGTACTAATTGATATCAGCTGCTTTAGTCCTAATTGATGGCCTATTTGAAAGGCTTCTCATTACCCAGGAGGCACAAAGTAAAGACTTCATGATGGGTAAAAGCAGAGAACTATCTCAAGATATTCGTAATCTTATTGTTGAAAAGTATTTTGATGGGAATGGTTATAGGCGCATTTCCAGATTGGAGACCACGCAAGACTCACCACGCAAGACTCTAAAAAGCATGTTGAGGCTCGGTAAAAGTTTGCAAAAGAGCATTTGGAGAAGCCTGTGGATTATTGGGAGACTATAGTATTGTCAGATGGAAGCAAAATTTAACATTTTGGCAGTCATTTTACACACCATTTTTGGAAAACAAATGGCACTTCCCACCACCCCAAGAGCACCATACCAACAGTTACGTTTGGGGGTGGAAGCATCATGGTTTGGGGCTGCTTTTCAGGGTACCGGCAGACCTCATAATATTATAGGCAGGATGAATGGAGAAATGTACCGAGACATTCTGGATACAATGAAGTGGTTTCAAAGAAAGAAAATCAAGTTGCTTGAATGGCCCAGTCAATTACCTGAACTGAATCCTATAGAAAATTTATGGAGAGAACTGAAGATCAAAATTTATAAAAGAGGCTCAAGGAACCTTCAAGATTTAAAGACCGTGGAAGAATTGGCCAGAATCACTCCTAAGCAATGCAGACAACTGGTCACTCCATACAAGAGGCGTCTAGAAACTGTAATCACCAACTTTTTGTAGCTTTTCTACAAAGTATTAAATAAAGTGTGTTCAATACTTATTCCTTGTGTCATTTCACTTTATTTATTATGACTCAACTTAAATGTTCTGATTTCTTTGTATGAATTCAATATTTGGCTTGATGGCTACACCTGGTGGAAATTTTGTGTCACTAGCCCACTTAGAAATCCCCTTACTAATAAAAATGCTGATGTGTCAAATACTTATTTTCCCCGCTGTACTGTGACATTCTGAAGCAGAACACAATCCCCTCCCTTCAGAAACTGGGTCTGACAGTAGTTTTCCAACATAATAACAACCCCAAACACAACGCCAAGAAGACAACTGTATTAATGAAGGTGAAGGTGATAGAGTGGCCAAGTATGTCTCCCTATTGAGCACCTGTTGAGCATCATTAAGCGAAAGGTGGGGAAGAGCCATTTGTCTAAAATTATGGAGAAGTGGAAGAGTATCTCAGCAACAAACTGTGCAGCTCAGGTGAATTCCATGCCCAGGAGGATTAAGGCAGTGAAAGATAACAATGGTGCTCACACAAAATATTGACAATTTAGACACAGTTTTGACATGTTTACTCACTTTTGTTGCCAACTATTTTGACAGAGATGGCTGTAGGTGGTAGAATTATTTTCAGAGGACAGTAAATCTGTACTGCTATACAAGCTGCACAATGACTAAAATATATCTAAGTTTCATTTATATTGTATTGTCCCCTGAAAAGACTAAAATGGTGGATGAAATGTTAGGGG
>MU558303.1:2565614-2573794 GCA_024362625.1 Silurus asotus | reverse complement strand
ACCCACACACTGGGCATGACTACTTAGTATGACAAACAAACCATTACTTTGTTACACCTACCTGCTTGTCTAACATTAGTAAGGCTTGTGAGCAGTGCTTTCGGTCAACAGAGATATGCAGCCATTAATCTGCTGTTAATGCAATCTGGCTCATTTACACAGCTCTGATTAGGCAGGAGTTGGGACATTTTATGTATATTCATTATAATTCACATTTTTTATTTTAGTCCACCCATGACATTGAGCAGCAAATATGTTTTTATAGCAGTTTTTATTACAAGGTTGAGTTGCTAGCCCAACACCCACCCTCCTCCTTTAGTAGCTGGAGTAATTTATCCCCATTCCCACAAATAAACACTTATGGTGGGTTAAAAATTGGCAGATTGGTATAGCCAGAACCCTAACCCACAATCCCCAGGTCCAAAGTCCAACACCTTACCCATTAGGCTATCACCTCCCCTTATAATTCAATCTTACATACAAAATTATACAGTATGGTTCTTGAATCTCTTTAACAAAATATCTTAAAAAACATATTGCAACAGGCTTTAACTCTATTAACATAAGGGAACACACGAGAAGACTTATTTTTTTAAATTCCATTGTGACTATTCATAGAGTCAAGATATATAAAATTATTCAGAAACACACGTATATTGTTGATTTAGGTAAATGTACTGCATATGATATAAAGTCTATATTAAAATACATATCATCTAATAACAAATTTAAGAGATTTTTATGCTAATTAGAAAAATACAAAATTGAGAATGTAAATGTATTGCATTTTTTCTATAACTTGACAGCAAATAGTAAATGCATTGGCGAATAGTGTAGAGTGACATATTATGCAGTGTAGCAGAATCATAAAGTTTGCAAATATCATTAGCATTTTTGCTCTCAGTCTTTTCTCCATTGCAAAGATTCATCCAGCAGGAGGGAACTGTTAATCCACATTTTCTTTTTTTTCTTTTTTACAGATCAATACTTTTTAAATACCAAAAATGATTTGGAGCACTTAGAAAAAGAAAAAAAAAAGCAAGGGAAAAATCTATCTGATGACAACATTAAAGGGGGCACCGTTATATGAATTGATTAGTAATACTTCATTTCTGTGGAAAGGAAATGGCATTTTAAAAATGCCTGGTGAAGGATGGTAGTCTCGCCACATGAAAAAAAAAAGCTGTCAATGAAAAATGGAAATAGTCAAGAGCCATTACTTCCCAACCATTAGAGAAAGCAGTCTGCAATCTCCTGCAATCATCTGTGCTATTTCTTCAGAGATGCTGGGTGCGGGTCACTGGGGAGTATCTGTGAGTGTGATGCTGATGCTGATGCACACTCTCGGTTTCTTCAGGTTTGGTTATAGATACTCTGGGGTCTGAGATGATTGTGAATATCATGAATTCTAATTTGATCTAGAAGCTTCAATTCACTTAAATTTTATAATAATAAAGCAAGCAATAAGACCGACACTGGCATTGGTCAGATTTATAAAGATATAGACATTTATTTCATTTCCATTAATCCTTTATAAAAAATAAAAAAAATTGCCATGGACTCTCTGGCTAGTCTTGATTTAATGCATTTCTCGCTTCTCATGACATTTTCACTTCACTACAACAAGACAGCTCAAATCCCCTCTGCCACTCACAAAAGAAATATATTACTCAGTGAAGTTGATTATTGCCCAATAAAAGCACATCCCTAAAGTGTTCTTTTTACATCACAGTGAATTTTAAAATGATTTATGATTTTTCATTTACTAAACGCTGACATACTGTAAACAAGTAAATGAAAAATTATAAATTGGTGTAACTGGTAAAGCTGCTGTTTAAGAATATGAATCAAATCTTTCTGACTCAGATTCAAGAATGTGAAGGCGTTTTTTACTTGTCACATGAACATTACAGCAAAGTAAAAAAAAAAAATAATAATTCTTTGCATAACCCAGTGATGTTAGGAAGCCATGATACAACACCACAGATATTAAGGGCCTAACTCAAGAGCCCAAGAGTGGCAGCTTGGCAATAGTGGGGCTTGAACCCACAACCTTCCAAGACATAACTCAGAGCCTTAACCACTGATCTACCACTTCTCATAAAGCTGTGAAATTTTACACTCTGAATCCTCATACACAATCTGATATAATAAAGAATGAATTCTAAATTTAATAATACAAGATTATTTAATTATCAGTACATTTTATTTAATTATAATACATGAAAAAAATCTAGATGCTTGCCATAAATTTAAAGGTTACTTGTCTGGGAGGTCTCTGGGTGAGTGGGATGGGTTTTTGCTCTCAACCATGTAAATCACAGCTACACCGGCCAAATACCAGCATCTGTGAGTTCTTGTATGTGGAAGAGGGCAAATAGCATGTTCCTTGGAGTATGTTAGTTTTAGTTTGTCAGTGCATGAATATTGTAACGTTCCTTTTTTTTGTTTGTTTTTTTTTTTATTTTTTTTTATGAGTTGTCTTTACTACTGTTCAGTCTTTTGTTGATTTCTCCATTGCCTCTTGTTTGAATTAACCTTTTTTATTATTACTATTTTTGTTTATGTACCTGCACACCTTATTTTTGATGCAAGTCCTCCACACTTCTGTTACTTAGGTCTTGGTTCTGTGATCTTTATTATTTTTCACATTTATTGTTTATTTGTTCACCTGTCCAGCATATGCCCTGTTCATGGTTTCTGGTTATTTCCTGCTTTATGGCCCTCATGTGTTTCCTGGTCTGCTGTTGTGGATTATCTCCATCTGCTACTGTATGTCAGTGTTCAAAACCATGCTATGGTTTTTGACTGGGATTTTTGGATTTGCTCAACTAAAATTAGCAGCATTTTGAAAAAAGAAAAAAGAACTGCTGGCATCATAGATCTTGGAGGAAACACATGGTAGCTTTTTTTCTTCCCGATTCTTAGTTGATGTATGATTGTGGAGAACTGCCTCATGAGTAGGAATGAAATTAATATTCTATTATGATTATTTCAGCTGATTTTTATGTCTGGTATGTTTTATTAGTGGTGAATTTTTATATAAACGAACAAGCTTCATCCAACTTCTTTTAAAGAAATTCTGGCCATTCCCCACACTAGATATTCTTTAGATTATTTGCCTTGGCATTGCCTGTCTTATTGTTAAATCCCACTGAAATCATTCCAAGCCAATGCATTATCGGATTTTGTAGTTTCATTAGAACTGACAGCAGCTGAGATGGAAGAATTTAATGAAAAAAGCAGTGATTCAGCACAGGAAACATCTCTCTTGCCACATAATGCAAATATCTTATCTTCAACATTTTAAAACCAAATTAACAAACAAAAAAAATGGAAACGTGGAAATGTTCTAGTGAGCTGTTGAAAAGGTTTTCTGTTATAATAATAACTGTTTGAATGTGTCATGTAATATGAGCAGAGGCAAATGGAAGTGCAGAAATAAACACTTCAAGTACAAAAAAATACATTATTAATATAACAACTTTAGCCAGAAAAAGACCACCAGCATAAGAAGACAAATAAAAGATGAAAGACACTAAGTTTGGTGTGGGATGAATATTTATAGATGCATTATCAGAGGACAATATCGTTCAGGTGCAGAAGGTTATGTGAAGAAATCGTGACAGTTGAATGGCTTGTAAAAAAAATATACAATATTAAAAAAATTGACAGAAAAGTCCTGACCCATCGAGCATTAACAGCATTAACTTCTTTAGCAATTTGAGCTACAGTAACTTGTCTGTTTGGTCACACCACACGGATCGGATCTTTGCTCCCCACATGTATTAATGAGCCTCGCCGTCCATGACCCTGTCTCCGGGTTCACCACTGTTCCTTCCTTGTACCACTTTTGATAGATACTGACCACTGCACACTTGGAACATCCCATAAGAACTGCAGTTTTGGAGATGCTCTGACCCAGTCTTCTAGACATCATAATTTTTGCCTATTTTTTCTGCTTCTAACACATTAATTTTTAGGATAGAATGTTTTGCTTGCTGCTTAATATATCCCACCCAATAAGAGGTGCCATGGTCATAATGTTATAATATCATAATATTATGCCTGGTTTATATAATTATTATATATATGAAAAGTAAAAAAGTAAATTTTTTTGTATATATTTTCCAGTTGTTTTTATTTTTTTATATAAAATCAATTTACAAATTTAGTTTTCATTTGCTCTTGCTCTTAAAATAAAATGCATTTTTTTGGGAAGGTGTTAGACTATGAGGTGTGCTTGTGAAGTGCTCTTTCAGCCATAAGGGTGTCCATGAAGTCGGGTACTGATGTTGCGTAAGGAAACCTGGGATGCAGTCAGCGTTCCAATTCATCTTAAAGGTGTGCAACACAGTAGAAAGCCACTCAAGATCTTCCACTAGCTTCTTCTATAGGTGGAAAGTATATATGGCTGGAAAAGTCAGGTGTCTCAATAATTTTAGTGCAATTTAAATGTGTCCTCATGCTCTTAGCAAAAATGGTAGTTACATTTCTATTCTAAAATTCTAGGCTTACAAGAAGAAAACAAACAAAAAAAACCCCAACAACTTTAAACCCTGTTCCTTATTAAAAAACAAAGTGCAGCCATTAAGAACTAAGAAAGCTCTTATTGGTTTCTTATTGCTGCCTGAGGTGGTTAAACACATACTACACAATTTATTTTAGATCCAAAGTTGTAAAATAAACTCTATTTGTATAGTTATAAGTCTTAAACCATACTAGAACGGCGTAGCATAAAAACATAATGCCTATGCTTACTGCGTTTTGATAAAATATACATTTGCAATGATTTCCAGGCTACTGCTAAGATTTAGACTTCCTAAACACATAAGCACACCTCCCCAGAGTACAACTGCACACTTATCAACTGCTCATTAGAGAACTTAAAGTTGTTACGCAGGGTTTGTGTAAAATACAAACATACCAGAACATTTCCTTAATGGTATAAAGGTGTTTTTTAGCACCAGGATTGTAACCCTGAAGTTTTAAAAATAACCTTTTGTTCTTTATGCATTACTTTTGAGGCATTTCTGCTGTTGTTACTGAAAAGACGACAAACTGAATAATGAGATGTGAGTTAAAGAAGTTTAAATCTTTGAAAGCTATGATCTATCTATGATGACAGCATTATCAGTAGAGCAGAACAAAACAACAAGGAAATGAGATAAGGAAGAAAAGAGGAAAAAAAAAATGCATTCGGAGCTGCACTGACCTCCTGAAGTGACGCTGATGTTGCATGACTCGAACAACTCACTTAATGATGACGGGGACTCTGAGTCTGTCAAGGGTTAGTCAAAAGAATCCTAAGCAAAACTTTCTGTAAAGCTTGTATTAATAAATCATTATAACAGTGCTTACAATTCGTTGTAAGTTGATTATGATTCCTTACAAGCAAAGTTAATGATGTATGAGAAAGGTCTATTAATGTGCTGGAAGGATTTCTTTGTAGGGTTTGTAGGATTGTAGTCATGATCATTGTCAAGTTCAAGACCTGAAATAACTACGGTCAGGGGAGAATCAAAATTTGGGGAGGGGTTGTTTGGTGGTTAAATAAAGATCAAGCTGGAGCCTAAATACCACTAAATCCAATCATTTATGCTAAAGGTAAAAGGTTAAAGGTAAGAATCCTCATATTGGTAAAAAGGCTTATTTTGCTTGTTCCTAACATCACAGTGAAATTATTTCTTTGCATATCCCAGGGATGTTTAGATTCTGGGTTAAGAGCACAAAAGTCAGGCATGATACAGTGCCCCTAGAGTTCAGAGAGTAAGAGGGCCTTGCTCCAGGGCCCAAGAGAGGCAGCAAGGCAATAATGGGGCTTAAACCCCCAACCTTCTGATCAGTCACCCAAAGCCTTGAGCGACCAGGCAAATAGCTACGTATTCATGTATGCTTTTATTATCATACAGTACAGTACACAATGAAACAAAACATTCTTCCAGGACATCAATTAACAATAAATGGCAAAACATTTACCAGAACAAACAATCCTATTCACAGGACTACATAAAGTGCACATGTGCAAACATCATTTAGTGCAAACACAACAACAGAACACTGTACAATAAGACAATAACACGGTGACAGTGCAGCACCGACCAGTACTTAAAGCTTAATGTGAGATGTGAATAAATAGTCTGTATAATAATGAATGCTGTACAATAGCTGTCAAAAGTTTGGAAACAGCTAGTCTTTTATTGTTTTTAAGAGGAACAGGCACGTTCCTTTTGTTTATATAAAACACACTTGGTAATTTAATGGTATTCATTTTTTTAACAAACTGTCACCATAGGCAATAACAGTACAAAGCATGCTCACTCATTATATACATGGGTAAATGCAGGCTGGATGGTGCACGTAATACTAAACCAACATGGCTACTACTCCATAGGTCAACGCAATGCAATTCCATCAGGAATGTGGCTAATTGAAACTAATGTTACCATCCAATGGGATGATGACCAGAAGCATATATCTCGGTAAGTGTTATTTAGAGAGCAATATGTTGGCTGGAGTGTGATCTGTAATGGAATTGTTGCTAAGTCACTGGACCTACAAATTATTATACTGCTCTGGAAAGAACTGGATCACAAGGTCAGAAGAAATCTCCAACTAGTCGAGAACACCTTTGGCTAGTTTTACAAGAGGCATGGCAAATATTTTTGTTAAATATTTGGAGAAACAAACTGTCCAGAAGCCAAGAGTGTGTAAAGCTGATAGTCATAATATGGCAGGATATTTCTATAAAAATAAATAATGTGCATTTATATTTGAGTTTAGTCAAAGTAAATCTACAGTGCATACTGTGTAAGTACCTTGTTTGTTGCAGATGAACAAAGGAATTGAAGGTTGTCTTGTTATCTGAGATGGGGCAATTCCTAAGACATGCAGTGATGCAGCAAGCCAGGAGGCCCTCAGTGGTCTCTTTGTGGAACATGGTGGTCCTCATCCTTTTTTTTTAGGGAAAGATGCTGCTGGGTTCTTTTGGCTATGGAGCTGCTATTGATGGACCATGTGAAGTTCTCTGGCAGGTAATTACCAAAATATTTGGTGTTCTTGACAATCTCCATGTCAAGGCCGCTGAAGTTCAGAAAAGTGTGGTCACTCTGTGTCCTCCTGAAGTCACCAACCATCACTTTTGTATTGTTCACATTCAGAGACTAGCTGTTGACTTTGCACCAGTCCATTAGCCATTGCACTTCCTTTCTGTATGCTGACTCATTCTTCTATTGATGAGAACACCATGACCCTGTCTTAAGCAAACTTTATGTGGTTCAAGTTGTGCATTGCTGAATAGTTGTAGGTCAGGAGAGTGAACAGAAGGGGACTTAGCACACAAACCTGAGGGGTTGACTGAGTTGAAGTCTGTCAATAGCTTTCAAAAGTAGGTGTCTTTTTTTTTGTCAACATGTGGAAGAGCCTCACTGAGTGTGGTAGAGGTGTCATCATCTTTTTAGTGGGTAGGTAGACTGCCAACTGTAGAGGGACCACTTAGGAGGGCAGAAGGTTCTTGATGTGCCTCATAATGAACCTCCGGAAGCACTTGTTGATAGGTGTGAGTTTGACAGAATGTGGTTTTGAGGCAAGACACTTAGGATTTTTTTTGGCAAGGGGAAAACGGTGGTTCATGTTGAAATGACAGCACTGCCAGATAGATTGAAGATGTCAGTGAGAACATATGCCAGCTGGTCTGCACATCCATGGAGCATTCTGGTAGAAATAGTGTCTGGTTCAGTAGCTTTCCAAGGGTTGACTTTGAGTAGAGCTGTCTTCACATCAGCCATGGTAAGACACAGCATCTGGTCGTTGAGCGGAAAGGTGGCTCTCCTTGCCATCAGGAATGTTGCGTAAACACGATTCAGAATCTTCACCTGTCTCTTTGCAGTCCACATGCTGATGAAATCTTTAGCAAAAGTAAACAGTCCGTCTTCAGTTTTATAAGGTATTGTCTTAAAATATTATCTGGAAGCCTGTGGTCCAAACTGACTTTCAGTTAAACATTTTGGACTGTTAAAAATGTCTAAACTTTGAATGCTACATTCACCAAACTCAACAGAGTTCTCCAGACACTATTTTTTAACTATTGGATTCCTAGAGTAGACTATCAAAAATCCCCACAACTCCCATAGACTTACACTGTAGGAAAGTTGGAAACCTGTCTTTGGAATGTTCAAAAT
>MU558303.1:2530614-2563114 GCA_024362625.1 Silurus asotus | reverse complement strand
TCTAGAAAGATAGATAGATAGATAGATAGATAGATAGATAGATAGATAGATAGATAGATAGATAGATAGATAGATAGATAGATGCAGTCAGGTCTAGATAGATAGATAGATAGACAGACAGACAGACAGACAGATAGATAGATAGATAGATAGATAGATAGATAGATAGATAGATAGATAGATAGATAGATAGATAGATAGATAGATAGATAGATAGATAGACTCAAGATCTTGGGACACGTGACTTATACTATATTTGGTTCTTCCCTAAACTCTTGTTGGAGCCACATGATTGTCTAAGATTTCGGTGGATGTGGAAGCATATAATAAATAAATAAATATTGACACCCATTGCTCTGAAAAATTTATTTCTTATTTTAAATTAGTTAATTTAGAAAGAGACATGGCTACAGTGTAATTTAAATATATTGTAACAGAAATATCACTACCACATTTTTATTGCTGCTTTGAGTTTTTTTTTTACAGCAGCTTGAAGTGTATAACCTTGAGTTCATTATTTTGTCTTCTAGTGAAATAAAAGAGCTCAGGTGCAACCTGGTGTTATTAGGAACCACTTAATTAGCTAAATAGTGTCATATTACCTGCAGTTAAAGTGTCACATGTGCCTGATACTGAAGGAGTTTTTTGAAAGAATAACAAGATAAATAATATCATTAAGGCCAACAGCTATCACAACAAGTTCAGAGCAAAGAAAAAGTATTATAATTCTATAAGACAAACTATGGATATTTTTATGTAAATTTTGTAGACAAAAGGTATATGTTGTGATACTATATAATGCCGAAAATGTCAAGATAATAAATACCTAAGAAAAGCAGTTTAGGAACTATTTGTTGAACGCAAAGCAATAAATCACTTATTTTTTAACCTTATTTTTTCTTCTGCAAGTTAACATAATCAAGACCTTTATATACAACTGTCTTATAAACGGCAATATGAAACAGTCTGGAATCATACAGAGTAAAGTCTGATTAACTGTGTTATTGTAAAGACATTTTTAAAACTGTTTGTTTTTATTGGCCTTGACAAATCCTGGTTTGTCTAGACAGCATTCTGTGAAAACGCTTCTTTGATTTGCACTGATGCTGCAATTTCTGACGTAATACTTTTTTTTGCCCTTATCACAGTTTAAACAGCTGCCAGTTTATCAGCTCACACAAAGTCCTATATGTTTAGTATAGTAATGTTTTCTATTGAACTTATCTGTATAATTATTTACTTTTTTTTATATGCAAGCAGATTTGTGCTAAGTAATGGTTCTGTTATGAGGGAAATTGCAGTGATATTTAATAAATGTTTAAGTAAACACAGCCCCCTGATATATTTTTTCATATATGTACAATGAAAAATGTTATTCAGAGAAAAAAGCAATTATGGCTTATGGAAAAGTTTGGACACCATTCCCACTTGTAACATTTTTATTTTAATACAGGTCAAGAACTTGCATTGGTGATAGCAATCCAGCATGTAATATATACTGTAAATCGTTAAACCATCTGCTTAGACTGTATTAACAGCCTTGCCTATGACCATTAAGAAAAGGAAGGCTATATATATATGTACGCTTTCCACCATATGAAATATCATTAAAAAAAAACAAACAAAAGAAAACATTGGTGATAGCAATCCAGCATGTAATATATACTGTAAATCGTTAAACCATCTGCTTAGACTGTATTAACAGCCTTGCCTATGACCATTAAGAAAAGGAAGGCTATATATATATGTACGCTTTCCACCATATGAAATATCTAGGGATAAAAAAGTGTATAAGAAAAAATGTTTTGTCAATCGAGGATGTGGAAAACCAGGAAAACTCTCTGATGCATGCTTCTATTTAACTTTGCATGCACAACCATTTAATATAACATGCATGAACATGATCTGCATGGCAGAGTCATCCAAAAGTCATCAAAAGTATCTGCAACCTCGTCAAAAACACGAATATCGGAACAGATAGAATTATTTTCATGGAAAAATGGAAAATTGTACTCTGTGCAGTTTATATAGTTTTTGCTGAGAACTGAGCAGTCAAACTTTCAGCATAAATAATGGCATAATTGTTGCATTATGCAGAACAACATTGCAGAGGTTGAAAATCATGCTGCTATCTGTACAAATCTGTACAAGACGGCTTCAGTTTTATTGCCCCCCGTAGGTCTGCACGTTGGTTGCAATGTGCTCTGCATCCAAACCCAATAAACCTCATTATAAAAGTCATACTCCGTGTATGATTTTTTGTATATCATATTGTATAGCCGTGTGCTTAACGCCATGCTGCGCTTCTTTATAAAACATAGGTTACAAATGATAGTTTAGTTTCTTCAGTGAGGAAAAATCTCCCCACTATCTACAGGATCCACTCAGTTAGAGAAGTGTGAGGAGTATATGAGAATACCCGTTGACCAATCAGAAATTTTAAACCAGATTGCACTTGTCATGAGTTAACTAGTAATTAATTTAAACTTAATAGCACATTTTTATCAGTTATAAATGTAGCTTAGATTAATACTTTTGAAGTTTTTAATACTCTTATCGACATGAGCATGGACAAAAATGTAAGATTTATGCAAACATATGTTGATTATCAATGAAACCTAACTCAACATAGAGCATGAAGAAAAAATATTCTTGTAAATGTTTTAAAGTAATTATGGTGGTTTAAATTACGTAAATCACCAAAACACTATCAACAATATATATTATATAGAACGTTTTTAATTGACGGATTTCTTGCATTATGGAGGATTGTGGGTTTGATTTGAGACTTGGTGCATCAGTAAAACAAATGTTTAGTGATTTAAAAAAAAAAATTGGTTGAGTTTATTCTTTTTTTTTATGTACAAAAAGGACATGGGTTGCTTTAAAATATTTACATTTTGTCCCTTTTATATTTATTTATTTATAATTTTTAATAAAAATAGTCAGAGATGCATGCTGCATTAATCCTGTATTAATGAGTGCAATTAAAATGAATTTAAATTAACATATATATACATTATTGTTCATTATGTATATATGTATATATTAAGAGGAAGAGAAGTAGTGAGAGAGAGAGAGAGAGAGAGAGAGAGAGAGAGAGAGAGAGAGAGACGACGAGGAACTGTTCTCAGGGGGAAACTGAAGATGTCCTGAAGTTGTCAGAGGAAATAGTGAAACAGGTTTTAATGGATTGGAGAAAAAAGCTGAGTTAAGCATATAAAATAACACAGACAGAAAAGAGAGAGAGAGAGTGTGAGAGGAAAAAAGAGTGAGAGAAAGGAAGTGAAATTTCTCCAGGAGTTTCCTGTGAGGTATCATGTTCCAACAAACTTTGCAAAAGTTAAAATAAATATACAATATATAAGCATAAATGACAGTCTAAGGCTCACTGATAGCTTCTATTATGATATTACTTTAATGATTAACAAAATTCAAACACACTGTATTGTCAGAGATAAACAGTCCCCTCCCCATGTGCTGAGAGTCCCCAGTACACGGTCATGCCGGTTGGGCAAAAGCGTGTTTAAACATTCCAGTCAATGTATTTATTGACACGTGTTTGTTGTATTTATGCCACCCCTGTCTAACCATTGGTTAGTGTACACGTTTTCCTTCTTCCAACCTGCTCAAGCCTCGAGCCAGCAGCACAGCCTGTGTGTACATTTGGCCCATAGGACTTGCCGCTGTTACAGGCACTTTTGGAAAGTATAATGTCAGAGATTATCCTCCCTTGTTCTGGGTCTGGAATGCCATCTTGTAGACACCAAACCATATTCCCAACCTTGCATTTATGGTCACATGTTTTGTTTCCACCCCGTCTCATAGTTAGTCCTTGTGTTTATACATTTTTTCATTCGCAGATATTTCCATTAATAAATTGTATATAAATGCCCCTTTGTTTTCACTGTGTCAACAAAATAATTGCGTCCAAGTTCATGAGGTTTTTTTTTATTACTCATTGTTTTGCCTCATCCATGAAGTTTACTTATCATTTAACCTTTGCCTTCTCTGCGGTAACGTTTACACCTGTCTTTTTGCATTGTTTACTTGTTATTTTAATAAAACATTCTCACCCAGCACTTACATCTGCCTCCGCTATCGTGAGTACTTGCATTACATGACACGGACCACCTTAATTTGTTTTCATTTGTTTCAGTTTAATTAAAAATGTACATATTTCTTTCCACATTAGTCCTCCTACAGAGAGAAAAGTGGTTCAGAATATTGAGTAGATTGTGGAATGTGGAATGTAAAATCAGTCATGGAGAAACATTTTGAGTACTATAAGTGACATTCACGTTTCAAACCACACACACCCACACACCCAGCCACATTCCTTTGTAACTCATCCTTCAGCAGTTTATATTGGTCTATTTGTATTTATTTATTTATTTATTTAAACTATGTTGTAAAATACAGTACTATGTCATCTCTTATCTGTACGAGTTACATTTATTATATGTATTATTCCTGTTTATTTAAGTTAAAGAATTGATCTGTAAAGCATCAAGTTACACCAACTACTTTGTAGTGTAACTAATAAAAAATTATAGAAATTATTTACACATTATTATTCTACAACTAATTCTTCAAACTTTGTTAACAGTGTGTTATTCTGTACAGGACAACCTATACAAACAGCACAGTCCATCAACTTTCCTCTTAGCGTTTCACTTTCCCGGGTTTAAACCTTCACAGAATATAAACGCATCCTGAATCATATCACAATTCCAAATTGAGTGCATGTGGACTAATGAACCATGTTGTGAAGTGCTAGCAAATACTTAAAAAGGTAATAAATTAACATATGAAATGTAATAAATGTCAGTTTAAAAAATGAAAGTCAAGATCATGATCTTTTTCTGAAGATAGTTTTAAAAAGTAGGTAAAGTCATAAAAGCAATTAGAGACATATGAACTGAGCTGATGGTGGATGAATTACAAATGTATGAGGCTGTGTGGAAGAAGAGAGTTATGGTGTATGGGACGTCTGATGGGCAAAGGGGATATAAACATACAATTTGAAAAAATCAGGGAAATAAAGTTACTGAGAAGCAAACCTGAGAAGCCTCCAGAACAAACCATGGCATATAAATATGGCCACCTGAGATTATAGCTTTGTGCAACAGACTCTTTCACATACACATTTACATTGACCTGCCAACTGATTATACACATCTGTAAGCATTCTTACCTCCAAGTTTATAGGAAGCCTCAGCTGTTTCTCAGTTTGTAGTAAGTAGCACTCAGAATTTCCACTTCCTTAATCATCAAGCCTTTATTTCATTGTTTGATATTCTGTTTTTTGATCTATGTTTGTACCTGCTTTTGATTCTTTGGATTCCTCTCTTTGATGTTGTTTGCACTCTGACTGGACTTTGAAAGAAAAATAAGAAAAAAAGATGCTATATATCTGTCACTTGTACTTTACAGCACAGTGAATTTTATTCTTTGTATATTCCAGCAATGTTGGGAAGCACCTAACTTTCCGATCAGCAACTGGAGCCTAAACTAGTCTTCCTTTTTGCTTACTTAAGTTAAGATTTTTAATTTTGACTTGGATTTTTTTTTGTGTCAATCTGTTTTCCCTAAATTTGTCTTGACTCATCTGTTGAGACAAAAACTTGATTGCATAAGTATTCACACCAATTGCTTCCAAACTGCCTAGATTAGTTCTTTTTGAGACAGCCATTGCTCCACGGTCTTGCTAACAAAACATTGTATATCATAAGCACATTTGGTGAGTAGATGAGTTTATATGCTTGCATTCATTATTTTCAGACCCCTAGTGTGTATGTGTGTATTAGGGGTGGTAAAATTAGCCGATCCGCATCAGTGCATCCAAATAAAAGTTAACGAGGTGATGGATTGATTAAAAAAAAGTGTGCAAAAGTTGATTTCTCCTCCCTAAACTGTTTATTTAAGCGCATTTTATTAGCAGCTATGTGAATATGATGTATCACAACACTATAGAGACCGATGCATGTCCTGAGAGTCACACAGAGGAATAGATTAACATGGCAGAGGTAGAGCTGCATCTTCCAGTAAACAGTACAGGAAAAGAACATCTGGTTTTATTTATCTTTTTTAATTTTTTTTTGTACTACGAAATTTACGATGTGCTGTCTGTCTGAACTAAATAAATAAATAAGTACTATATTGAATTGCATAGCATAATTTTTTTTTTCCATTGTATTGTATTGCAGTGAATTTAACTGAAATTGGATCACATTGTAGTAGGGGGGAATCGCATACCATCGGTAGCTGCTTCGTATATACATTTAATAGATTGGCTATGCATCAAGATACGAATTGCATTGGCCGTAGTTATGGAATTGCACATCCCTAGTGTGTATGTGCTTTGAAACATGGCTGTCACTGACAGTACTCGAAATGTTCTTCCATCATAGAGAAAAATTGCACATCCTGTATAGCCTATTTTGAAATGCTTTGCTGTATCAGGATCTGTCAACACTACAGACAAAAAGTAATGAACATTATTGTCTCTATTAGGTAATAGGTACATTCCCACTAATGAATATCATGATCAAGAAAAAAAAGAAAAAACATCAAAACGGCCTACAAGGGATTGAGGTTAACAGTGAAATGTTCAAGCTGGGAAAGCAGCACCTGGATCTTTCTGAGCTTCGCCTCCCTCCTGCTTTCGGGCATTTTGATAGGTCTGTGCTGATTAGGGGCTTACTTTTCTGCTGTCAGCTTTCTCTTTTTTTGCCTTCTCTTTCTCATTTCCTGCCTGGGAGTCTCTCTTGTACACCCAGTCATTCTCCTTTCCTAACTCGCTCACTTCCATCACTCGTCCAGTCTTGTTATACAGAGCCCCATATTAGTCCAGCTTGTCCCTCCTCAGAGGCTTGCAGGCCTGTCAGCTCCAAACTTTAGTTAATCACTCAGTGAGCCCAGGCCTCCCTGGGCCAGGCGCTCAGGCCCCGGACTCGGGAAAACAGAGACGGGAGAAATCCAAAACGCAACACCCGGGCCTCGTTAACACAGCAGGTATTTAAGGAAACAATCTGTTTCATATCAAAGGATAATTTGTCTTTGCGCTCAAAGCCTGCGGCTCTTCTGAGGAATAGCTGTGCGTTGTCAGCTCGGAAAAATTCACACCAGCAGCATCGGGGAGAGTGAAGGTGGCTGCTGTTAACACCATCAATTTGGCATTTAATATTTGTCGTGTCACAAGCTGTATAATGCACCTACAATGCAGTTGGGTTTTGGTTGAGGTTTTTTGTTTATTTGGAGATGTTTTGTTGCTTCAATTTTTTCCCTCTTCCTCCCTCTTGAATTTTTTTTACATATCTTACAGTGGTTGAATTAAGACTGAGCAATGATGATTATGTGCTTCCATAATATGATGTTACTAGTGTGAGAAAAGTATAAAACAGACCGACGTTAATAAAAGTACTGCAGCTATTGTATTATTTTATGTAAGTGAAAATTTATTTGACAACCAAAATAAAATAAAATGCTTAGTTGTTGACTGCAAATGTAGTTGAGTAGTTACTACAAATAACATATGTAAAGTTTTTACCAAAATCGGTACTACATTTTCCATATATAATGTTTTTGCTTTGGGAATGTTTGTCTACAATCATTTACAACAGTGTTATCAACCACAAGTGTGTTAATCTAGGAGCATTACCATCTATACAAAATATATACAAAACCTTTTGTAATGCTGACTGAGATACGCACAATAATTACAACGTGCATGTACTGCAATGTACTTGTGCAAATAACAACAAACTCAAAACTTGAAATTAGTATGTAATAAACACTTAGCTTTGTATGCCTTAGGGTTTTTTGTAGCTTAGCTAAGTTCCTTAGCTAACTAGCTTATATTATTTTGATCTGTTTCTAGCTAAATTGTTAGCTACTGAGCAAAGATTCATACAGTCTTAATAGTCTTAAATATGAATAAATCGTCTTTAAATCAGCATCAAATCATTTTGCTAGCTAGTCTAGTTTACTCAGTTAGCTAGTGGATTATTTATGAAGGCAAACTGATGAGCTGTGTAATTACAATTTCTTTGTGGGTTTGCATACTTTACACATGGGGAAAGAAAGATGTATATTTTGAATACAATGTTGAATAAAATTGGATTTGATTTGATGTATTAAAAGGTAGGTAAAGTAATAATTGCAATATATTAAAACATTTATATTTAAAATGTTTCAATAAAAGTAGAAATAGATTCACATTTTACTTGCATGGAGATATATGATATAGAGGAGAGATAGAGTTGACACTCTTACCTGTCTCAGACATTGCTGTGAAACTTTGGGCAGTTTCAGTGTCGACTTATGACAGGAAAGCACTTTCTTTCCTATTTTTGTATGAATTTTTAAAGATAATTATTTACAACTACATAATATAATCATACCATCTGCATTATAATGGATTACTCTGACAGAAATAAATGTCATAAAAAAAAAGAACTGAAGTAAAAGTACTCTGATGATTGGCAGTGGGTAATATACTCAAGTACTACAATGAAAGTACAAACAGTTTGTTGCTTTTTTTTTTTCCTAAATAAGTATGCTGGTGCTTTTCTCCTGCTAGCTGCAAAGCACTAGATATGATCAAAGTTATTTAAATTGCTGTGCATAACCAAAATGTGTGCTTGCAAGACAAAATAAATACAACTCCTTACAATACATTAAAGATGCACGAACAAAAGATGGGCGACGGAGGAAAAGAACATATTACTGTTATCGTGAGTGAAACAGAATTTGTTTTAAAAGTTCAATCCCACTTTGAATGCAGTAGACTGCATCTTCAGTTGATAAGCTGCAAACATGTTCCTTTATTTGTTAATAAAAGCAGATGGAAAGCCAAAATCTTTTTTTAAAAGACAGAGTTGCCTCGGATTGCAGACTCTCTAGACAGAATGAATTTTTGGGTAGAGTTTTGATTAATCTTGAGTATTTACTATTATGCTTTATTATTAAAGTGAACTTCACAGTGCTAAAAATGTCATATATCAGGTGTAATGAACTGCGGGCCTGCTGTATTCCCAACAGTTCGCCCACTGCTGCTCGGGCATTAATCCACCAACTCTGTCACACTGGCACCGGTCCCTTCTCTCATTAGTGCTGGCAGGTAGGAGAATACAAATAATGAGGAACTGCCCGGCAGTCATAGCGCACATACATATAAGAGAAAGAGAAATAGAAAGAGAAGGAGGATTGGGAGACAGGGTAAGAAAAAGTCCATGAAGTGTCATGAATGAAAAGCAATTACGAATCAGAAAATTCTTCGGAGAACCTGCTTGTTTGGACTAACTGCAGGGGGAATGTGCTGACAAGCAGCACAGATTTCATTTTGTTTAGAAATGCCAGCAGCCCCCTTGCAGTATTATGTGCCAATCACCATATACTATGAGTCACTGCAGTGATCTGAGTAAGACAAGGACAAAAGAGAGGAAAAGAACTGAATGCCAGAAACGCTCCTCACCGAGAGCTAAGAACCCACACTCAGGATGTATGATCTCTGAAAAAAAAAAAAAAAAAAAAAAAAAGTAAATATAAACAATATTTTCCAACCCACTGAAAAAAGTAAATATAAACAATATTTTCCAACCCACTGCATTTGTCTGACATATCCCCCTGGGAGGAAAAAAAGACAAATCTCTAAGTATTTCTGTATGTAGCATTGAATAATTGTCTCCTGCCTGGTCGTGCATGAAAGCACCGCAATTATCACAATCGACACGAGCAGTGCAGCCACCGGGGAGCGTTCCATTATAAGCTAAAATTGTTAGGTCAGATTTGAGAAGATAGGGATTTACAGATCTTTCCGCTTTCTCTGTCATTCTTTCGTTCTCTCTATCTCTCTCTCTCTCTCTCTCTCTTTCTCTCTCTCTCTCTCTCTCTCTCTCGCTTTCTCTCTCTTTTCTCATTGTTTTAATGTGCTGTTTTCATTAATGTAATAATTCAATTGCACCTTGTGTTTCAGATGCCTGAGTTACACACTAAACATTAAGCTAAAACATAAAAGCCACTTTCAAATTTGCATTTACATTCTAGCAGACATTTTTTATCCCACACTCATTAAAAAAACAAAAATCCAGTAAAAACATTATATTTTTACACCATTATATGAAAAGTAAGTTTAAAGTGTTTAGTTTTCATTTAATTTTATTTGAAAATCATCTACTTTTCCTCCTTGAGTTATACGCTAGTTAATAGAAGCTATTGGGGTTTTAAATGTTTGCTATGTTTCTTAGCTAGGTAGCTTAGAAACTTATCAGAGCTGACATGTTTCTACCTATAATTATGTTTCTAACTGAATTGTTAGCTGTCTGGCAAAGATGATCATTATGCATTTTCCTCAGCGGTTCAGAACAGCACATTTGTAACATACAGCTAACCATCTTTTTATATTAGCGTGCTAGCTAGTTCAGGCTACTCAGCTAGCTAATCCTTCTCCTGTATGTCTCTGCACGGGTTGGATATTGAGCTGTAAAATGACAATATCTCCACAGGTTTGAATACCTTACTGATCATTATCATGCTGCTTTTTTTGAAGCATTTAAATCTGAAGAAACCAGATAAATTAATGCAGGGATGCTTATCACTCTCCACTTCCTCATACATTGTATACAAAGTTATGGTGAATACAAAGGGGTATACATTAGCAACTGTGGGCTTTTGACAATTGAAATGACAATCCTTTAATTCTATCCTGTGGTATAACAATAATGTCACAAAATCCCCACTCAGTAAGTTACAAGCAGATGGTTTCATGCCATGTTCTGTTTGTATACGATTGCAATGTTGTTAGAGATATCATGGGTTTGCATGAACAAGGAATTTGCAGTGGTAGGTTGGTGCAAAAATATGTCAATATATGAAAAATCTAAGAAAAAATAAAAAGATAACTACATTAACAATAGTATTTGGGCAGAGAATGTAAAATAAGGCAGTGCAAATACTAATGTAAGTGAGGCAGTGATCAATTTACCCAAACAAGTCCAATATGCATGGTTGCCACGTAACGTATGAAATGCGCAGTGTGGGTTTAGATGACTGTAATGTTAGTGTATATGGAAGCAGATCAGAGATGATGGTGGGGTCTTTGGTGCTGTTGATGAGGTCGGTTGCGGATGGAAAGAAGCCAGAGGAAAGTAATTCAAAAAGTCTCCGTCCAGGGTGAGAGGAATCAGCTACAATCCTAGTTACATGTTTCAGGGTCCTGATTTTGTTTAGGTTTCCTGTCATTGGTTTGTTCCCCTACTGTGTTCACCTGTTCATTGTGTAAGCCTTGATTAGTTTTTGCTACTTAAAACATAACCCTTGCTTTCTTGTTTCTTGCTCCCACATTATTTATCTCGTCACATTTTTTCTTTTGTATTATTACATTTTACATTAGTTCTTGTTTGACTCTTATTATTGGCAACATATGTGAATGGTCTGCCCTGAATAAACTTCTTCAGTATAATAAAGCATACATTACTACTAAAAAATAAAAAAATGGCATAAACTAGTAAGTAAGTCGTAGTAAGTCGTTTTTTATATAAATATGAATGAGTGAGTAATTGATCTATACTATGACTAATGAAAATGTTTAAACGTGTAGAGGACATTATCATAAATTGATAATTTTGGAACAGGTTGAACTCATCATCCGAGACATCAAACACAAAAGTCAAAGGAGGAACTAGTATTATGGAAAAAGCATTGAGGCATTACTACAGCCTGTTTTACACTGTGCAGCCGTCGTTTAAGATTATTATTTGACTATCCCATTAACATCTTGGCTGAATTTTTGAAAATATTGCACTATAACATGTTTTTCCTGTCAGATTTTATGATCATTTAATGATAGACCAGTGATTAAAGAAAATGACTACATTATGTTTATGTAATAAATCAGCCAAAGGCTCAGGCTCAGGCTCAGGCAGAAATTGAAGTCCATGTACTATGTTTTTTTTGTGTGATTCTACATTATCTTTCCAGTGCTTTAGAAGGTTTTTTTTTGTGTGTATGAAACTGACATATTTTAAAAACTTTTATTGGCTGTTTTTAGTCTTAGTGGATGAAAAATAATGCATTCTAAAAAACAAATCATTATTATTTTCAGCATATCCAGTCCAGCAATTCCACAATGTAAAGACAGCTTCAGAATATATGCTTAGTTTGAACTTGTGTCATAAGTAATGTATTGTCTTGATCACTCAGTCAATGGATCCTGAGATTTCTAAACAATGTAGGATTGACCTGAAAATAAGATTAATCCATTTTAGTGACTGTAATTTTATAAGAGAATGCATTATGTAATAAAATAATATACATTATTAAATGTTTAGGCCATTAAATGCGGGCTTTTCTGCCAATAATAGACTGATACTTTTATGGATACTGATGTTATGATGAATCTTTCTGCAAATATCCACTTTAACAAATGCAAAGGTCTTTCTTAAAACGTGTAATTCATTGCTAGCTGTGATTTATTTACCCAATGTAATCTTTTGTGAAAAGCGTTATAGAAATTAACATGACTTGACTTTTATCTGAAACAGGAAGTCATGGTGAGACATATCAGATGACTCCTCTTTCTTTTTAAACAGCCAATAACGTTTACATATACATTTATAGCAATTGAGAGACGCCTTTATACATTCACAGAACTGCTTTAAAGTGCACATCAATAAATACATTCTGATACTAGTTCAGTAGGTCAAAAAATATGATTGCCAATTCTTAAAGATTTGACAGATTCTGGAAAAGCCTTAAGACCTCATTTGAAGCCTGTTAATGATTTAGATGTTTTGACATCAAGTGGAAGTTCATTCCACCATCTAGATGCCAGAGCAGAAAGCATACCTTCCTTGCACCCTGAGCACCTCTCAGCCCAGGCTCAGTCATACTTGACAGATAGTCCCTGGGATACCAGACTGAACACTAACAATACAGCGTCTTGTTTACTGAAAATGAGTAAAGCACATTGGGGTATTCTTACACACATTCTAACACACATTTATAATGCATACAAACACTCATTTATAATACATGCTTCAGATTCTAGCACGCATTCATCTGGACAGAAAATGTGATAAGAAGCTGAAGCACTGAATTATGTCATCAAAACTCTTGATCTGTATTGATAGTGGAGAGAGAGTCAAAATTGCATATATCTCCTGAATGTGAATTTTGTCTTTTTTTTGAACACACCAGCAAAGCTAAAAATGTTTTAGTTAATTTTTATTTTCTGGGGACATTAAGATTAATCATTCAGTACTCAGTAATGGCCTGTCAACATGTCCATGGTGCCACTGGGAACGGAAGTTGAACGGAAGGTTTAAAACTGATTTTTCGCTTCTGGAGAAGATTTGAATAGGATTATGATTACCTGTGGTTTAGAAAATAAATAATTTGATACTGTGTATACATTTATATTCAAAGCTTCTGGGCAAGTGGTATGATCAAATGCTACAAGTAGTTATGATCTATGAGTCTTTCCAATCCAAGATGTAAAAAAAGCATTGACTTGGCTTGCAATGCAATGCCTGTTATTACTTAAAAACTTTCTTTTGGCTTCTCCCATTAGGGGTCGCCACAGTGGATCATCCGTATTCATGATCCGCATGTTCAATTTGGCACGTTTTTACATTGGATGCCCTTCCTAACGCAACCCTCCCAGGATTATCTGGGCTTGAGACCGGCACTAAGAGTGCACTGGCTTGTGCAACTAATGGCTGGGGTTGGTTCCGGGAATCTAACCTGGGCCGCAGCGGTGAGAGCGCTGCATCCTGACCACTAGACCACCAGGGAAAGCAATGCATGTTATTACTTAATTAGGCTAAATACCTCCTACTCTGAACATTGGGGCTGTGTGTTTTGTGGCTAGTCTGTCAGAAAGAGGAGTGGATCCCTTTAATTGCTTCACTAGCATCCATGCTGTTCCTCGAGACTCAAGAGGACTTATGCAAAGTTGAACCCACAATCCAAAAATCGAGGTTATAACCTTGAGTAATAGCTGGCCATTTTTCAAATAAGCATTTGAGATCTCCAAAGTCAGCTTTTCCTGCCATATGTTTCCAGAATGAGGCTGAGAAAAGAAAAAAAGTTTCTTCACTATAAGTATGGAGAGTAGTTAAAAAAAAAAAAAAAAGAATTAAATAAATAAAAGAGTGAGGAATTCATGATGCCAGGAGGCTGGAAACAGATGGAGAATGACTGGTGTACAAATGATGTGTGGGATGAAAGCAGAGTAAGAAAGCGAGTTCATACCGTACAATAGCACTTCAGTAGCACAGAACAAGCAGCATATTTGATATCTGATGGTTAAGATGGTGCAGCATTCCAACAAATCATATGCACTAATCAATACAACACAGTACACCCTGTCACTTTACAGACTAATTATGATAAATGTGCAGCAGAGATAATTTAATAATCAGGATATTATATGTTATGGATAATGCATGCTCGGAGAAACTCCATGAGGACTTTAATTACAGAACTCCAGTGCTCATCTCTTTAATAAAAGCTAAAAATCTCCATGTCATTAAATATGTTGCATTAATACGTTGTCAGCACTGGCAGGATCCATATATTTCTTGATCCAAATGGAAACGATAAGTGCTGATTGAAACATTCACTGCTCCCAAGTGGGATGCATTGGAAGTTGGCCCATGAAATCATTACTTTTTTTTATGGCGCCCTTTTCACTATTACATGCACTGGATGTTAATATAACTTTGGGTGATTGGAAGCTTGTACTCTATTAATTCGGTTTTATTGCCACTAAATTAGGTTCCAGTTGCCCCCTCTGGCAGGGAACACTAATGTGCATAAATATAATTCATGCACCTAAACATTTGCATCACAAATATTCAGCTCACACAAATGTCAGATACCTGCTACGTGTTCTCGACTCGAGCTTCCCTAAAATGCACTTTACCCATGTTATATTTAGGAAGAGGTTATGGTAGAAAAAAAAAAAAGTCTGCCGGCACTGCTGGGGCACCTTGTGCTCAAACCTGATAAAGTTACGCAGTGGACATTTTCCTTAGAGAACAGTGTTTTCCTAATAATGTCACCTTGCCTTACGAAGGTAAAAAAAAAGAAAATGCTGGAGCAATTTCACTTTCATCCATTAACAATATCTTTTAGTGCTGTTATTATAGCTCAGCCAGTGCATATTTTACGTTGAAAGGGTCAAAGCAATGATGAGAAGACATCACTTTAGTAAAGTTCCTGATTGCATTGGTGTAGTGAACGATGAAGAACACGGCCGAAAATATGGTACACAACCTATTGTGTCTTTTGTTTAGTTTTTTCTTGGAAGAAATAGAAAAAACTTTACCACAAGCTTTAACGCGTTTAACGATGGTGGTTAAAAACGTAGTTAGATTACATAGTGCATCTGCACCTTTTCTGCCTCATTGTTTATATTTTCCCTTAAATGGGCTGTAACACTTGAGAGCCAGAGGCACTAGGGTATAATTGGAGAATCAGTTTAATTAGGCTGTTGGAGGAACTGGTGGCATAAAGCATAGCTGGAGTGAAGGTTAGAAAAGGCAGATCTGTAATACAGAGCCCAACCAGCATGTGTGTATTTGTTATAAATAAAAAATCTTAGAAATTATAAAGCAAGTGTACTATCAATCAATGAAATGACTTTAAAGTAAGCATACGAATAAGAAATATAAAAAAAATAATGATCATATTTGGGTGATTCTAGTTTAATTTTTACAAATATCAATCAGCCAGAATATTTAAACCGCCTGAATCCTTTTGCACAGATCCCCTGAAATCAGAGAAAACCTCTAAAGGTGTGCTGTGGTATCTGGCAACATGACTTCTGCACTGCATCCTTTTAGTGCTGTAATTGTGAGTTGGTGCTTCAATGAATTGGACTTATTTGTTAGCAGATCCAACAGATTCTAGATCATGAGATCTCATTAATTTGGAGATCACACACAGATATTTGGATGCATACAAACATCTAAAGGTACATTTGAACAACAGTCTGATACATCCGTACACTCAGATACAGTTCAGAGGAAAGGGCAGAGGTGACTGTTCTTCTTGAGAAGTAACGTTCAAGTCTTTAAATGAATACTTTATGAGGGTGTACATATTTTATCAGTCAGTTATGTCCAGCACAATCATTTATGCAGCAAGGTGCTGAGTGAATGGTAATAACGCAAGAGCTACCAGCATACTGACAAACTGATCATTGAAGTGGAACAGGTCATTGGGCCTAAGATGAACTTCCCAGAACCGATACTTCGGATGAGCATCCTGAGGAAGCTGCTGCAAATCCAGGACAATTCTTCTCACACCGTCCTTGACTATCGAACAAATCAGCAGAGCATCTTCAGCTCCAGAGTGATCCAGCCATGCAGCGGTGAAGAGCCCTACAGGAGGTTTTTCATACCTTCTGTCAGATCAGTCTGAGGTTTGAGTATAACTCATCCACCAAGTGTTGTCTAGAATTGTAAGCAGATATTTTTATACATGCAGTTCACTCATGCACAATACCAAACTGTTCATACTTTACATTATTTCATACTTTACATTATCTGTTCTCATACCTTATATAGTTATAGATTATTACATTTACATATGCATCTATCTTACTTACTGACTTATAGATCAAACCAATTTCCCTTTTTTTCATCTCTGTATCTAGATATCAATCCTTCCTACCTTGTCTACCTACCTATATTGTGATTCTGACTAACAAGGTCACTTTGAAGGCACAAATTAAACCCGAAAATATGATTGACTGTAAAAAACAAACAAACAAACAAAAATAATAATACCAACAATGATAATAGTACAGTTTTACAATGTGCTCATGCCATTAAAATTGTAGAGAATTTGTGTCTGTACACACAGATGTTTTACTGTAAATTTAATTCATCAGTCTAATAATCCTAATATATCCTTTTATACAACCCCATTTCCGAAAAAGCTTAAAATAAACGAGGTGAAAATTAAAAAAATAATAATTAAAAACAGAATGCAATGATTTGCAAATCCGTAATTCCATATTTTATTAAAAAATATAACAGACAGTATGTACAGTTTTAACTGAAGAAATGCACCTTGCGAATTTTATGACCGCAACAGGTTGGGACAGGGCCATGTTTACCACTGTGTATCATCCCCTCTTCTTTTAACATTCTTTTAACATCTGGGAACTTGAGAGATTCACTTACTGGAATGTTGTTCCATTCGTGACTGATACTAGATTTAAGCCGCTCAACAGTCCTGGGTGTTCTTTGTTATATATTTTTGTTTCATGATTTCTGGCCCATGTGTTTTTTTCATTACAAAATCATAACTTTATTTAATGCATTGTCACCTGAGGGCTTAAAGATCACTGCCATCTAATATTGATTTCTGCCCTTCATTCTTGTGCACAAAGATTTCTCCAGATTCTTCCAATTTTCAATGTTGTTTTGGGGTTTTTTTTTTGCACATTTTTAAATCAACTTATTTTTTACTTTTAAGAGAATCTGCCTCTGAAAGATTTTATATTTATAAAGTACCCTAGTCAATTTCTTAGAAGTTATCTCTAGCTGTTTCTTTTTAGTAACATTTTTGTTGCCGCATGCAAACTTTATATTTTTCTTTAAAATGTATATATATTTTTTTATTTTTATTTTTTTTATGTTTTATTGTGAATACAATGTGGGTTTAAAAGATTTGCATATCATTGCATTTTATTTACATTTTCCTTGCTTTTTTGGAAATGTGGAATGTGGTTGTATTTTTAAATTAAAAGGACAAACTCAATGTTTGGAAAGCTGAAAAGTATCCTAAAAATGTCTTTTTTTTTAATTAAAAAAAGGATGAATGTAGAATAAAAGCATACCCAATAATCTGTTAATCTTCTCTCTCTCTCTCTCTCTCTCTCTCTCTCTCTCTCTCTCTCTCTCGCTAGCTCTCTCTCTCTTTTTCTCTCTCTCTCACTTTCTGTTGAAGTATAAATGTACTCCTGCTGCATGATGGGATGCTGCTCTCTAATCCTGACACATTTCTACTGCTGTGACTCCCCTCACCCTCTGGATCTGCCTGATTCATCCTGATGCTCTACTTCTGCACAGAGCTTTTTGCACTTCTGATTCATTTTCTGCTGTTCTGGATGGTCTCACATGGATACCATGTGAGACCATCTTCTGGAAAGATTTGCTTTTCCCAGAATCACCCGTTCTTTAGAATACATTCCACTTGCATACACTTAAAAAAAAAAAAAAAAAGAAAGAAAGGCAAAAGGGCACCTTTCACTAGGTTCCTTTTTTATTATTATATATTAAAACAGATATGTATATTGTACTTTTAACAAAGATTATAAACAAAGCTAAATAATTTGACTAAAATTAAAGAGGATGCACTTTTCACGATACTAAAACAGCAAAGTTAACACAACTATGCATGTGTTATACTATTTATTTTGTTGTTCTTCTCTCACTTGTGAGCTTTTCCATGGCACTTTTACCCTTGACTTGCTTATTAAGGATCTAAATCTTACCAGTTTAGATGAATATGCCGAGAGCACTGTTTGAATCGAATTAATTTGATGTAACCTATGATTTATAAAGAAATAAGTCCCCAATTTTCAAATGACTGTTGTATAGCTAGCAAGTAGGGCCCCTTCCTGCATTTAACCACAGCTCTTTGCATTCATCACAATGTATCAATATATCATAATGAAAACGATGTTTTGTGCAATCACAAGACAGCTTATCACCCAAGGAACAGCATAATCATTGTGAAGCATGATGGCGTCAGCATCATTATATTGTAATGGAGGTACAGGTAATAAATTGCAGGTAAAGAATGCTTTATTTAGGGAAAGAATAAAAAAATAGGTAAACAGACACAATTTGGTCGATAAGCAAAAAAAAAAAAAAAACAAGCACACAACAAGCACATAAAAAACAGTAAACAAGATCCAAACCTTGTAATCAAACCCGGCATAGTATATGTCAGAGAATAAAGTGAAGCGAACTAATAAGTTGTGAAAAGACAACAGAAACACAGGGATGTTTAAACACAAACTAATCACAGAGGTAAACAGCTTTGAGAGACACGAGAAGCAAAAAAAATCAATGACGGGCTCGAAATATAGACTAGCATGCTTACATAAACGCATGAAAATTTAATAGCATGCTTTAAGCCAAAATGGACTGCTTGGTGCAAGGAGGTGGACTGCTGGTAGCTCAGGAGCACAGGAGACTGTGTAAGATGGTAGACTTCGGATCAGAAGATTGTAATTTAAATTCCACCACCACTAAGTTTCCATTGATGGGCCCTTGAGCAAGGCCCTTAACTCAGTGTTTTGAATGACAGTAGCGGCGAATATGAGCATCTGCCATATGATGTAATGTAAATGCAACTAAGTTTTTCGAAATAAAGGAAGTTAGGAAAATGATTCTCAGGGTACTAGAGGGTTCCCTGCTGGTCTAGGGGTTAGGATGCGGCGCTCTCACCGCTGCGGCCCGGGTTCGATCGACCCTAGCCATTAGGGTTGAACAAGCCAGTGCACTCTTAGTGCCGGTCCCAAGCCCGGATAAATGGGGAGGGTTGCGTTCGGAAGGGAATCCAGAGTAAAAACATGTGCCAAATCAAACATCGGGTCATGAATACGGATGATCCGCTGTGGCGACCCCTAATGGGAGAAGCAGAAAGAGGGTTTATTCTCAGGGTACCAGTCTGTTTACAAACTATTTGGTAAAACCAGGTCACATGATTTTTACTGTCATTTCAGCCATTCAGTGAACACATTAAAAATTCACCTTCCACCATTATAATTAAGTCAAACACAATTCAAGTTAACAAAGGAATCAGTTAAAAAAATGAAGATCAATGTTTTGGAAAGGCCTGGTCAGAGCTAAGAAATCCGATTGAAAACCTGTTGAAATCTCTTATCCATATTAAATTACTTTTGTAGTGGTACATCAATATGGGCTTCATGTCCAATATGTCTGTTTCATATTAAATGTTTTTTTTTTTTTATTGTGATGGAGTCAAGCAGTAGATTTCTAAACTGTTTTTTTTTTTTTTTGTGTGTGTTTTGTTTTTCAGTATTTCTTCATGCTTAGCTGTTGGGGGGATTTTAGATGTCACTGTAAATTCAATGTGAATCGAATTTATGCTCTACTATAAAAATCTGGCATTTAAAGGTTAACAGCATTTTTGAAGGACAAGTTCAGTGTTTAGAGGAAGATGCTCTGTGGATTAGTCTTACAGTAACCTTGGGAATTTCCGCCACCATAATTCATTCTTATATATAATTTATTTTCATTGCATATTCAATGTATTCAGGATGTTGCAAATTTTCAACTGTTTTATACTTATAGAAGTTTGGAAAAACAGACATGGACAAAGACCATTAGGGAATAAAGGAAGGTAGGCAGCAAGAAAGCAAGGATGGAAGAAGACTTTTCAGCATTTTGTGCTAACTTCAGTTGTGTGTATATATATATATATATATCAAAAATCGCTAATAGATCACAGTATTTAATAGATATAAATGTTTTCGCAAAGAAGAGCGGAAGACAGTTGCTATTAGTTGGCAGACTAATGCTGGTGCTTTCGAATGGTCCTATTTTTGTGCATTTCCATTGAATTAAAATTTAGTTTTACTTTAATAAAACCTTCAGTTTTAATAGGGTACTTGTATTGTATATTTAATACACACATTTCTGGCTTTTTGTGTATCTTTGCAACTATGTTACCTTCTATCATGCCCCTTTGATGAAATTTTGACTTTGGGCTGTTTTTCACGATTTTGCCTACAGAGCACTCCCTTTGGTAATTGTTTACCAGTGAAACTTTGGTTCTGACTCTTCAACCTTATGCCATCTGGCCCAAAGAATTAGAGCATTTGTGCCAACAGCACCAGCCTCTGCAACAGCTTCTTCCCTGAGGCAGTGGGATTACTCAAAACCGGTCTACCGCACAACACTCACCTGGACTATTCTAACACCTAACCTAGTATGGCTCAATAAAAGCTCACATCTGCAAAGCTGCATTAGACTCTTTGTGCTGCCAATAGTGCTGCTACATTTATTGCTTTATACAATACACAATCCATTGTTGAAAAAGCTTTTCCTCCCAACAACATTTGGTTGTCTTTCTTCTTCACTGTCCTGTCTATTCATTGTCCCGCACTAATCTTACACTGCTTTTGTACTTTACGCTGGCATGTGTACTCTATTGTGTACTTCTATGGTCATATCAAGTCATTTTTTACTGCCATTTTCTTTATATTGCTTGTATCTTTTGGATGTAAATGCTGTTTCTCCAGCACAGTGGTTCAACAAATGACTGTGCAGGTTTACATGGAGTGCACATGTACAACAAGGTGGGACAAGCGCAGGGCAAAAAACATGTAAAACACTGTGTGCAAAGTAATAATAACAGGACACAAAAATGGGATGCCAAGATTCACCGTTTCACATTTGTGCATCGGCATTTGCGTTAACAATGTGATGCATCGATTTTAATAAGTGTGCCTCAGGTACAAGTAGGCAGTACATATTATATTATATATAAATTATATATACACCATAACTACATTATGAACACTGATCAGGCATAACATAATGATCACCTGCTCAATATTGTGTTGGTCCCCTTTTGCTGCCAAAACAGTTCTGACCCATCGAGCATCAACAGCATGAACTTCTTCAGCAATTTTGAGCTACAGGAGCTCGTCTGTTGGATTGGACTACATGGCCAGCCTTTGCTCCCCACATGCATTAATAAGCTCTGGCCGCCCATGACCCTGTCCCCAGTTCACCACTGTTCCTTCCTTGGAGCAGTTTTTATAGATACTGACCACTGCAGATGGAAAAGATCCCACAAGAGCTGCAGTTTTGGAGATGCTTTGACCCAGTCATCTAGTCATCACAATTTGCCCATTTTTCCTGCTTCTACCACATCAAATTTGAGGACAAAATGTTTACTTGCTGCCTAATAATATCCCACCCACTAACAGGTGCCATGATGAAGAGATAAAAAATTTTATTCACTCACCAGTAACTAAGTTATAATGTCATATTGTTAGGTCTGGTCAGTGAATGTATTAATATTTTTTTCATTGCATTAAATTCCAATTGTGTTATAAGTGTATATAAGGTTGAATTGTATCGCATCGGTAGCAAAAAACATGGACAGACAAAGTACTTGGTCAGTAAGAGCCAAGGTGGTCTTTCCTGCCAACATGTTGTTCGAAGCCTAATAATATCCCACCCACTAACAGGTGCCATGATGAAGAGATAAAAAATTTATTCACTCACCAGTAACTAAGTTATAATGTCATATTGTTAGGTCTGGTCAGTGAATGTATTAATATTTTTTTCATTGCATTAAATTCCAATTGTGTTATAAGTGTATATAAGGTTGAATTGTATCGCATCGGTAGCAAAAAACATGGACAGACAAAGTACTTGGTCAGTAAGAGCCAAGGTGGTCTTTCCTGCCAACATGTTGTTCGAAACATATGTAAAAACGTGTGTAAACGTATGTAAAAATTGCCCAGTGCTCATGAGAGCAGGGCATCACCATCGCAAGCAAGTGGTGTGGCTTTGTACTCAGTGAAGGCCTGAATGCCTTGCAAAATATGTTGTATGTCCTTGGTGTTTAGAAAGTGACTGGATTTTTTCTGCATAGTTGCACTTCGAATCTCTGATAGTCCCTGACAGACTGACCCTTGCTGTTCGGAGGGTCGCCTTGCAGTGGTGTATGAAGTGCAACATTTCTTTTGAGTAAAAGTACAAAACCTTTGCTTTAGTATGACTCCAATAAAGGTTATAGTACGCCTTATAAATTTCTACTTGAGTATAAATAGAGATGTTATTGCTCCAAAATATACAGGTAGTCCCCATGCTATGATTGTTAGACTTAGAATTTTTTTGATTATCATAATAATAGCTATACAAAACTCTTGTAAAAGTATTGTAATTTTTGTTTGGCAGGCAAGTGTATAGCATTTATGTGGTACAATATGTTAGGATGCTGCCAGAATGTACGTATTGTGAGATGCCTTACTCTCACCAGCGGTCGACAGAGTTTAGTGTTGATAATAGTGCACAATTTATTTCCTGTGTTTTGCTGTTTCATAGCCCAGTTTAAGCTCTAGTCTCTTTAATTTTTATCGCCATAGCCGGGCACAAACAGAGCATGTTTAGCGCCGCCATCGACTAGCAAACCGGCGCTCGACCATGAGCCGGCTGCCACATACATATACACTGTAAAGTTTACATTTCTTAGTTTCTCAGTTTTGTTTAATTATTAACAAAATACAGTATACTACCCCATACTAATCACTATTCTTTAAGACACTTGGCAAGGCTAGACCTGTCGACTTCAAGATACGATGGGATCATCAGAATGCATCTCCATCGTAAATTGGGAAATAGCTTTACTTAAGTATTACCAGTACCAGAGTACTTTGTGGATTATAATGTAAGCATTTTTGCAATTCAATGTTCCATTCTCTACTTTTGTAACAGCACACAGTGAGAGTACCAATACTCCAACATTCACTTCAAAGTAGATCAATTTGATTCAACATCACTGTCATAACAGTGTACAGGCACAAAGCTAATAAAATGCGGTGATTTTGCTACACAGCTTGTCAGGAAGCCAGGGTTAGAGCACAGGGCCAGCCATGTTACAGTTTCCCCGGAGCAGACAGGGTTAAGTGTCTTGCTCCATGGCCCAACAGTGAAAAGCTTGGGGGTGCTGGGGCTTGAACTCCTAACCTTTGATCTTTTTTTATTTATTTTTAATGTTGTGTAGGAAAAAGTAAGATATTCTGCAATAAAATGTAGTAAAGGAAAAAAAGATTTCCCAAATAAAAATGTTCATTATTATAAATATACTGATAAAAACTGATTAAAATATGTACTTACTTACAGTAGCAATAGTAAAATATATACTGATAATGCAGTATATATCACTGCTGCCATATCATCAGAGTTGATATTCAATAATCATCTATGGTTTGGGTTTGCACATGCTTTGATGGTCTTGAATGAAGTCGTGAACTTATCCATGCACTTCATGATGCACTTTATATATGGTCTTGAGAACAACATTCAAGTATATACGAGCAACAGAGAAATGACAAGAAGAGAAAACCGAATTACCTTGACTTGACATTTATTTTTGCACTGTTTACTTTGAATTTGTGTTTGTATTTTACCTATCAATATCTTATAATTTTTAAGTAAAAGAATCTTACAGTATATTCATTGATTTAGTTAAGTTAAACGCACTTAACTGTATGACTGACTGAACAAAAAAAAGTTGAATTTTTATTAAATAAATCCAAGCAGCAACTATTAACTGTGTAGAAGAAAAAACAGATTGTTTTTTGCACAATAACTGGCACACCACCAGCAGCACTGATGGTAAACAACATGCTTTCTGAAGTTGTTTATTGGATTCTAATATCCTGTGGCATATTTTTAGTTCTCTCATCCATATTGGAGTAGTTTTTTACTGAGAAACTTTGGGTAAATAAGAATGGGCTTCATGTTCATGTAAAACTTTTTGTGATTGTGAGAGTGCCAAGCTGTGGAGGCCTCAACGTTTTTTTTTTACTTTGTACTTCTTTATGCTTAGCTGTCGAGAGGGATTTCAGATTTCAAGGTGAATTTAATGTACATTTCTGAGCGCTTTTTCATAAGTCTGCCATTTAACGGGTTCAAATAGTATTTTTTTGAAGGACAAGTTCAGTGTTTAAACAGATGAAGTCTTCACTCTGAGGATTATCGTCTTACTGTAACCTTGAGAATTATTGGCGCCATTTATGAGTAAAAATTAATATATAAATCCCTTCTTATTGCATGCTCATGTAATTAGGATTGGGCAAATGTTCAACTTATGAACATTAAATATTTGGGAAAGCATATATGTTCAAAGAAATAATAAAAAAAAAATAGATTTTTTTACTTTTATTTTAAGTGCTATTAATTTTTGTTCATGTCTTTGTTATATATAATATATTACCTCTTGAAATCCATGACTACTAGTGCTAAATTGAAATATAATAACACATAAAGTGCTTTAAAACTTATGCTGCCCAGCTGGACTCAAAAGAAAATGCTTTGTGTTGATTAAACTCAGGATATTGCTGTGTGCATCCACAAGTGACCCCCCCCACACACACACAAACACATTTAAGATAGCCCCAGCTGTGCTCCGTCTTTCTCTCAGAGTCGTAATGAAGTTGCAGCTATAGTGAGAGGAATATGTGAGCTGATAGGATTTGATTCTTTGCATGTCTCTTTTGCTAGACCATCATCTATCAGCATAAATGTGTGAGACAGCCTGGGCTGGTAAGAGGTTACTCTCCTTGTCAATGCAAAGTGGATTTCTGTCCACCTGGCCGACCTATGCAGAAAGCAATTTGGTCTTCATGCATTTGCAGTGAAACAATGCATCTGAGCTACAAATGGCCAAAATATAGTTCATCTCAAAAATCTTATACTCTCTCCCTCTTTCTCTTGAAATTGCTACCAATTTAAATAAGTACTTGATCTATGATTTTTTTTGTTATTGGTATGTGTCTTTCTTCATATTCGGGTTCCAATTATTTTATGTATTATTGATAAGGCAATTAAAACATTACCATTGTTTATTAACTATTTACATACACCGATTAGGCATAACATTATGGCCACCTGCCTGACTGTGTTTGTCCCTCTATTGCTACCCAAACAGTTCTGACCCGTCAAACATTAACAGCATTACCTTCTTCAGCAATTTGAGCCACAGGAGCTTGTCTGTTTGTGGGGACCTCATGGGACAGCCTTCGCTCCTCACATGCATCAATGAGCCATGGCTGCCAATGTCACCAGTTTACTACTGTTCCTTTTTTGGGCAACTTATGATAGATACTGACCACTGCAGACCAGGAACACTGCACAAGAGCTGCAGTTTTGGAGATGATCTAAACCAGTCGTCTAGACATCACAATTTGGTCCTTGTCAAACTCACTCAAATTCCTTATGCTTGCCCATTTGCTGCCTGAGGTATTTCACCTAGTAACAGGTGTCATGATGAAAAGATAATCAGTGTTTATCACTTTGTGATGTTATAAAGCCATAATGTTATGCCTGGTTGGTGTATATTTTTCTTAGTTTAGTTTACTAGGTAGCTGCAGCATGGTGGCTGGAGCAGAGTCCAAATCCACTGGAAGCCAATTACAGAAACCAGCTGTGTTTATTGGCCATTTAAAGGACACAATGCCTGCCTCAGACATTCCCGATTTTTAACTGCACAGCATTCCCTGATGTGCCCTTTACACTCCCAATGGCACTATTTAGACCAGGCAGCAGCCTCAGTCCAACTGTTTATGTCACTAAAGAAATTCGAAAAACACACTTGCCCATAGGGTGATGGAACAAAATGACAATAGCCTATAGGCAGAGCTGTACACTTAGCTCTTACCATAACATTTCACTATACAGTGTCTTTACCATTTTGGTAATACTTATGATTCGAGCCACTTCAGGGAATCCTCTTGGTGTCACTGTGAACATTCTTCTACAAGGTTCCGCAAGGTCAGCATCAGCCCACCCAGTCATGACCTTTGAAAAGCTAGCAGTAATTTTAAGGATTGCAGGTTCCTCTCATCATTATGGTATACTGTACATTATCCAGGCGATTCTCAACCCTGGATTTTGCATGGTTCATCTATCTAAAGTTTGAACCCCAGTTATGCTATGCTGTTGGCCCTGGAGCAAAGCCCATAGTCTGCATTTGCTTTGGGCAAATTAAAATGACTTCATTTGTCATATTTACATTACAACAGAGTGAAAAACTTTCTTTGCACATCCCAGCTTGTTTGGAAGTATGGGGAACATGAGCGCAATGTCAGGAGCCCCTGGAGCAGATCGGGTTAAAGTGCTTGCACAAGGGCACAACAAAAAGGTTAGCTCAAAATAAGTGTCAAAAGCAACTTGCAACAGAGATAGAATACAACTAGCATTTGGGGATTAAGTTCCTTTATCAAGAAAGAGGGCTATGAGAGCGTTGTGGTGTGTGGATTTGAACTCACAACATCATCAGGTTTACTATATCCCTTATTGATCTAATTGTGATTTTATAAACACCAGATCAATAAGGTTTCTTTTTCCTTCTGGTGGTTTTCTTTTAAAAAGTTTCTTTAGAACCATGAATCACCCAAGAACAACTTATATGATGAGTATAAGAGAAGTTGGCTGTATTTGTTGGAAATGTAAAAATAAAAATTGGCACTTGAATTACATTGTCGGACTCTCTGAATGCATGCGTATGCAGTTCTTATCATCGTTGGGACTTATCTGGCATTCACAGAACCACATATGCAACTAGGGCCATTTCCTGTTCAGCGGGCTACACTTGTTTCCTTTACATTTGCTTCTTTAACTGAATCCCCTCTGCTGGGAATCTCATCATTCAAAACAAATTTTGAACAGTATTTCCCCTGATGCTGCATAAGTGTATGGTTATGCAAGATCAATTCCCATCTATTAACCTAAATTAACCTGTAGCAACTTTTGAAAAGATTGTTCCCTTAAGATTTCTCATTCACTCTCTAAGAGGTCCGTGTAGAGAAGTCAAGGTTTGATGAGTTTCACTGGTTAGATGAGATTGCACCAGTGAGTATTTCAGATAACATAGGGACCTGCTGAACTCCAGGGTTTAGCTTGGCTTCTATTATTTTAATTGTTATGTCAAGCAAAACTTTTTTTTTCCTTTCACCCAAAAAGCTTAATGCTACAATCAGCACTTTAATCACTAGCGGCAAAAACAATGTGATACTACGTAATAGACCTCTATTTATATAATCTAACCATCTTGAAACACATCTGGAAAGCCTACCCTAAATTTAGATTGTGATTGCAATTGTGATTGCAATTTATTTAAACATAAAAAGATTCTGTTGCTTAACCCTCCTCTAAATAAACCTCCTGAAACCAAGAATTCAGAGACAGTGCATAAAAATGTCATTTATTTAGTGTATTAACAAACCCATGTTCTGTACATTTTTATCGACATTACCTCAGTAATATTTCACAAATAATATGTTTATAAATATAAAAGCACATAGAACATGTAGTTAGGACATATGCCATTTTTTTTTTAACAAAATTATTCGTATTGTCATAATGCATTTGTACAAATAACTGAGAAATAGTTCTACCATCAAATTCAACTTCTGCTGAAGCAGATACAGTTATATGCGAGTGTTACAGGATTGACAGATAGTGCTGTACACATGAAAAGGGCTAGAGTCCCCCCCGAAGGATGGTCTGATTACACTGATTTACATGGGTACTGTTTTGTTATGCACATGATTAATGAAAAAAAAACAGTACTTCGAAACAAAGACACAATTTCAATGACTTACATTTAATCTACTGATAATAATCAGTGGTATAAAAATGAAATTGTACTTGTATACTGTAAACCGTAAAAGTGGATTGAAAATGAATAGGCAATGTGTGGACTCCGTTTGTCCACTGAAAGTCATAGGTAATGTTCCTTAAAAAAATTATAATAATTAATGAGCGGAATTCTTCAACGTGTAATCTGGTTTATGCTTTAGTGTTAGAAATTGAGTGGACTGTCTGATTAGCTACATAGTTTAGTGGTTTCGTACTCCATTGAGTTGGGCTGCTTGGCACTAAAGGCCTGTAAAGCAGACTGAATTCGGACCACGTCATTAGTAGAGAGTTTGAGGCGATGGCGAAGTAAGCAGGAGAACAGGTCCAGGGGCTGTTGGCCCGGTGGAGACAGTCTGTTAACTCGGTCTCGTATCTCTAGCAGCTGCAGCAGTGCTGAATCCCGGGATCCTTGTGTGTATGGATAGTCCAGCTGCAGGATCAAGTCCTGGATTGCTTCAGGATCAAAATGCATGCTGTACCCAAACAGCTGCATGTTGTTGATTTTCATGTAACCCAGATTCCGTGAGGAGTCCATGTATTCCAGTGGCTCATAATAGACTGTTCCGTTCGCTTGCGCCGGGGCTGTTTTGACGCGACTCCTCAGGTATATGTGGACGGTCTCAAAAAACGTCTTCCACTTGTTCCCCAAAGTGAGCGTCCAGTTATAACAGTCAAGAGGAATATCTAACCTGGTCCTCTCCCAGTCAGGGTAATTGTTCTGGTCTATGGGCATGATCCAGCTCTCTGAGTGACTCCCTCCAAATGGGTTGATGTAAATAGACAACACAGGTTCCAAGGTGCTGTTCTTAGTAAGGCAGATCTGGAGGGAAATCCCCAAAAGCATGTGCACATGACTGGATTTAAACTTGTTGCTTTTCAGCGTCAGAAGCATCCTCTTCCTCCACGAAGGGTCAAACCAGTTGTTGAGCCTCACGTCGTTGCTAATGAACATGGCATGGATGCTGATTCGGCTGTCTCGCTTCTGGAGGAGATAGCGCAACTCTAGGTCTTGGAGATCGGTCTCAAATCCGATGTAATTATCTGTGGAGTCAGGGATGATGTTTCGGCACAGTCCTTGACTCAGGGTATAACCTGGGTTACAGCTGGCACACCTGGATCGGTTCTCATAGGAGCAGGAAGAACAAAGAGGCCCCTCACCCACCATGCACGGGATGATACCTTGGCAGGATGGGGTCTCATGCTGACACGAACAGGCCCTTCTTTCTTCCATATATGTACCTAGCTGATTGTTTTCGCTGCAGTACATAAGGGACAGGATGTAGTTCAGCCAATAGTTGTAAGATCTGTTGGAAGAAAAAAAAAAATGTTTTTAAAGTGACATATTTCATACAAAACCACTGAATTGATGAGACACATGAATATCTGTATAACTGTCCTTTTGAATAAAAGTAATCATAAATATTCGTCATCAAATGTGCTAACCGGATTTGATCAACAGACCATATTTTATGCTGTAATACAAATAACAGGCGATCATCCCCTCCTACGCCACAACACACCCATCAACCCAGTTTCTCTTTTCTCCAACCAAACATGAAAGGAGACTGTGGTATGTGGACAGTGCTCTAATGGGAAAGCTTCTAGTTGTTCAGGGCATTGAACAGGAAAATCAGAAATGGTGGTCAGTGTGCTCACAGCACATATATTGCTGACTTGTTCTCTTTTGTAAATGCGCTACTGAATTGAAGACATAAATCATGTGCTTACCCTTTTTTGGAGTTCTATTATCTAGTGAACATACATACATATTATGCGTATATATTAAACTATGATATGACTATATCATATTTTTTGTGTTGTGCTGAAAAAAATCAAAATCTGCATTATAATAGAGGTGCATCCTATAGCATTGCATTGGAGCTGCTCTAAATGCATCTTTATTGTATTGTGTCATTTGCACTCCTAATATAAAACTTAGGGATGTAACGGTACACGTATTCATAGCGAAGATCTTCGATACTGGGATTGCAATCCTTTTTACGTCCAGAACATAGTTACAATCTGAGTTTCCCTCAGGGAATAAATTAAGTGACGGACCACAAGTTTGTTTAGTCTCTGCCTCACACTTTCAGTGCATTTTTTATTATTACTATTAAACTAGAAAACATACACAACAATGCCAGTGGTATAAAAAAAAGAAAGTAGAGTTAGCGCAGTGTTATTTTGGCTACTCACTCTGAAATTAGATTTGTTTTGCACATGCATAAAAATGCTAAAGAATCCATAGCGCTAGCTTTAGCCAGGAACTAAGAAGTGACTAGTGGCTAATGCTAGCACTATGGATTCTTTATGGGTTTTTTTTGTCCAGCTTCAATAATTTGTCTTAAAAGCTTAAAATCCTGTCAATTCCACATATCGTGGGAGTGAATGAATAAAGGATGGAAGGAATGAAGACATTTGTAAAAGTATGCTAAAATACGTAGAACAGTTAAGTAGATTATCTTTAGAAAATTTAATATTTAAATGTGAACCACACACACACACTAGCATACACATCTCTGTGTTACACCCAAATCCAAACTACAAGCAATTTTATGTTTTGCATTTTGAGCGTACAATTGTACGGAACCATGACTTAAAAACTGACGTACGTAACAAACCGTGAATTTTGTGTACGTTTACACCCCAATATACCCCTAATAATATTTAATATAATATATATTTTATATTAATATTACAGCGAGATTAACACAGACTTAATTTTCACATCAAAAAATTCTCTGGTCATAAGTTAGGACTATTGGGTGAAGAAGACAGCCCAATTCACTGGTTTTGTAACTAGGAATTGTTTTCTCACACTGCTAGAACTTTATAAATGAAATCCCAGCTTGACCTACAATGCTCATCCGAAATCTATCAACAGTAGAACAGCATCGGAGCATGTAGGAGAACTGTGATTATGGTAGTGGCAATTGCAAAAAGCACACAAAATGTAAGAATTTTGTCACAGAAAAGAGTATGTTTCTTTAATGTGGCAACCTATACCTGTATATGGACTATTATAATGGGGTAAAAAAAGGGGCCAGGTAATAAAGGATGAAGTACAGTTTCCAGTTACCATTATTGCAACAGGATGTTATTTCATGCCTCTAATTTTCAAAAGGTAATTTTTCAAGCTTAATGTAATGAAAGAAAAAAAAAAACCCACAACTGGATTATTTATAAATAATTTTCATAGATCTATTGTTCTGTGGTTTTTACCCAAGGTTAATAATAGTCCAGTTTTCAGAATTTAAATGGTTGCGATTCTAAAAACAGCATTCAGCAAATGTGATTTGATCTTTTTTTTAAAAATTAAAAAAAAAAAAAAAAAAAAATCATTATTCAGTTATACAGATTGGGCTAAATTGTGCTCTTAGTTAAGCATTATTTAATCAGGGTTAATAAATTATTTGGAGATTATATTAATTAATTGTGAAAGTTAGAAATTTGGAGCTGTCTGTAGGTCAATGTAAGAACAAGCAGTTTTTCAAGGTTTTCTTGGAGAAATCTAATCAGAAAGTCCCATATCCACTGTTAGGGCAATACATCTAAATATGCCTAAGAAGAAGATTTGCAGAAAATTGTAGCATTTTTGGGTTATATACAAATTTCCAATGGGAATGCACCTGCAAACCGAGCTATTTTTAGAAGACATGGCAGTATTCCTTTCATCAAACATAGGTGGAAGTTACTGGAACATCCTAGACACTACTGGAACCTGGACAGAATAAACTTTTTTGCAAGTTTAGTTTAAAAAGTAAAATATTTATGCACAAACAATCGAATCATTATTGAGATGTATAGTGAGGGATTCTTGATGTTTTGGATTTTTGTTGGATTTTTTTCCCAAAAGCACTAGGAAACTTCTTACATGAAAACTTTTCATTACAATCTGCCTGTTTTTTTACTTTGAAAAAAAGAGCACTACTGCTTGGTTGTGTGCATTTTATTAGGGCTGGACAATATGAGAAAAAAAAATATAATATAGTATCATGATTCTTGGGGAGATTTCTATAATATACAGTGCTCATCATTATGTATTCTAGCTAGCAACCCCCCCCCCC
>MU558303.1:2511727-2530585 GCA_024362625.1 Silurus asotus | reverse complement strand
CTTTATTTATATTAAATACAAAATAGATTTATTTAGGCAATGATTGAGGTTTTATAAAATGACACTGAATTAACTACATCCATTAAATATCATTTCATTTGTAATTTTACAATTATACAAAAAATGCATCACTATATTTTAAAATACATCAATGATGTATGTTTTTAAAAGTGTACTATGAAATCATTCATCATAATATCAATATAACATTGATATATCGCCCAGCCCTATATCTCATGTTTAAGGCCACAATCATGTTATTCTCTTTAAATGCTACACATGCTTTTTCTACAAATACAGATCTAGAACCTACTAATGGAATCTATTCTGGTCAAGAGGTCTGACTATGGCCCAGTTTAACAACCCTGAAAGTGAGTTTGGTGTATGACTGGAACACCAAATCTTATCTTTCATTATGTGCTTTTCATAGTACTAGGAGATTTTAACAATCTGGTTGTTACAACCAGATTACAACTGGTCATGATTGGACTTTCCAGTAAGACAATTATTCTAAACATGCATCCAAAACCACCAAGTCCTGCAGATTTAACTCTTTGACATGGCCATCAAAGTCTCCTGACCCCCCATATATAGCTCCTATATCGTTTATCACCACCATATACAACATTACTTTCTTCATTCTCAGACGGTTGGACTTACAGCACAGTAAAAATTCTGCATTTCTCAAAGATACTTAGAAAGCTGGGGTCAGAGTACAGGGTCAATCATGATACAGCATCCCTGAAGCACAGAGGGAAGAAAGGGCCCAAAAATGGCAGTAGCAGGGCTTGAACTTTAACCACTGAGCTTTACCACCTCCCATTAATTAACTTTATTTAATTATGAATTAAATTAATTATTGACCTGACTGTATGGCAGGATTTCAATCTAGACATCATTCAACAATCAGAGAGGGCCATTCAGTCCACTTCTTATTTTTGTTCAAACTTTAATAACTCCACTGAGATTGCTTTGGCAATCCTGCCTTATAAATCTGTCCAAATAAATTCTGTCCATATGCTGTTTTTCTGATGGCCCAGCTTTTAAATCAGGAAATCACAAAACACTGTGCAAAAATGCTTGAAATGCCCATGATGTGTATATATGCCAAGATGTCTTCAGCACAACTTATATAACATGTCTTCAAAAACCATGGATGCTCTATACACTGGTTTAACTATAGCAAAGCAGAGGGAATTCTGGGAAGAGTGTTTTGTTTGAGTCAGCCATTTCAGTCAGCTGCTTAGAATGCATTGAATGAAGCCTGGAATCTGTAATCAACACGAGTTACGTGATCTGCCAAATAATGAGATATTAACTGAAGAGAATATGGTCTGTGCTCACTCAAATTTATAAACACGCATTTGAATAGATAATACTGGACTTCTTAAAAAAAAAAAAAAGGAGATTCTATTATTTAATTAAAGTATTGAATGTTTAGTGTCAAGTCCTTAAAAAACATTCATTTCTAATCTAAATATGATTTTTTTTAAAGAAAACTTTTATTTGATTTTGCATTGAACAAAGGCACTGAATAACAAAACAAATTAACGTTAGAGTCACTGAATCTTTTTTATTTTTATTTTTTCAGATGAACGTATACACACCAAATCTTAACATTTAGTTGTATTTACTGAACACATTCAGATTTTGCTTTTGTAATAGTATGCATTTTTTAAAGAAGGTTTGTAGCATGGATGGGGATTTCTGCACATTCAGCCACAAGAGCATTAATGTGGATAAATAAGGTAAGTTAGAATGCTAACTTTCATCCAAAAAGATGTTCAGTGGGGTTGAGGGCAGGGTTTTGTGCAAACTATATAAGTTCTTTAACTCTAGCCTCAGTGAATCATGGTTTTATGGAGCTCACTTTGCACACAAAGGTATTTTTATGCTGGAACATGTTGGAACCTCTTGGCTCCAGTAAATACATTTATAATGCTACAGCATACGTTATTATATACAGACTCACGGCTGGGACTAAAAGTGTAATTGCATTTAAAAAAGTGTGTCTAAGGATGGATTTATTTTGTTTAAACTCAGTTGGTGCATAAACGTAAACGATGTGTTGAATCTATTTATAAAAGGTGTTCATCGGATACAAGTTTGCATTTGTATCGCAATGCACCTTTTTTAACATCATTTTATTGGTAAAAACTTAACTCTTTAAATAGAATTATTAATAAATGTGCAAAACTTTTATTATTAATAAAGTGACCGATATTGTGTGACCAATATTTTATGGTTTATTCTCACTAAACTGTACCACTGCTTTTACAGTACAGTACATTCACATGGAATATAAATTAACATGGCATAGGTAGAGCTGTCTCTTTTTGGAGACTTAACAGGAAAGAAACATCTGGTTTTATTTCATTATTTTTATTTTTTTGCCTGTATGTAAAATGGCCATGTGTAAGAAGTCAGAAAGCCCTTAAATAAACGTATGATTTGCTGTCTGTCTGAGCCAAGAATATAAAAGCAAACTATTTACACCATATTGAGTTGCGCAGCATCATATTTTTTCCATTACATCGTGCTGCATTAAATAGCATTGTGCTCGCACTGCATCGTAACAGGGGTGAATCGTATCGCATTAAATGCGTTGCTGCTTTAGTTATATCCCTAAAACACTCTTTTACAATTAAAACCAATTCTATTCCTTTTTGTTAACCATCTCCTTCAATTCAAAGCATTGCATCAAATTATTTCAAACGAATTGATAATCCATGTTTCTTTCCTTACACTTTTACACACTCCCACTACATCACTCTTTAGATGTGAGATAAAACCTACTCATCCAGTTACACTAGGAATTATTACTGAAATCCTCTATAATTTGAGTGAGACTGGGATAGGAGCCAAGATACCAGCTCTAACATGATTGTTCTTTCCATACCTGACCTTGGATATGACCCGGACAAAGTGCTTAAATGCATTACCTAATTAATATGTTCAAAGGACTGACCTCCCGTGACCCTGTATCACATCTGCTGTGAATCTTTGCAAAGACGAGAACAAAGTTATGTTTTTCTTTGCCTCGTAGCTCAAAGATTTGAATTTTCCACTTTAAATCAGTCTTTAGTTTATTCTTTTGCACACAAGAGACATGAGCAGATTCAGAGGGCAGTAAAAATAAGCAGGGTTTGAGCACACTCGCTCCTTTTCCGTTACAATAATATATTTATTTCCCCGAGTACAAACAGTGCAAGATAATTACAAAGCCTTGTCATGCAGGACTCATGCGGCATAAATTCATTTCTCTGACATTTCTTACCTCTCTTTGGGCACGGATATTTTGGGCTGAGTTCGACACCTCTTGCTGAGAGCGAAAAGCTTGCTGACAATCCGCTGTGCTTTGCCAAGGAGCTGTCGAGTGTTAGTCTCCAGCAGCTGAAAGCGCTGGTGTACAGCCGGGTCCATTTTCCAAAAGTACTTTATAGCAGATGTGTTGAGAGCGTAGAATGTTGGTAATCTTCGCACAAAATTCTGGAACTCTTCTAGAAACCAGACAAGTGAAAAAGGATGAGTGGATTGAAGGATTTCCACATGTTAGAAGAATGGAATCAATTTCATTCCAATGCTCATGTTTGCCAGTTATTTGCAGATCTATTCACAGACCATTTCTGCTTGGGAATCGGTCAAAAGATTTATATTTATTTACAAATGAAGCTTGATCTAATCATATATGCTCTAATTTGCATACAAAACAAACACATTTCTGTATGGTGGAAGAATAAAAATATAGCTTTTTTGTATTTCGATACATTCAAAAAATATATATAATTTATTTATTATTTCACTATCAATATGCTAGATGTTAATTTTTGTTTTCGTATAAAATCTAACAACAAGAATCAACATTTTGTGGCATTTCTCTGTGATAAGCTTAATATTACAGCCGAAAATAAATTAAATGAATTTTGAAACCTGCTGAAAATGGTGTAAAAAAAAAGTGTATTCTAGTAAATGTAGTATATAGTAAGTTTCTTTCGGCTTCTCCCATTAGGGGTCGCCACAGCGGATCCTCCGCACGTTTGATTTGGCACATGTTTTTACGCTGGATGCCCTTCCTAACGCAACCCTCCCCAATTTATCCGGGCTTGGGACCGGCACTGAGAGTGGCTGGGGATGGTCCCCTGACCCGGGAATCGAACCCGGGTCGCAGCGGTGGGAGCGCTGCGTCTTAACCACTAGACCACCAGGGGAGTAGTAAATGTAGTATATAAGGTTTACAATTTTAATAGATATTTTAATGGATAAATTGATAAATGCACTATATGGAGAAAAGTATTAAGACACTTGATTTTTTTGGCCATATGTAGTTGGAAGTAATAGCATAAACATTTTTCCTTTACTTGAACTAGAAGCCCAAAACCTATTCCAGCATGACAGTGCATCTGTAGAGAAAGTGAGCTATGATATGATTTACATGGGTTGGAGTGAAAAATCTTGAGTGGCCTGCTATAGAGCTCTGACATCAACTTACTGAACTACAATTAGAATGCTGACTGCACCCCAGGCCTCCTTAACCTACTGCACATCAACCAGACTTTTGTGTTGAGGCTGAATAAGCACAAATCCTCTAAAGCACACTCCAAAATTTAGTGGAGCATCTTCCCAAAAGATTGGAGGTTATATAATAAATGGAGACTAAATGTGGAATAGATATTCGAAAAAGCACATAGAACCTTATGGTCAGGTGTCCATAAACTTTTGCCCAAATGGTTTATATATATTAGGAAGTTTATTTTGACGGGGCGTGAAGTGGGTGGGGTTTAAATTGTTACATTTCATATTTTTTTAGAATTGAGTGGTAAAAAACAGTGAAATAAAAAGGAGTAAAATTTAATAATTGTCTAAGCAAGTAAGAGAACCTTTTCTCTGGCAAATAAACATAAGGGCATTGTTAATAAAACTGCCCAGTACTGTCATCTCTAGATATCATCTAATTGTCCTTGAGCGAAAAAACACTCAACCGTAATACGATGACAAGATGTACGAGTAAACACATCTCGGGTGATGGGAATTTATTTCCATTGGCAGCAAGTACCAAAATCAATAACTGCATCATATAAACTCTCTAGATAATGCTAGATAATACCTAAGAAGAAATGTGTTCAGTATCTTTAATTAATATCAAAGATGCTCATAAAAACTTAACCATTACCCACTGGTATCTAATAGATTTTTTCAGCCATATCAGATAATTGAAATTTTTTAATTTTCACACTTTGGTAAAGTTAATCATGTGTAAATAGAACGGACAAGATGCACTCATTTTACAAATTTTAGCTAAATATATATAAAGACAGAGAATGTAGTCTCAGCAAAGGAGAAAGAAGTGACAGGTAAATCACTGGCTTATGCTGGGTGATTATTGCTTCTCTGTTAACTTCACAGTCATTAGGCTGAAGATTTTACAGCCTGTACCAGTAGCTACAGAAAGTGGAGCTCCAATGACTAAACCCACTTGTAGCCAGTTCTGGCCCCATGCCCAGTGCAGGGAAATCGATCCAGGCCGTGTTTAAAATCCTGTCTTACAGCAATGATAATCAATCGCTGGAAACACTTATCCCTATTTTTCCGGTTATCACAAATACAACAAGGTGACCCTTTTTATTTAAATATAGTAACAGAATCGAATAGTGCAAACAAATAAACTTAATTCTTCAATGCACTCAGACCCAGTGGTTAAAAAAATTGCTTTAAAAAAAGACCAAAAAGGGATGATTGAATGTATTTTGAATGATGATCATATGTGCTATAAGCATTCATCCGATATAAACAACCAAATGACTGAGATTTCTTCTACAACCTCGATTCCAAAAAATTTACACACTGTGTAAACTGTGTTTCCATTTGCTGAAGTTTTTGGGAGTGGAATGTTGTCCCTGTGTGTCTGATACAGGGTTTTTGGTTGCTTAACAGTTCTGGGTGTCCTTTGTTGTATTTTTCTTGTTGCTTGTGCACAGAGAATCTCTAGATTCTTTGAAACTTTTAATGATATGATGTACTGTATATAATGAGATATTCAACTGGTTTGCAATTTTATGATGAGGAACATTATTCTGAAATTGTTTGAAGACAGTCTTTTACACATGAAGCTTTGCTCATCTTTACTTTTTAGAGGCTCTGCCTCTCTAAGATACACTATTTATACCCAATCACCTTACTGGCTTGTTGACAATTAAACTAATTAGTTGCAAAATGTTTCTCCAACGGTTTAATTTTAATAACACTTCCATTTAATGTTGACAGCTCAAAATTTGATGAGAAGTTGAGGAGAAACATGCTGTGAACCCAGACCCCAGTGCTAAATTTCATAGCATTGACTCTACTGTCTATACAAAGGTGTTTGCTAGTTCACCCACAATACTTACGTTAATTGACATAAAAAAAAAATTAAAAAAAAATTATTTACTTTATCTGTTTGCTCTTATTCTTGCTCATTTGTGAGCAGTGGCAAAACAACTGAGAATAACCACATCGACTTGCAAACAATTATTAGTTTAATCTTTACACTTGCCTGATTCCTCAAACTCATGGTTGGATTGAGCCCAGGACTCTCTGATGTGCCTCAGGCTGTCCTGCATGGCCTCCAGGTTCTCAGTGGGGCAGTTGCACTGGGGGAAATCCACAGTGCACTCACACCAGCAGTCATTGTCCTTGCACCTAAATTGGCCCTCGGAGTGACAGCTGATGTAGCTTAGGGCTGCTTGGACAAACCGGGTCTTTAGGTACCGAGGCAGAATAGCCTGAAGCCCTGAGGGAAGGACATAAGCACCCTTCATTAAGGACCACAATCACAGGCTACATGCCACATACATTCAAGAGAGCGACTAAACAGGTAAACAAATGTCAGCCAATTTAGAGCACGGGATCTTGAATCAGTACTCAGGGCCCTTTACATTTCACATAAATGTGAAAATGCTGTTTCTAGGAGGGGAATCTATTAGGGTTAAGAACAAACCTTTACAAAATAATCGTACACAATATGTCCAAATTAATCGATATGTATAATAAAACCTATAATTCAAAGATTTCATTTACATTCCAAAGCAATTTGATGAAACACCCCTTTTCCTTCAAATCAGACAAGTGACTGTGAGTGACAGTTTGTTAATGAAGTGTTGCCAATCCATACCTTGTAAATAAATCTTGTTCTCCGGACTCTGAACCAGAACCGAACTGACAGAATCGAGGTTGTCATAGTTACTGCATCCTAGAGGGCCCGTCCTTGTTTCAGTAACCTGAAGAGAAAAAAGCAGTCATGCCAATGTTACACACACCTACAATATAAAGAACAAGTTTTTCTTTCATTGCATTGTATTTACTGTACATACAAGACTGTTGTGTAGAATTGAATAATAATAACAAGTTGTTGTGCTTCTATATATATGCATATAGTGAGACTGTCAGTGATTTGTCACATCCAACACTATACATGTTTTTAATTGTCTGGTCCTTGACTTTAATTGGAACACAAAATCAATGGTATAAAAACGAAGAAAAATTGAAATAAAGTAGATCAATAACTGAAGAATTTACAATGTAAGAAAATATAAATTTAATTAAATTCTGTAAAATTTAATTTACAATAAAAGTAGAAATAGTATATAGTGTATGCATACTGTATGTACACACATAAATACACACATTTAAATGTGTGTGTGTGTATTTGTGTATACAAAAAGCAGGTTTTGATAGTAGGATTGCTGCCTTATGCTGTAACACAAAGTCTCAGGTTCAGTCCTGAGCTCTATATGTGGAATTTTGAGTGTGGGTTTTCTTTAGACTGGAGGTGAATGAATGGATCAAGCGACCCAAAACAATAACCTTTTAATTATTTAACTTGTATTTAACTATCTAAACATATTAACATGGCAATGAATGTGGAACCGATGAACACACACAAAATAAAGCCTAAAAACAAAATATCAAATTCAAAATTCCATTTATTGTTCATATTTCCCTCCAGAATAGACTCTGCATTTTCAGTTCAGTAGGACTTTAACTCCTATAGTGTGTTAAATTAACATCCTAAAAGCCCAGAATGTTGTGTCCAATAGAGAAATCGCCAAGCAAGCACATTCTGAATTGGCAAAAAAAGTATGGAAATAGGATAAATAGCATCTTCTTAGTCAATGACATTACAATCACCCTTTACTCATCCACTTGTGCGAGAGACGCAAGACCATTTTGAGCAAACCGTCACCAGGCTTTCTTGAATTGATAAAGTCAAGTGAGCTTGAAATGCGAGTTGAAGTTCACTCGCGACCTAAAAACTGCTGCGCGTTGCAAAAAAAAAAAAAAAAAAGCGGCTTGCTGATGCCAGATAGGAAGCAAAGGTATGCCTGGAAATATACAAATGTACAGTATGCTTTGTATTTTAATGAACTATTTCAGCAGATCCATTATAGCATGGAGAGCTGGGATATCTGTAGAGAAATTGCTGGAAGGGAAGAAAAAGGAAACTACTGATGTAACACTATAAAAAGTAGATGAAGTCTCCTGCAAACACAGTGAAGAGTGAAATCCTCTCATCTTCACACATAGAGCCTGGAGAAAACAGCGAGCGTTAACGGAGCAGCCGCGAGTATGCGCCTATACATCATTCCACTATAGACTAAACAGGCGCTTGTTTCACTTTGACATCATTTGCCAGGCTCCTTGTCTCAAAATGTGGAGGTGGAAAATATTTGTTCATTTAGATATATATATTTTTTTTTTACAATGCAGCCTTGTAGAACCGGGGTCTTGATCTCAATCACTAACGAGCAAGCAGAACACAATCGGGGCAAGGAATAACAAGGAAAACGAGGCAAAGACTCAATCCTCTTAGTTAAACACTGAATAAAAAAGCACACAAAACATACAGATATATATTCTAAGTATAAGGATAAGCATACTGTGAATAAAAGTCCTGAGATGAACATAATCACAGCACCAGTTCTTGTCATGTTCCCAAAATATCGTGTGAGAGTCTCTACATGGTAGGAAGTTAAGCTGCAAATAGCACTAACCACAAAAAATGAGGGGAGGGAGGAGAAAAAAGCATGAGTGGAAGTTCAGAATCGTGCCGAGGCGCCGTCTCTGGCAGGTCCAGAGGGAAAGGGGGAGAAAAGGACATGCAGTTCAGCTTCTGCCTGCACTATTCATTGTATTGCTTCCTCTGAAATGCCACAGTGACATCCAAAGTCCATGGCTATATTCTGCAAACACAACATGCCACAAAGAATACATTGACTTTTTGATGGCTGCTTTGTTGTGTTTTAGTGGACATGTCCAGCATCTGGAATGTCTTTTGAAATGTACGTGCAATAACAGTGTTAGCTGTCAAAATTTTTTAGGGATTTTGCTGATGTAACATACAGTATGTAACTTAAAAATGTGCTTTTACAGAAACATAAGCACAGTAATGTGAACTGGCGTATGTAATTTTAGCACTTATTTATGCATTAAAGAGCATGTCATATATTTCAATCAAAATGATTGATGTTATGTAACATACACAAAAAAAAAGCTCCCAATAGCATTAGCATATCTCCTAGCTCCTGATAGTCACTTATCTAACGTAGCTAGAACCAATTTGTGTCCCTCCTCAAGGTAATGTCCTAAAGATGTCCACTGTATGGTAGAAAACATCTGGCTGTTACAAAACTCTGACACTGAAGACCTCATCCTTAAATGTAAAATAAACATCTACTTAAAGAAAATCGCACCATATCAATAGCGATACATTGTTTTTTCATCTGATATGATAACACTATTTGAAATCTGTGTTATTCACCTTAAATGATGATGTGTATTACCTTTTGCGTACCTTTTGGGTATTAACTCCTGCATTGGACGCTCCTGATGCCAAGTCAAATTCCTTGTGTGTGTAAGCATACTTGGTAATAAATCTATTTCTGATTCTGACTTTTGCTGCTATTTCTTCTCTCTTCTGAAGTATACAAATAAAACATCAGATTTTCATTTAAACTAAAGACTACTATATGTATATTTGATCTACTATATTATCGCTCTCTCATATATAAGTATATAAAGACATTGCACTAGGCTTGCTAATTAGCTTGAACAAATGGTCACTTACAACCAAGAGAATCTAGAGTATAGGCATCTGGAGTATAGGCATCTCTATATCTCAGGCCAGTGCAATTCGCCTCTCATATCCTACGGTACAATACATTTGCAAAAATGCAAAAAAAATGAAATGAAATAAATAAATGAAACCAGACGTTCTCTTATTGTTCTGTCTCCAGGAAGATGCAGCTCTACCTCTGCCATGTTGATCTATTCTATGTGACTCTCACGACACGCCTCGGTCTCTGTAGTGTTGTAATACGTCATATTCACGTAGCAGCACTGGTGCTGAGAGAACACACATGAGAAACTGTTTAGCAAGAAGAAATCAATCTACATATACATACTGGTCACAAATTAAATAATAAATGTTTAGCAGATCTACAAATAATTATAAATAAACATGTTTTTTGTTTTTGCAAATGTGTGCATATTTACATATGCAAATTTGTAAAAAATGCCAACTTGTATCCTACATGTATAGACAACAAATGTGGATAAAAAAAACAAAAAAGGCAGTGGTTGTTGTGAAAGGTGAAACCCAAATGCTAATCAGCCATAATCAGGTGTGAAAACAAGCTGTGCTGGTGGGATGTGTAGTCTCTTTCATTTTTTTTTACATTTACGGCATTTGGCAGACCCTCTTATCCAGTTTGACTTAGAACCGAGCATCAGAAAGTATTAAGGCCTTACTCTAGGGCCAAGCAATGACCGCATGGTGGTTTTGAGATTTGAACTTGTGCCACTGATGCTGGATCTGTGATAATCACAAATGCTGAGCTTATAAAACTAGGAGCTACTAACCATATAGACTGTATAAGACAGCAGAAAAAACATCACTTATAATCTTATACTCCAGTACTCGTGTTAGTTCTCACTCTCCAGTGTTCTGTATTGTTGAAAGATTTATGATCAAACTCTTGATGTCACCCAAATGAGAATGGGTTCCCCTTTTGAGTCTGGTTCCTCTCAAGGTTTCCTCCTCATAACATCTAAGGGAGTTTTTCCTTGCCACAGTCACCACGGCTGCTCATCAGGGATAAATCCACACCATTCACCTTCACTGTTGATTTGTGTAAAGCTGCTTTGAGACAATGTCTGTTGTGAAAAGCGCCATACAAATAAACCTGACTTGACTTGACTTGACACTGATCTACCACCTCCAATGTCTCTTGGTGCAGTCCTGACAATGGGAAATGTTTTATCACAGAAACCCTCAAAATACTTACATTAAACACATTGCTTTGTTTAATGAAAATGAACCAACTAATCAGAATCATGAATTCAGTTCAAAGTATAAGATGTTCAAGTCATTCAATACAATACGCTTTTATTTGTATTGCACATTTAACAATGGACATTGTCTCAAAGCAGCTTTACACAGAAAATCCGGAATAAAGAGTGAATATCATTAAACTTTCTTTCGGCTTCTCCCGTTAGAGGTCGCCACAGCGGATCATGCACATTACAATACGCTTTTATTTGTATTGCACATTTAACAATGGACATTGTCTCAAAGCAGCTTTACACAGAAAATCCGGAATAAAGAGTGAATATCATTAAACTTTCTTTCGGCTTCTCCCGTTAGAGGTCGCCACAGCGGATCATCCACATGTTTGATTTGGCACGCAACCCTCCCCATTTATCCGGGATTGGGACCGGCACTAAGAGTGGCTGGGGTTGGTTCCCTGACCGGGGATCAAACCCAGGCCGCAGCGGTTCGAGCGCCGCATCCTAACCACTAGACCACCAGGGACCCAAAGAATGAATTTCATTGTTCTTTATAACTGTAAGTTTTTTCCTAATGAGCAAGCAAGTGGCGACTATGGCAAGGAAAATCTCCCTGAGATGGCATAAGGGAAAAACATTGAGACGAACCAGACTCAAGAGGGAACCCATCCTCATCTGGGTTTTACCGAATATCTATTTAATAGAGTTAAACATGTGATCAGATGCGACCTGTAGTCCTGAGCCACTGTAGCGGATTGATTAACATGTGCAGTCGATTACACTGTTTTAATGATCCATAGCTGCAGCTTTATGGAAGGTAACAAAAAATCAGGATTGTACTGTAAATATGACTCTGCCCTGGTAGTTCACGTCCGATCGATAATACCCAGGACCCCTGGGAATCAATTGTTCTCATCCATGTGTGATAAAATACTGTGATGGGAAATCAGTAAATCCATGGCAGGCGCTCAATGCATGTGAAAGATACACAGGCTCAGAGATGGAGTGCAGAGGAATTGCTGAGTGGAGCGGTTTTTATTTGCACAACAATGAGAAAGGCAAGGAGACATAGGGTGTGTTTCTTTCATGCAGCACCAAGTCCCAACATCAAGCATTCCTTTTCTGGTGTTCAGTCAGAAGTGTTTAATGTACTGACACTCTTCTTCCTCCAAGCATAAAAGTTTTTTTTTTTTTTTTTTTTTAAAAAAAACACTCTTCCGGTCTCATTTTTCTTGCCATAATGTCTTACAATGTACTATTTAGCTACAGTAAAGTAGGTTTCGGTGACATTCACTAGAAAAGGGAAAAATGTAGTGTGTATCGTTCAATTTATATTCTTCTTCTTTGGGATTTATCGATGTTAAATGATGCCCTATGGCACCAAATTTGTGCATACCGTAATTTTCGGACTATAAAGCGTGCCGCACTTATATAAGCCGCACCCACTGAATTTTTTTTTTTTTACATAAATAAGCCGCACCTGTCTATAAGCCGTCTATAAGTCTACACTAATGTACTTTACACAAGCTTTAACCAAACACACGCTACACACGGTGTAACGGGTGAAATATGTTGCACTTCCTTTAGGAGCATAGCAGTATTTTGGGAATAGCACACTATTACTGCATGTGTGGAGACTGAGGAATATGTCCTTATTACTTTCTGATGCTGATTGCTAAGTTTCTTTGACTAACCCATAACGCTGTTGCCAAGAAAAATAAAACAGCACAAGTTTTGGAAACCTGTCTGTGCTTATATAATTTCTGTTGCAACTCGAATTAGCGAGCTCTCCCATGACCCAGACTCAACGCGTTACAACGGCTTGTATCTAACCAGTAGCCGACCAAGTAAGTCATTTTTTACTGTCTTACTTCTTCCTTTCATAACCATTTCTCTCAGAAGTTTATCTTTTAGCATCGTCGTGCGTTTAAAAATCACCTGGTGAAAGTTTTTCTCCCGATGCCGTGCAGCTCAGAACACAGGTGAGGTGCGTTTTTTCGTTTCCGTTCAGAAATTTCATTGGTCTAATGTTATGTGGCTTAGTTTTTTGGCTTGAAGCTTGTGAAACTGGGAAAAACCCTAAAAAAATGCATAAATCACCCGCTCAGGGTTCAAAACGTGGGAAAAAAGTAGTGGCTTATAGTCCGAAAAATACGGTAATTGTGTCATGTTAACAATCAGAGATTGTTAAGAGCGAGCCATGGTAGAAAACAAACACAACACAGACAAAATGCCAAAGAAAGAAGGACTATAACCTGCAACAAGGAACAATTATTACAATGACAAGAACGGAAAAAACAAAGAGTGTAATGAAAGGTGTGGCGAAAATACTTTTTACTGGTGAATGTGAAACAGGAGCTCGAAAAAAATCACGTTATGGTTAATTGAGGTGTAATTACAATCCTGATAAATTGCTTTTTTGAACTGTAAACTTACAAAATAATGAGTGAGCTAATTACATTGGCAAAGATCTCAAATCCCATAAATGCCATAAATGCCACTGAAAAACTGCCTGACATTACAAATTTTCCAAGAGTTTACTTTCCTAACGATAAATGAATAAAAGTATGACATCCCTAAAATATATTTAATATCCCACTGATATTAAAATCATGGCTTTGTGAATATGTTAAAAATAGTCTGCAACTGAATCTAATATATGGTTATTGCTTGGGCTTAAGGCCATGGTGCTACTGTAAAGAACTGCTTAGCCCAAGATGTGAGGTAGACGCTATTAGCTATTTGAAAAGCGGGACGGGGTGCATGATACGTCCCACCCAAATTCCTGTTTCAGTGGAAGTTCCAATCACACATCCAATAACGCTATACAGGGAGTGCAGCTGTAAAGAACTGCTTAGCCCAAGATGTGAGGTAGACGCTATTAGCTATTTGAAAAGCGGGACGGGGTGCATGATACGTCCCACCCAAATTCCTGTTTCAGTGGAAGTTCCAATCATAATTCTGCACTCCCTGTACATCGCAAGGCACTTAACAGGGACTTGTACATTTCAAAAGACAATTACATACAAAGTGAACAGGGTTTCAGGTTGTTTTGTTCTTGGAAAAATGAAAACCATGACAAATTATGTCAAGTACCAGGATATTTTATCTCAATACTTGATTTCATTTGCCAAGAGGTTAAAACATTGTCAATATTTAAATGGTTATCCAATTAATTTTAAATGAAAACATGGTTAAGATTGTTTCCATGAGCCTGCTAAAAAAAAATAGATGCCCTTTAAACTTGTTTTATTGGTTATAATGGAAATAGTATTGATTTTAATGGAAAATGTAAAGATACCTGTGGGGTTTTATATTTTATTGTTAATTTAAATGGTAATTTTGTTTGGAAAATGGTTTGTAAGGGTAAATGTAGTGTTTTTTTCCTTTTATTTATTTATTTATTTTTCATTTTTGCCCCAACAGGAAACTGGCTCAAACCTTGTATTCAGTACAGAAAGAGACCCAGTGTGTATCATTTTAAAACATTTTTTTCATTAGAAAATGTATATTACTACATCATTCCCTCATATGCAATTTAAAGCCCAAGACTGAATGTGTTGTTTACTCTGTATATCCATTTTCGTTCATGGCGACGAAGGAAATTTCAAATAATGAAGAATGAAAAGAAATGTGTTTCTCAAGTGACCTCAAAATAGAGCCGCTCCGCTAATAAAACCAGATCAACGCCATTTCGGCACAGCATTGCGGGCGAGTGATCACAACCCAATCACTCTTGACAAAGGCTTGATTTAAAGCTCCTCTATGTCAAGGCTCTGACATATGAGAAGACAAAAAGGTTGCCTGAAGGCAAATCCATCTCCTTCCCTGACACTTAAAAATGATTCTTCCTCATACTATAGAAATCTCTTTTCATATTTGCCCTGAAGGCAAATAAAAGTAACCATGTTTCCTTCAGAAACCTCAAATAAATGATATTTTAGTAATAAAAAAAAAAAAACAGTCACCTTTTGATATTAACTTTTGAGTCTTAAGTACGGTATATGTAGAAAACTAACAAAAATAATCCAAACCTTACTGATGGAATCTTGATGTGTAAAACAAATTTGAGGGAAACTACAGAAGGATGACTGCAAAAACAAAAAAGTTTTATGACTCTGTCTAATAGGTTACACAAGCAGAAAATCTTCATTATAGTGTTTTATTTCATTTCTGTTCAATGAGTTGAAATAACTTTCATAAGTGGGAAAGCAGGGAATCGAGAGGAAAGCGTTCAGCAGGCAAAGCCCTGGCATTTAAATTCCTTTTATTGATGTGCCCATGCAATTAATTAAAATCCAAGGAGCTTCTACAGGGATCAGTAGATTAATTTTTAACACAGACAGATGTCCGACTTAAATTGAAAATTGGCTGAATGCAAATATAAAGATGGGTTTTTCTATGCATAGCAATGAGCGAAACGGCAACAAGGGCAAAGTGGAATTGAGCTCAGAATGTTCAGAAGCCTGGCCTTAAAATGAGGAAGTAAAAAAATAAAAATCACACCAGTCAGGTTTGCTTAGGTAAATCACTCTGCTTAGTTTAAATACCTTGGTTTAAACCCCTGCTGCATACACACAGCAACATGAAAGTGTATGTTCTATAGGGGAGAGAAGGGGAAAAAAGATCCCAGAACAGAAAAAATCACTTTAGTCAAGTTTATTTGTATAGCGCTTTTCACAACAGACATTGTCTCAAAGCAGTTTTACAGAATTTAAAGAGTTAAGGTGAATGGTGTGTATTTATCCCTGCTGAGCAGCCGTGGTGACTGTGGCAAGGAAAAACTCCCTTAGATGTTATGAGGAAGAAACCTTGAGAGGAACCAGACTCAAAAGGAAACCCATCCTCATTTGGGTGACATCAAGAGTGTGATTATAAGGTTGAATGTGTAAGGCAACATGTTTACAGAAGCACTCAAACATTCCTGCCAGTGCAATTATTTACATAGCACTATTACAACTTGATGCGAAAACAGCTTTACGCAAATCCGGATGTAGCTTTAAAGCTCTTATGAGCAGGCAAGAAGAAACAGCGACAAAGTAAAACTAACCTCAAACAATATGAGCAAGAAAACAGAACCCACCCTTTTCTTGATTCATTCAATTTGCAATTTTTAACAATGGACTTTGTCTATTTACTAAGATAAAGTGTTATAAAGTTGTATATAAAAATGCGTAAGTTTGGGTTGAGTCAAGTTCATTTCTATAGCGCTTTTCACAACAGACATTGTCTCAAAGCAGCTTTACAGAATCAAGGTGAACAATGTGTATTCATCCCTGATGAGCAGCCGTGGCAACTGTGGCAAGGAAAAACTCCCCCTAGATGTTATGAGGAAGAAACCTTAAGAGGAACCAGACTCAAAAGGGGAACCATTCCTCATTTGGGTGACATCAAGAGTGAGATTATAAATCTTTAAACAATACAGAACACTGGAGAGTGAGAACTAACATGAGCACTTGAATGTAAGAGTATGAGTAATGATCTTTCTACAGTCTTATCCAGACATTTGAGATTATGGAACCAGGAGTTACTGAGCAACTCATGAAATAGCTCAAGATTTGCGATCATCACAGATCCAACACCAGCTTTTACAACTTGGACAAGATGGAAAGTTTCATCAAGGTTTCTCGTTTAACTCGTTTAACTTCCATGACCATATAGTCATTGGCTCTCTCTTGTAGCATAAGGTTTCTCTGTGGAAACTCCTGCCTAGATCTTCTAAGTGAAATGTTGACTGTAGTATGTCTTGTAACTGTAACTACTTAAAGTAAGTTTAGTGCCTATAAGTTTGTTTCTTATAATTTCAATTTATGCACTTATACAAGGAAGAAACTTTGAGAGGAACCAGAATGAAAAGGGAACTTTATGGATCTTTAGGCTGTTGATGTGAAACCATCTCCAGCTGCACAGAGTGGTCTTTAATTGTAGAGAACTACATCCAGAGGTTAGTAGTTCTGATAACTGCAATGTGTGGATTTTTTAATTTTACGTACATTTATGATTTTACTTTTACGGTAATCAAAGGTATATCAGGTATATAGTATTTGATTAAACAAACCTACCACAAGAATCACACATTTATCAACTTGTTTATCTGTATCCAAGGATGTCAATAATTCTTTACCTGACTGCTAATAAGATGCTTGTAAGTATGAACATGCAACCTGCCTTGCAGTGTAAATGTAAACCAATTTTTACTGCTGCTAAGAAATTCCAACAAAGATCTATCTTACCTTCCGTTGAAGCCTTATGTATTATGCTTGAAGATGTTTCTGATATAAACCTCATCCTCAACCACAACATGCCCCTGCAATCACTGCTAAAATGTTAAGTTGCTCAAATGTGTGCAAGGCAGCTATGTAGAAATGTTGTGACTGTAATTCGGTGTGTTTGCTTTGATGTAGCTTGACTTTGACTTGTGCCTGAATAGCACATTAATAGTAATAATAGTGCAGCTTTAACCACTGGTTACATTCACAAGAGAGAAAAGATGGCACTCTCAATATTAACCAAAAAAGAAGACTGAAATTAAATTGAGGGGGTGGACATAGATAGACAGACTTTCATAACTATAAACACTTAGGAAGTGGCTCCAACTTCTGTGTTTTTTAATTTGTGTGGTATTTCTCCTGAACTTTACCAAATTTTGTTTTTTTTTGACAATCAGATATAGCGAAACAAAAGTTTGTGGACACCTGATCATAGGATTCTATGTGCTTTTTAAACATTCCATTCCACATTTGGTTTCCATCTGCTGTTATAATGAGCTTCACTCTTCACCACTAGATTTTGGAGTGCGCTTGTTGAGATTTGTGCTCAATACTAATCAGGTACTAATGGAGAAGGAGGAGGCCTGGGGTGCTGTCAGCATTCCAATTTATCCCAAAGGGTTGAGATTGGTGCCCTACTGCAGGATACTCAAGATTTTTAACTCCAAAACATGTAAACCATATCATGGTGGAGCTCACTTTGTGTTTGGGTCTCTGAGAATCCACATCCCAAGGCATCCTATACAATTGTATACCTCTAAGTTAATGGTGAAGATTTGGCGAAGAAGCACAAACAGCTGGATAAGTCAAGTGTTTCAATACTCAAATTTTGTCTATCATATTTATTATTATTACTACTATGATTATACTTCTACTACTATTATTATAATAATTATCTCAAAAGTACTTAGAGTACTAAGACTATTTTTTTACTGGGACAAATTTTTTACTGAGAGAAATTTTTAATATTTATTATTTGTTTAAAAAAGCAATTTTATTTGTGAAATTTCCAACAACTAAACACTTTGCCTTTAAGTTCACATTCGTTATATAGACTTGCGTCACGATATTAAAGAGGCACCAGATACGAATGCAGAGTATTTCATAGGGTACAGGAATGTTAAAAATCAACATCATAAAAAACAGACGATACGCAAATAAATAAATAAAAATTAATTTCGATTACAAACACATGGAACTCAACAAATACAAAGACATAACAATAATGCACAGAGAAACGTATACATAAATAGCAGTGTGTAATGGGGGG
>MU558303.1:2498576-2511722 GCA_024362625.1 Silurus asotus | reverse complement strand
GGGGGGGGGGGGGGTAACAAAGAACATGCATATAGGATTAGTGTGATGTCTGATGAAGTTAAGATTCAAGTGACTAAATTTCATTATATGAACTTGACATTAAATTTACCCTACGTAACAAGATAATCACATACTACAGGTCCAAAAGAAAAGATCATGTCTAAATAATAAGTTAAATGAAATAGAGCAGCTACTCAACAGTCTGTCACATTAAGGCAATTTAAAGTTTTTTTAATTAAAAGGCTTCTGAAGGTTTTATTAAAAATAAAAAGTTATTTTTTTTTATAACATTTTTAATCAAAAGCAGATATGCCAGAAACATGCATTTTCTCTTGGGTACACTGATTAAATACTTAATTTGTTGAAAGTATTTTAATAGAAACTGAAAATCTAATAATTAACTATGCCAATAGAAATGTTATATATACTAATGAATGATGTTTTTGTGTAAGTGTGTGTGTGTGTGTGTGTGTGTGTGAGATGAACATGCATGACCTCAAGCAAAGTATTTAACATTGTTATGTATAGGCATCCCTAGTGTTGAATTGACACCACAAGCGAAGACCAGCTAGACAGTAATTAACGCTGCAGGCGTTCATTCAGCACTGGAGATTTATTCTGTGTACTATTCTGTATAGAAAAACTCATTATCAGTTTTAAATGGTGTTGAGTTTTACTCAAATGGCTAATGAACAATGCTGCGCTGCTAAATTGTCTTAACCCGTAAATTGGGCTGAGAACAAATACGCTTAATTCCGTGCATGTGCCCTGAGTAATTATGCTATTCAGAAATTTTCATAAAAGCATTTGTTAGAAGAAATAGTTCCTGGTTGTGCCTTAATATATGCTAATAACATGAATCAGTCTTACAGTCTGCTAGAGTGCATTAATATGGAAAGCACATTAAAAGGAGTATTGAAGCATTCTCGCCCTGGCTGGGATAAAGTCTGAATAAGGTCTTTGTGCTTTTTGCTGGTAGGAACTGCTCAGCGAAGCTTTCTATAGCTTAGCAGAAACCTAGTGAAACTTTGCATTTTAGATGCCTGGCTTATAATACATAATGAACAGCCCTGAAGTAAATGCGGAAGTCGGTTATGAACGCGGTTCTGCACCATGAAGATGACTGCTACCATTGTCATATACAAGCTTCATTTTTTGACACAGTCAAAAAGTGGCTTTCAAACAGAAAGTTTAAAGTCCTGCCTAAAAGCATTAATTAGCTGGGGAAAAAAACTAATTCTGAAATCTACAAGTCTTGTGTAATACCCTAAAAACTATTGGTTCCAGTGACATAGCTGGTCTATAAAACTGGTGTATATTTTTCTTTCTTTTTTATTAATACATATTGAACAAAGATGTCAGATTTATGAGTAGGTGTATGAATCTAACATATGGTGCACAGAAAACCATAGCTGGGAGTCCAAGTAAGAAAAATGGTATGTGCTGTGTGGGCACGAGGGATGGTGTTGATCCCTACATCATCAATCAGTATTCATGTGTGTGGAAGAAGGCAGTAAGCAATTGCCTCAAAGCGTTCTGCTACCTTCTGACACGACTGCAAGACAATGAGCTCCACAGGTGGGTAAAATTCCAATCAATGAATAACAAGAATGACTGTCTGAGCTTTTACCATGTACCAATCAATGGCATGGATCTAACTAAGAATATGGATAGCTAAGAGTCAAAGGACTTCTCACACACACACTGTTTAACCTCCTTCCACCCATCTATCTATCTATCTATCTATCTATCTATCTATCTATCTATCTATCTATCTATCTATCTATCTATCTATTTATCTGTAAGGAGAAATATCACAGTTCGGAACATACCTCGGTTTTTTAAACAATTTTAAATAAAATGCTTTGTTCAATATATGTAAAAAAATATTTTATAAAATGAAAGTTGAATTTTTTTTAGTTAAATTTAAAAACATTATTATAAAGTGAGTAATCAATTAAATTGCCACAAATTAAATTGATTAAATACAATTAGACAAATGTACAAATCTAATTAAACAAGTAAATTTTGCATCTGGTGTGTGTGTGTGTGTGTGTGTGTGTGTGTGTGTTACATGTAATATTTTCTAAAGATATGATTCACTTAACTGTTTTACTTATTTAAGCATACTTTAACAAATGTTTTCATTTTATTTACCCTAGATATTCAGGGTTTTTTGCCTTTATTAGACATTCTTGAAGCTGGACATAAAGAATCAATGAATCAATATTTGCTACTATTTGCCCTTTTATTAACTTCTGCATTATGTTGCTGTGTACATGTACTATGCACTGACACAACTGCATCTATATAGTATCTATATAGTATTTAAACAAAACAACAAAAATGTAAAAAAAAACAAAAAAAAAACATAACGAATAAGAAACATTTGAACTCTTCTGTTTATCCTCAAGGGAAAGAAAATAACGTTTTGTTTTTTTAGTACAATCCCACAAAAGCAGCCAAAAAATACTAATTAAATTAATAGAGGTATTATTAAAGCTGGGAAAAAAGCACATACTTTGCCACTGATAGTCAATAGCTGTACCCATATTAGCATCAAAAATATATTTACATTTTTATGCATGATGCAGTAATCTACCTCAACCGCTACTTGAAGTCCTATTCTAAGTTCCTGTGCACATGCACACACAAATAATATATATATATATAGTATTATTTGTGTGTGCATGTGCATGCTATGGAGAATCTTATCGACTGGAAGGAAGTGTGTATCAGAATGAGATTATATTCTGCTTCATAGAATTTGAAGTAATATTGAAATCAGCAGGAATCCTCTGCGAGCAGGAAGTACTGCTTAATATGTTCAGCTTCGGCTTTGCCTTTTAAATGAAATAATAATGTGCTCTATACAAGGGACCCCATCTGCTAGTATTAAGCAGAACATTTCTTTTGATTTTCTAGCATTCTTCCATATCTGGGGTGAATTCAAAGAGTTCTTAGTTGGGTGGAATCCAGAAAAGAGAGAAAGAGAACGAGAGAGAGAGAGAGAGAGAGAGAGAAAGGAAATCATAGAATTGGGGTCGTCCGGAAAAGATCTTTCACTCCTCCGGTTTTAACAAGAGAAATTTGACTGATGACCCACTTTTTTGTATTTTTTTATTCCTGAGCATGTTTTCACATTGACATGCACATACACCAGCTGCTGGCTCATTAATGACTGTACTAGTTTATCTAATTTACTATCAGCATCCACTGACAATTGTTTCTATTAAATGAGCAAACTAACACATCATGTCTGTTTTGCATGTTTGCCTGATTTGTATGCAGTGCGAGGTGTGTTGATTTCTACCCAAGGGTGCAAAATGCAGTGTGGCATAAATGCAAATATATTAATTTTACATCTGCAGTGCAATTCTTTTAATAGCCAAAGCATGTAATAGATTTAGGGTGCACCAATTAATACTGAAGTAAAGGTACCAGATTTGATGAAGAAATCAATCCATTTCTTATAATAGATAGATAGATAGATAGATAGATAGATAGATAGATAGATAGATAGATAGATAGATAGATAGATAGATAGTCATATTATAGCTATATAGTTAGTTTTATTTTAAACATTTGAGATATTTACAAAAGGCAGTGTATACTTATTTAAATCAATTCAAGCACCTCTGTCTCACAATTTTTCTTTTTTTATTTATTATTATTAGATTCATCTAATATGCATTCAGATATTCAGACCCCTTTCACTTTTTATTTAATTTTGCAGCCTAATACTATAATAGTTCATATAATTAAATGTTATTAAGTGTTTCTGCAAAGAGTCTGAATAATTATGTTCATGTAATAAATGTTCTTTAAAAATTGTTTTAAAAAAATGGACATTTCTAGAATTTTGTTTTCACTTTGTCATTATGAGGTACTGAATGCAGATTAATAAGAAAAAAAAAACGAATAATCTACGGTCCCAGAACGTAACCCCCGCGAGTATCAAGGTTGCACATATACACACAAAAAATGTTCATTTGCCAAAGTTCGTAGTAACATTTAAAAAGAGTTTGTACCAATAAATTACATAAAGATGTAAAAAAAAAACGATTTTACAAACATCTTTGTCATTTATTTGTACAAACTAACTTTTTTACTCTTAGTCTGGTTTCAAATAAAAAGTCACAAACCGTTGAGGTCGTGAGTATCAAGGTCTCGAGTATCCAGTTTCCACTGTGCAATGCGTGTGTGCGCGTGTGTATGCAGTAAGCTGCTGCAAGCTCCTCAGAAATGATGAGCTAACACACAATAAACTGGGTATGACTCTTGATTGAAGAACAGATTAGGGTTGACAATTGAATAGTGCGCTACCTCTGACTGCTCTTTTTAACACGAGTACCAAAGCGCAACGCCGACACTTAAATTAAAACGGATAGTCAGGATTGATGCCAACTGCCACTTTCTTCTTCCCTGATTCAGTATCTCAGTGCACAGTCGAGGTTAAAAATCCATTTATTACCAATGGTCCAGAAAATACTCCTCATCTGTCTCTTGCTCATTAGAGAATAACACCTTCGTTATATTGAAACGCGTGACAAATGGGCAAGGCGCTCAGAGAAATATTGAAATTGAAAGATAATTCCTCACGCTGATGCATAATTGTACCTGCAATTTCCCATTTATTTATTTGATTTATGGCCACTTATTTGCAAAATAAGTGCAGCCTCTCCTCTCCTGTCCACAAGCCAACCCCTATGTTGCATCATGGTCTTTAACCAGGATGGTGTCACTGTTTCTTTTACCTTTGCACTCACATCCATCTTCATTCAATTGCTTAATTAAGGTTGCAGATGCTTCAAGTCATTTCCATCAGTCACTTTAAGAGGCCAAGAAAGTGAAAGTCAGCCATTTCAATCAGCACTCCGAACGAAAACAGTGCAGTCAGGAAGAATCTACATCCTGCCTCCTATTCCTGAAATACAGAATTTGTGAAGAATTCTAGTGCATCTGTTTAACGGCCTTGTGCAATGCTATTTTAGACTGGATTCCGCAATTAAGCCAGGCTTTAACAACCTAACAAAACATTTTTTTTTCACACCCAGGCACTGTTTACTACGGAAAACTGCCTTCTGCTCCACAGTTCTTGTATCTTCTACCAATCACGCTACTATGGCATGAATTTGACAGATCAGCAAGAGAAAAACATGTTACACCGAGATGCTGAACACATCAGGTAAAGTGGAATATATTGAATTTATTTATGGAATAATAAACAAATGGATAATTAAGTAAATATAACACATATCCAAATTTATATGCTGAAAAGCACTTTAGTGTTTTATGTTTTAGCACCTTTTAAAAAATAATAAAAAAAAATATATAACACATTTTTGTTTTACGAAAAATTGGTAATACTGTGATTTTAGGAAAAATATTTTCTTCTGACTAGGTGATTATATTTCAAGACAAAATCATTTTAAATGAGAATTTCTTCTACCTTATCAATGTAACAACTACTCATGTGTGTCATGTAATGAGGAAGATGAAGGTGATGACTGGACGCAAACATAAATAAAGATGCCATTTATATTATATTCACAGACAAATCAAAATCTCAACCCGAAAACCATAAAAGTAAAAACAGCGTGGGTCAGTCATTCAGCAAAGCATGAACTGGGCAAAACAAGAAAGGGAATGTTAAACCACAATAAGATCAATAATACAGAAAAACAAACCACAGAACACCAGCTTGATAAACAGCAGCAAATAAAATCTTACTGGACGCATTACTGCACAGCGAGCTAAACGAGTAAAAGTCCTCTTAAACTGAAGCTGTGATGCGTGTTTAATTGGAAACAGGTGCAACTGATCAGTATGAGGATGATTGTGAATGTGCAAGTGTGTTTTAGGAGTCCAGGGCGGCCATGTTTGTAAGCCATGGAGTCTGATGGGAAATTAAATCTTTACTGTCTTTAGGAAGTGACCTGACAATGAGCTTTCTAATCAACTATTTAATGCCTCTTGTACTAATCTTTTAAAAATTGGCTAAACCTTTTAGATATTAGCATTTTGTTTAAATGAGAACCAAAAAACTTTTTTCTTTTAAAAACAACATAGTGACAGATAAAAACCCCACACAATTATAAAGCACATGATGAATTTAATTCATGAGTACTTTTATCTGTTTTATAGCAGTGGTTTCCAAACTACAGGCTGCGGACCGGCACCGGTCTGTGGGTCAATTGGTACCAGGCCGCACGGAAAGAATATATAACTTTAAACATTATTTCCATTTTATTTATTATCTGATTCTGAACAATTTATTTTTGTTGCAAAATGACCGGATTCTCTCCACCACATCTGTCTATGACTTACTCTTGATGCATGTCATGATGCCTCGGTCACATGTCTTACCAACATCCGCTACCTTCTTAAAGGAGCTCCGGTCGCTAACACATAATACATTACCGCTAAATTAAAACCCCAAGCTAGCAAAATTAACAAAAAAAACAACACAGTGGATTCACGTTTATTATTATATTTAGAAAATAGCAGTTTTTATGCCGGTCGTATCATTTTATTGTTGTATTTACTTGTCACACCTTGAAGGCCGGTCCGTGAAAATATTGTCTGGCATTAAACCGGTCTGTGGCGCAAAAATGATTGGGGTCCATTGTTTATTAGCATTATGATTTATATTCAGTGCTACAGTAAAATGCATTATTCAAAAAGCCTTTAATCTTTATAGTGCATTTAATTGTAGCTTCTCTATGTCATTTCAATAAAATTACTTAATGTCTGTGCATCACTAAAGCCTGCTGTAAGTAACTCCCATAGATTTGAAGCAAAAGAAGAAAAAGTGTTATCACCACACGGGGTATAAACTAATTTGAAGAGTCAGTCCATGCAGAGCTTTATATATCCTTTTTATAATATGATCACTAATCCTCACCCTAAGTTTAACCATAATGCAATTTATTTATAAGTGTAGCGTAATTTCCGGACTATTAAGCTGCACCCAAATATAAGCCGCACCCACTGAATTTGACAAAGATTTTAATTTTAATAGCCATCTACACTGAAACTAATTAACTTTACACAGGCTTTAACAAAAGACAGTGTCTGTTACACAGTGTAACGCGTGAAATATGTTGTGATTCCTTTAAGAGCAGAGCAACATTTTTTCGGTATTACTGCATGTATGCAAGACCGAGGAATATGTCCTTATTATTTTCTGATGCTTATTTCTAAGTTTCTTTGACTAACCCATAACGCTGTTGCCAAGAAAAATAAAAAAAGCACGAGTTTTGGAAACCTGTCAGTGCTTATATGATTTCTGTTGCAACTGGAGTTAGCGAGCTCTCCCTTCACCCAGACTCAACGCGCTACAACGGCTTGTATCTAAACAGTAGCCTACCAAGTAAGTCATTGTTCACTGTCTTCCTCGTTCCTTTCATAACTATTTATTTCAAGAGTTTATCTTTTGGCATCGTCGTGCGTTTAAAAATCACCATCGGTGAAGCTTTTCTCCCGATGTCGTGCAGCTCAGAACACAGGTGAAGTGCGTTTTTTCATGCCCGGTTGTTTTCAGCGCGACGAATAATTACTTTTTTTGGCTTGAAGCTTGTGAAACCGGGAAAAACCCAGGAAAAACCCAGGAAAAATATATTAGCCGCTTTGTTGTTTAAGCCGCGGGGTTCAAAGCGTGTTATAGTCCGGAAAATACGGTAACTTATTTACCCCAGCAAAAAGCATGTTATAGAAATGTAAAAGAAAATGCAAGTGTTTATCAGTTCTACAGCAACAGAATAATAACATACAGTAGGACCTGCAATATTTCTTCATTGGAAAAACCAAAAACATTTCCACAATATTCTGCACAATTGGAGCAAATGTGCACAACCAGAAGACTATAAGATCTCCAATGTATGGCTTATGGTCCAAAACCTGTTGCAGGTACTGTTTTCAGATTCTCACAAAAAAAGTGTAACTCATTTTGAAATCATTCCTGTGGAGCCTCTTTGGTGTGACTGAATTAAAATGATCTCTTGCTCCATATACTTTTTGTACGCTCATTCCTTATGATACTGCATCTAAAGAAATATATGAATAAATATGCATGCCTTAACCTGCTACTACTGTATGTCATACATTTATCTACCATGCACCTGGGTAAAAAGACTCCCACTGTCCATTTACCCTCTAAAAGAGCCAGCTGCATCCTCCAAACAATAGAGATGGCCTAGCTAAAGTGTAGCTCAATTCTAAATATAGCCACTGAAGACTGGGGTCACGTCCCCCGGTCTGTGTACATGTAGGCCGCAGGGTTACCTTGATGGCAGTCGATGCGATCTGGAGGTGGTGTAGCTTGCGCAGTGTGCTTTCTCTGTCTATAAAGTAGGAGGCAGCCAGCTGGTGAAGTGTCTCCAGAGTCACAGCTGTGCTGTTGGAGTCGGTCGGGTCAGTAGTGCGGCTCAGTCTCCTCTTGTCTACAAAAATAGTTAAAGCCTCTTCACCTGCAACAGGACAGAGATCGGTGAGGAGGGCAAAGGAATAGAGGAAAAGGGCAGGGCAGGAAAGTGATTTATGATATTCAGGAATAAAAACATTATTTGCTCCATTTCCCAGGCAGATAGAGGGCAATATTTTTTGCTGATATAACGCTAGTCTGTTCTGCTCAGCCGTTTTGTTCGCAATTTCTTAATTTTTTTAGCTTTAGGAATGGAGGTGGACTGGCACAACACACTGGGTGACCCTCAGTTTCCACCGGCAGTGCAGTTTTCTTATGTACTTATGTTCTAAACTGCATCTTCAGACTGCATAAATGCGATATCAAAACAGTATTTCGTCTTTTTGTTTTTTCACGGGTTTAAATAAGCATGGTGGGGGTCACGGTTTACAGGACAAATGCCTCACAATTAATATCAATTAGCATCTTGTTCAATTATTTTTGACATGCAGAGCAATGTGCTGGTAATTAATGTGTCAAAGTATATTTTTATTTGTTCAGAAATGCTAATGCTAAGGTAATGATGCAAATTCTCGGGGGTGGGGGGGATATATATATATATATATATATATATCCTGGCATAACATTATGACCACCTGCCTAATATTGTGTTGGTCCCATGTTTTCTGCCAAAACAGTTGTAAAAAACATATTCATAATGTTATGCCTGATCTGTGTATATAAATCTCACAGCTTTTAAAAAAACTCTTGCATTAGATTTATTTAGGTTTAATAAAAAATTATTTTTAAACATTTTAAAGTATCTTAAAAATCTGAATTATGTTTAGATTTTCTTTTAGAGTCTTGTCTCCACCCTGTCCTATGACAGATTTCTTACCTTGTATAAATGTCCTATAAAATCATGAATTATAATCTTAATAATAATAATAATAATAATAATGATGCAAATTCTCGGGGGTGGGGGGGGGTATATATATATCCTGGCATAACATTATGACCACCTGCCTAATATTGTGTTGGTCCCACTTTTTCTGCCAAAACAGTTGTAAAAAACGTTCATAATGTTATGCCTGATCTGTGTATATAAATCTCACAGCTTTTAAAAAACCTCTTGCATTAGATTTATTTAGGTCTAATAAAAAATTATTTTTAAACATTTTAAAGTATCTTAAAAATCTGAATTATGTTTAGATTTTCTTTTAGAGTCTTGTCTCCACCCTGTCCTATGACAGATTTCTTACCTTGTATAAATGTCCTATAAAATCATGAATTATAATCTTAATAATAATAATAATAATAATAATAATTATTATGATATCTGGACCTATCCTATTGCCCCACTTCAGCTTGGAGTGTTCATCACATCGCTCTGGCTGGAGATGAACTCGCAGTGACAGCCTTAAGATTACCATTAGATTATTGCGATTCCACATAGAGATTTTAAAGATAGCTATGGATGTTCTTACTTCTTTGGATAACCTAAAGACTGCATCACTTATATAACCTAAAGACCATCTCTCACTGAGCAAAATTTTGAACAATTGTGTCTAAAGGGGTCAATTTTTTTCTACAACTGAACAATCTTACACTGAATATTATTTATTGTCTCCATATGCACAGTACATTATTTGTTATATAAGTATTTCTATATAATATATTTTTATACCTCCCAATGTAGCTGAGAGCAAGAAGTGGGTTCCGTATTTCTTGATGATGTTCTCTGTGATGACACTGAGGCTGGGGCGGCGGCCCAGCTGCCTGATGGTCTGGATGAACTCTGGGTCGAGTGGCAAAGCAATGCCATTGTCTTCTCTTTCCAGAGCCAAGCTGTTCACCTTCCAGCGTCCGAACTCTCTGAAATGTCAAATACACACACACACACACACACACACACACACACACACACACACACACACATATAGAATTATAAAACAAGCTTCAATCCCATCATAGAGGATGTAGTAGTGAAGCAGTAAAATACATTTAAACCAGATTAATTAACTTTTGTGTTGCTTCAGATGTTTTGCAGAGGCTCAGGTCTCTTTGAACATTGATCTCTCTCCGCAGTAGAAAAAAAAAAAAATCACAAAATGAGTTGCAAAATAAATCGTCACACAGCTTGTGCGTGAGGGTGAGACTCATTCAGATAAGACCTGCTGGGGAGAAAATGTGATGACTGCATGACCCCAGTAGCTGCTATTTGAATCTCTCTTGTGTATTTTTTTTCCGCCCCAAAAAAGTGCCATTATGTTTGAACTCTATTTCTAGGCATTGCTCCAACCTCCAACTGCTCCAACACCCATTGTCCTGCCCCCTATGGTTTTACATAATGGTGCAATCTGGGGTTATTTTGTCTGACTTTTTTGTCACTGCTGATAAACATTATCTAGACTTTGTGGCATGTGGTGAGAAAATCAAAGCTATTTATAAAACCAAAGAGTCTGATGCTATCCCAAATGACACAGGTGCAGAGATGATAAGATGTGTGGAACAGGAAAAAGGGTAAAAAAGCATTGTGAGGTAGAAAAAGGAATCTGTGGAAAATCTGCATAATTAGAAGTGATAATTATTTGTGCGTTAAATGCAAAGAGACAGCAAGTAGACGAGGAGAGAGAAAGAGAGTGAGTGAGATGATCGACGTTGTGTCAGAGCATCTGTAGTTGATGGACAGTTGTGGAGAGAGCCGGAGGCTAATCCAGCATTGTGGTGATGGTGCTGGTGGTACAGGTGCACAGCAGGAGAAGGATTACTAAAGCACTACCTGCTATGCTTCCCAATAAAAGCCGTGACTGCATGGAGTCAACACAAAAAACACACTCCGGTGAAAACAAGGAGGCCACAGTAAAACTGTCATTCACCGGAAGCCTCTGAAACCACCTTCATTACATTCTGGGGATGTAAAGGAGCTTTGAAAAATGAGCTTCTTTTAAAATTTTGACACTCTTTCTCTATTCTTTTACCAACCGGTCTACGTTTCATGTGTATGTAATTTTTGGTTTTATTCAGCTTTTAGTACATTATAAATAGAATCAATTGTGTGAAATTTTTTTAGTTATACTTGACATGGACAGTAAAAGCAATTAACTGCCTGTCCTACTGTATATTTGTAATTGAATTTGAATAACTCTCATTGGACAACACACTTTATCTCCAAAAGCGATCACAGATAGCATCTGCAGTTACACAGAAAAAAAAAATGAATACAAAATGATGTGAACAAAAATAAATAAATAAATAAAAATAAATGGTAAAAACCCAAGCAAAACCTAGCAATTAAAAAAAAAAAAATTTATTTTAATACAAATAAATATTATTTTAGTCTCAACGTCTCAATCAAAATGGACATTCTAAAAGTTTTAATATCAATACTCTCGCCTTAAGTTTATTTATTAGCTAGCATGCTCTGAAACATTTAGAAAATTCGCATTTAAAAGATACATACATTCCAAATTTACCACCTCTGTCCACTACCTGTATGGAGCAATATTTTGGATGATATCATCCTGCACTTCACATCAGATTTTCTGTTTGATTTTCAATCAAATGCTCTGTTTGACCTGAAGTGTCTCTGCCTTCCTCAGTAGAACCATCACTGTCTTGTTTCTGCTCAAATTGATGCAGCCTGACTCCAAAAACACGTCCTGGATCAATTACTTGATCAGTGGAAGGTTCTGTAAGGTCTGCTGGAACAAAAATCTCCTCTACAAGTGAATCCAATGCATTATTGTTCGGGCTTGCACCCACAGTAGCAACTGTCAAGTATGACTTAGCCTAGACTGTGAGGTAATCCAAGCACTATTTGCTATTTAAAAAAGAAAAAAGGAGCTACTCAATATGTCAATGCACTTCCTATATCTGTAGAAACATCAAACACCACTGTTCAATTTTTATATTTCAATATTATGTCAAATGTAGGACTGTCAACTAGTAGTGCAGATGGACAATGGACACACATTGTGCGAGGGAAAGAGACTAAAGATGCAGATATCACAACATCCTTCGAGACAAATGGAATCTGACACTATCAGCAATCGGCACAAATCAATCAGCATTTGATATGGTGCTTATTTGTTATAGTGCTCTCCAGCATATGTGTCTCATCCAGCAAAAAAAGCAAGAAAATTCATTTCCACAAAACAGTCTGGAAAAACACTTCAAATGAAAGGACGCTTCTTCACAAGGAAGAGAAATACAATTAAAGTTTCCATTCAACATATGGCATTTCAGTATCTGATTACAGACCAAATCAATTAGGCTTATATCCATTATATCCATCGCTAGGGCATGTATCTATTGACAACTTTGATTAAAGACGGACATTTATTTTGTGAGAAGCACATAGTTACACAGTAGCTACCAATTTTTTGACAAAAAGTCAGTCAAAGCAGGTTTATGACCTGAAATTTCATTATTTTTGGATCGTTTCCAGAATTCAGCCACACCAAAATTGACAATAGCTCACATTTACACTTATACACAACACAGTCCTGTCAAATCATATAATTTATTGTGGCATGATATGATTTGATAATGTAACTCACACTAGTTTTTAGCCTTCGTTAATTATGCTTATCCACAACCAAAATATAGGACTGGGCAGATACAATGCAGCTTACTTGTCTCCTGGGCTCACTAACACAAAGGTTCTGTCATTGCTAATGGGAAAATCCTTACAGTCAGAGAAATATATATATATATATATATATATATATATATATATA